>JANEYF010002498.1:182500-514390 GCA_029963845.1 Rhamnusium bicolor
TATATATATATATATATATATATATATATATATATATATATATATATATATATATATATATATATATATTACACTGGTTAATATATTTTTATTTAATTAATTAAGCAGCCACTTTTAAAATAGTGTCTAAGTGTAATAAAATCTGTAATACAAAATAATTTGACCGAAGTTTCTAAACTTTTAAATTAATTGACTTGCATAACGATCTATTTATAATACATATATCGATATGCTATTAGTTCGAAAGTGAAAATCGCCTGCATACGAATAATTTACCTGTGGTATAAAGAGTGATATAATTGTTATGGAATATTATTTAGTCTATTAATGGAGCTCTCAAGTGATTCTATTGTCCAGTCTGTTTGCACATTAATTTTAAAACGTAGAACCATTTGAAAATGTAACTTATACCTTAAAATTGAAAATATATTGGTCATGTGGTACAAGGGTTGTGTACGAGGGTAAATCTAAAATTCACCCTAAATTTCACTTGCTTATATAAATTGCAAATTTATGGACTATCTGTTGCCTGAGTTTCAAAATAAACAAATAGAGACAAATATTTTTAAATAATTTTTGTTACGTTAGAAGACTTAAAGGCAAATATTCGTGAAGAAATTGCGCAAATTCCAGCTTAAATATTGCGCAAAGTTATGCTACACGGTCAAAGTAGAGTTGATCATAAAATTTATATTATATAAAGAAATGTGATTAAGTTTTAATTGAGATTGCCCACTAGTCAAAGATTTTTACCAAATAAATAGAAATCTTCCTTGGACCCGTCGCGTATACCAGGCGCATACCAGTTTCTAGTTATTGCCCTCGTCAGTGCGAAATAGGTCCACGCAACGTCAACAACTAGGATCTCAGAATCATTAGTTTGTATGTGACAGTAGAATACTAACGAGCTAGTGGAAACTCTTATCTACCAGTGTCAATCGCAATGTAATAAATTGGAAAAATGCTCTGACAGCAAACTTTACTAATAAATGTATAATAAAAATTAAAATACATACTCTGCCATTTTTAAGACATTCGTTGTTAAAATGAGGGATCAATACATTTGAATCGTATATTATTAGTGATGTATTCACTTACAAAGAGTTAAAATAATTATTAAAGAATGGCAGAAAATAAATTAATTATTGTCGTAAGTAACTTTACGTGATGGAATTTAGGAAACAATTTTACATATCCATGTAAACTTTGTGATAAAATTCCACTTAATTAGGTTGAATCAAACAAATATATCTTATCTTTACGAGGATGTAAAAGGTAAATTTAATTCTCTGTATTTTCAAAAAACTTTGTAAATCATTTGTTTGTAAATATACAAATAAGTATACATACCTGTTTTGTCGTGTTTTTCAGTGACAATAAAAAGATATAGTTGTATATGTTGCAAAAAAAGAAACAGAACTTTTTTGAAATTTAAAAATAAAATGTCCTATATCCCTAAAACGGTAAGTGATACCGCAAGAGACATAATAAGTTTGGAAAAAAAAAAAAGATAATATAATGGTTCATAATCGACATTAAAGTGTTTTGTTACAGTAAAAAGATGTCACGATTTTCTTAACATTTTGATTTTTTCTCGCCATTTTTTGAAACCGTGTGGTTCGAAATATATAATTGATACGAACAAACTTTAGTTAACATTACATACATCATAATATGTTTTTGTGTAGAATATTGCTGTATAATTTGGAGCAGCATTAATTAAAATAATGAAAAAAATCGGTAAATTCAAGATTTGTAGTAGAAAGAAGAACAAATTTAACATTGTTATTCTTTGTTTTCATATCTTGAGAGGAACGTAACTTATGAACTCCCTGTATTTATTCAACTAACCCAGCTTTGTTTCCTTATAAGATTGTCTAAAATAGTTCTTTTCTTTTTCGATTCAGAACAAGCTATGATTTTGCAAGAGTGATTGTAATTGATCCATATAATTCTTATGTACATTATTATACTGAGGTCAAACTCATTTATATATTGGTTTGATGGCCTGAAAGCAAAATTATGCAAATGTATAAATTAAAGGAAAAAAATATTTAATAATAAACAAAGTATGTATTTCCCCACACTAAGCTGCAATAGACTCCACTAAAGTAACTATCTACCTGAAGATATTTTTTTTAGTTTCCATGTAAATCAGTATGATTTATTTATTAATCCTTGAAACATGAATAGTTTTCAATGGCAAATATAAATAACCACACCTAAATTAAACCCATTAAATAATATCCATAACGTATTAAATATTGTTACTTAAATTTTACTTGTATAATAAATTAAATCAATGTATGTCGAACGCATGTTTTAATTATTCAATATGTATAATTAACGAAATAATTGGCGACTTTCATTGGTACGGTATGGCAAAAATAAAGTTCATTAGCCTGAATTTTCGTGTCTTAACTGTTTTAAAATCTGTTTGAAAGTGAAATTGTCACTTATAATGCACCGTAGTTAATACACCACTCATGAGAATGAACATCGTGCAAAATAATTTTTCTTGCTGTTAAATTTTTTTTGACGTCGAATTTAATAAAAAAGGTTAAGTATCGGAAAAATTAGAATATTCCAGAATCAGATATCAAAAAAAAAAAATGTGTATGTGAATTTTATATGGAAAAATTTTTTTCTTGTCGACAATAACTTGGGTAGATTTTGTAATATTTCCTATTAAAATTTGGACACATGAATTATGAATGCTAACTTGATATCATTTTTACGATTACAGCTTCTGCTGACATTGCAAAGCAGAGTTTATAAATATATGTAACTGCGATTACCAAGGCAGATTTAGCTCATTGTTTGAACCATTGCTTGTTAATTTAAATACTAATAATAAAGTTGGTTATTTTTCGAAATTATTCGCTTTTTAAAAACGAAGTATTTAACATCAAATACGTAAATGGCGCAGTCGGTAGGATGAGCAAAGGTATTTTACGGAAAAATATCGTGAATCTCAATTCTTTATTGCTCAAAAGTTTAGAAAAGTGAAAGTTCGAGTTCCAGCCCAGCAGTGACGAATCTCCAGACGGACAGACAACGCAAACCATCGAGGTAAGTCGAGTTTAATCCTTCTGTTTCTTTCCAAGTTTCTAAAAATCATTTTAGATTCTCTCCGGAAAAAAGTAGCTATTAGGCCGTTCATTGTGAACAACTACAAGGTTTTATTTAACAAAAATAATTATCCTGTAGAGTATCAATCTAGATACACGTAATTTTAAGAGAAACATATTTTTCATTTGTTTTCGACTGAAAAAAAAATACTATTCAGTTTAAAATATTTATTTGAAGAAAAAAAATTTTCTTCAATTTTTATAATTCAACTAATACGCTCTCATAGTCTAGTGATTATTATAAGACTTGCTTATAATAATTGATACGTGGTCAGATTCCAGTATCCATCATAACGACAGGAATAAAAACAACTTTAGCTTAGTGGCAATTGATAGACTTTCTACAATTGTTAGTGTGTGGTCAGATTCCAGCACTCATCCTAAGAACAGATATTTTTAGTGACAAATATAAGATTTGCTTATATTTGTAGGTAAGTGGTCAGATTCCATTACCCTTCGTAACATATAGGTATTTTATTCATACTCGCATATCAATAATTCTAGCTTAGTGGCAATTGATAGACTTTCTACAATTGTTAGTGTGTGGTCAGATTCCAACACTCATCATAAGAACAGGCATTTAGTGACAAATATAAGATTTGCTTATATTTGTAGGTAAGTGGTCAGATTCCATTACCCTTCGTAACATATAGGTATTTTTGTTCATACTTGCATAAAAAAAAAAAAAAAATGGACTCATCTTTATACAGAATTTACTCAGACAATATTCCTCTTTTTAATGGAGATAAACATCTCTTAACACCATTCATAAGAGCTTGTGAGGACCTAGTGTCCACATTTCAAAATTTAAGAGAGCTTAATAACCCAATTAATAAATGTGTAGTAAATACGATAGTTTCACGCCTCAGAGGGCACGCTTCAGAAATTATTGGCCCCAGACATGAATTAAACACCTGGCCCTTGATTAAACAAATACTGACGCAAACTTTCTCAGACGGACGTAGCGAGGACACCCTACTTAATGACCTTATGTCCACCACCCTGAATAAAAATGAAAATCTAATAGAATTTGGCTTAAGGTTACAGACTCTTAGAAGTCTACTAGTTGCAAAATTAAACGAAATTGGTGAGAATATTGAGACCAAAAGAATAAAAATCGAATACTATGAAAAAAATTGCTTTAAAAACGTACATTAATAATTTATCCGGAAATACACAAATAATTGTTAAATGTAAAAACCCAAATAGCATTGAACAAGCCATAGGCTATGTCAGAGAAGAAGAAGCTGATTTAGAATTTAGAAGTCGTATGCAGAAAAAACAAGTAAATTCACAATTTTTAAAACCAAATTTTCCAAATTTACAAAATCAAAATTATAAAATGCCAATTGGAAATTTCCAAAATAATTATCAGAAACCTGTATTTCCCAGCCAACCGATAAATATTCAGCCGAGATTTATTCCCCAACATTTCCCAACAAACTCGCAAACATTTAGACAAAACACGAATAACAGTAATGTATTCAGACAAAATCAATTTAGACAATACCAACCAACACCAATGTCCACACAAAGCCGACAATCTTCTACACAAAGACAACAAAATAACTTCTCCCAACAAAGACCTTTGAATGCACAACAAATTCAAAGTAAATTTCCGTGGTTTCAACCTAAACCAACCCCCAAATATATAGCTGAAGAATTAAATAATATTTCCTCAGAAGATCCTTTCTATTTTAATGACGAAATGAAAGAACGATTTAATGAGTACCCTCCAGACATGTATCCAGAATTATACACGGACAATTTCTTAAATTTTATGCAAAATCCGGACAGCGAACAGATAAATAATGACGATGAAAATTTTCACAGTACTTCGAATACAGAGGACCAGATATAGCCCTTAACGCATATGTAAACGCGTTGCCGTATATTCAAATAAATAAACCCAATATAAAATTACTAATAGATACAGGTTGTAATGTCTCAATGTTAAGACCTAGTATTGCCGAACTATATTTCCCAGAATATATATACAAAGCCCCTTCGGTATTAAAAACACCAATGGGAAATCGCGAAGTAGTATGCAAAGCATTAATTCCTGCATTTGAGGAATTTCAAACTAAAGGTAACATAGAATTCACTTTGTTCCCATTTTCTGACTACTTTGACGGCATCATTGGACTAGACGAGTTACGAAATCTCAAGTTAACAATGGATTTTACAAACCAGGTACTATTTAACGATACAGTACAAATACCATTTCATTACAGAGATCAAAATTCACAAAACAAATATAAAATAGAAATTCCACCTCGCGAATGCCTAGAACGACCATTCCCAGTAAATATACCTTATGGAGAAATACTAATACCCGAAACTAATATTAATGGATTTTATATCCCTGAAACCCTTACGGTTGCAGAAAATTACCATGCTAGATTTGAAATACAAAATGTTACAGACAAAACTATATGTCTAGAATTTAACCGACCTTTTAAAGCCCAACAGCTACAAGGTGACCAATTTGACTTTTATCACATTGAAAACTTTATGCCCAATTATCAGACAAATACAAAAAATACAGACATGTTAAATAATATCAGAATAGACCACATGAATGAAGAAGAGAAAAATGCCATTTTAAAATTAATTTCAAACTTCCCCGACATTTTTCATAATGACGACTCTAAACTAACATTTACAAATACAGTAAAACACCAAATAAAAACGACGGACGAATTACCGATTCACACTAAAACCTATAGGTTCCCTTTTTGTCACAAAGAAGAAGTAAATAGACAGATAAATAAAATGCTTAACGACGGAGTAATTAGACATAGTCAATCCCCCCTGGTCAAGTCCGATATGGATTGTATCAAAAAAAGCGGACGCCTCCGGCAAGAAAAAATGGCGTATAGTTGTAGATTATAGGAAGATAAACGACAAGACTATTGACGATCGCTACCCGATACCTAACATCGAAGACATCCTAGACAAACTCGGGAAGTGTAATTACTTTACCACATTAGACTTAGCGAGCGGTTTCCATCAAATAGAAATGGACCCTCAGTCCGTACAAAAAACCGCATTCAACGTAGAGCACGGGCACTACGAGTACCTTCGTATGCCTTTTGGGCTAAAAAACGCCCCAGCCACTTTCCAAAGGGTCATGGACCACGTATTAAAAGATTTACAAAACCGCATATGCCTAGTCTATATGGATGATATTATTATCTTTTCAACCAGCCTTCAAGAACACATATCAAATCTAAAACAAGTTTTTCAAAAACTAAGAGACGCGAAATTAAAAATCCAACTAGACAAGTCAGAGTTTTTAAGACAAAATGTCGAGTTTTTAGGGCACGTAATTACGCCGGAAGGAATTAGGCCTAACCCGAACAAAATAAAAGCCATTTCAAAATTCCCATTACCAAACACAGCAAAAGAAATAAAATCTTTTTTTAGGACTATTAGGATTTTACCGCAAGTTTATAAAAGACTTCGCAAAAATTACAAAGCCACTAACGAAGTGTTTAAAGAAAGGTACTAAAATAATACATGACAATGAGTTTAAAAATGCATTCGAACTCTGTAAGACAATTCTGACCAATGAACCCCTGTTACAATACCCGGACTTCGAAAAGCCCTTTATTTTAACTAGTGACGCCTCAAACTACGCCATAGGAGCCGTTTTATCCCAGGGCCCGATAGGAAAAGATAGACCAATTGCTTACGCAAGTCGCACGCTTAATGACGCCGAACAAAATTATAGCACCATAGAGAAGGAACTACTAAGTATCGTAAATTTTACAAAATACTTCCGTCCGTATCTATTCGGACGTAAGTTCACCATCATCACGGACCATAAACCACTCCAATGGGTAAATAACCTTAAAGAACCTAACTCTAGATTAATGCGCTGGCGCTTAAAACTCATGGAATATGATTACGAAATTATGTATAAAAAAGGCAGCGAAAATAAAGTTGCAGACGCCCTATCGCGTATAGAAATACACCCGATCGAAACACAATCAATGATAGGTAACGCGGACGCTAGCGAAAACAGAATAACCGACGATTTTCCCGACATAGCTTTGGACGATTTAATAACTTTAGAAAATTCACCTATTGAACAATTAGACACAAATCCAGAGACAACACAAAAAAAAATAAACATAATTTCAGACGTCATAATAAAACAGAAAAACCCTTCAAATGAAACAGTACATTCCTCCCAATCGAACCCCACACTAAATATACCCATAACCGAACAACCGATAAATGGATTTAGGAACCAGATCATACTAAACGTAACAAGAGACTTAATAAAACCAAAAATTAAGCTTGAAAAACCTTTTAATGTTAAAGATCGAATAAAAGTGACATTGCCCATTCAAAATTTCGAAGAACATCTAGTAGAAACGTTTAAAAATTATATTAAACCAAATAAAACTTATGGCCTACTAATACAATCAAATTTTGTACACAATGTCATAATCAATTTACAAAAATACTTTAACGATAAAGCATACAAACTTATTCAAACAAACAAAATAGTTAAAGAAATAGTTGACAAAGACGAACAATTAGAAACCATCCAAAATCACCATGAGACAAAAACCACACATAGAGGTATAACCGAAACGAAAACAGCGCTAACAAGAACTTATTATTGGCCCCAAATGACTAACCACATAACGAATTATATAAATAATTGTATAACTTGTCAATCAGTTAAGTACGAAAGACGACCCCCTAAATTTGAATTAAAACCGACCCCAATAGGCGAACACCCGTTCGAACATATTTATATTGACACTTTCTCAATAAGCGGACAAAAGTTCCTAATGGTAATTGACTCTTTCTCGAAGTTTGCACAAGCATACCCTATTCATTTTGTAACAACCGATATCTTAGATCAATTAATGATATTCTTTTCACATTACGGTATTCCCAAAAAACTAACCTGTGATCCAGGTACCGAATTCAAAAATAACCTATTTTCAGAGTTTTGCAAAAAACATAACATAGTATTACATCACGTCACAACCCGACATCCAAATAGTAATGCCCCAATTGAAAGACTACACTCCACACTCATAGAAGAATTACGAGCTTTAGAACTAGAAAGCCCAAGACAAAATATAAAACAACTAATGACCCTTGCAATATTAACATATAATAATACCATACATTCCTCTACACGTTACACACCTTTTCAAATCATAAAAGCAAACTTAGAGTTCGACACGCCTTTTAACCTCTCGGAAAATAAAATAATGTCAGATTATATTGAAAACCAACAAAGAAATATGAAAGTTATGAACGAGTTTATAAATAAACAAAACAACAAGGTAAAAGACTTAACCAGACAAAATCAAGACAGAACCGAATTCCCTGTATTTAAACCAGAAACTGAAGCTTTCTTACTTCAAAATATACGTAGAAAAATAGCCCCAAAATACAAAAAAATAATAATTGATAAAGACTTAGATAATAAAATAAAAACCAAAGATAATCGTATATATCATAAACAAGAAATTAAACCAATACGACTAAGATCTAAAGAAACATTATCTGTTTCAGATGTGGAAAATACTAGTATTCACTCTGCAAATGATGCCAGTACATCTACAAATTAAATTGACACCCTTAACTAACCCCCTACTGCCCTTCTTAATCAGTAAAGCCAAGGTAACGAATCATAAACACTCTTTTATAAAATATATTGATTTAAATCTGTTTATCGACCCTCTGAGAGCTATCGAAACAAACGAAAGATCGATAGTACCAATGATCGACAAAAAGGATGAACTATATCCCTCAATAAACGAAATTCATAATCACTTAAACTATTTGAGAGACAAGGCCCAAACAAAGTTAAACCAAATAAAACCCTCTTTCAACTTACGTACAAAACGAGGACTACTTAATATTGTAGGAAAAGGCTCCAAATGGGCCTTTGGTTTATTAGACTCAGACGACGCGGAAAGATACGACAATGCAATTAACACCTTAGACAAAAATCAAAAAAAGTTACACCATGATCTTGAAAACTATATTACAATAATAAAAAGTTTTATGAATGAGAGTAAAGAGACACTGAACACGGTAATAAGTAATCAGGTCGTAATCAACAAAAAGATGAGAACATTGGAAAGCAATTTGAATAAATATACACTGTTCCTAAATATTCAAAATTATCTAGACGTAATGATAATTGATTGCCAGAATATAATTGAAATATTAGATACACTCGAAAACTCAATATTATTCGCCAGACTAGGGATAATACATAATAACCTATTGCCCCTAAATGAAATAAAACAAATGAAAAATGTTATACAGGAAATCTATAAAAATGGATTACCTACATTTAAGTTCGAACAGTCTTATTTAGAAATTATAAAAGTAGAAATTCATTACATACTAGACAAATTATGTTTCATCTTCCACATACCTATAACGGACGAGAATCTATATGATTATTATCACTTATTCCCGATCCCCGTTAACAATAAAATCATTGTACCCCCAAAACCATACATCCTGATGAACTCGACAAACCATTACTACTCCAGAGATCCATGCCCGATGGTTGAAGACCTGTGCGTGTACTTTGTACAACAACCACCTTTCCAGGATGATTGTATCCCACATGTACTTAGGGGAAATCAACTTAATAACTGCCCCACTATCCAGGTGCATAAAATCACATCCACCATAGTCGAACCAGTGGACGACGCCCACATTATAATAATACCTGCAAACAAAACAAAGGTACAGAAATTATGCCCCGAAAGTGAATTTGCTGAAATAAGCGAACCACATCTAATCTACCTACCACAAAGCTGTTCGATTCACATAAATAATTATAACTTCGAAAATAATGCCATTTCCATCCAAGGAAAACCCATCGAACTCCTACCTATTAGAACAAAAAAAATGTTATCACACAACGAGTTACCCATGGTACTACAAGAAGTACACACCGATAAATTAGACGATATTTATCGCGTTGCCGAAACCACTCACCTTCAGGACTTAGAAGAAATTCAAAAGCTTGGAACTAATGATATTTTACTTTATATTTGTATAACTTTAATTATTATCATATTATTATATATATTATACAGGTACTTATCAAAAAATAAAGATAAGATTACACAGTTATTTGTAACCCATAATTCGAAAAATGATATCAAACAAGAAAACAAACCTACCCCTTTGTTTTCATCTTAGGGATGGACGAATTATGAATGCTAACTTGATATCATTTTTACGATTACAGCTTCTGCTGACATTGCAAAGCAGAGTTTATAAATATATGTAACTGCGATTACCAAGGCAGATTTAGCTCATTGTTTGAACCATTGCTTGTTAATTTAAATACTAATAATAAAGTTGGTTATTTTTCGAAATTATTCGCTTTTTAAAAACGAAGTATTTAACATCAAATACGTAAATCATGTAAACTTTATGTGTTAACTTTAGAGCAACACGTGACTTATGGCAGTAAAAATCACCATGAACAAATTTTTATGTTGTATAATATAGGTACAGGGTGTTCACTATATCTTTCTTCGGGAATTAGCATCTCCAGTTTGAAGCGTAGAAAAGAGGCAAAAAAAATGTTTTATATAATTTGTTATACGTTACTAAAATATGTTTGGAGTTAAAAAATTTTCGAAAGTATACGAAGGACGACGAAAAGTTATATTTTATAGATTACCCGGTATATTTTTCCATTGAAAAAATTCTGCGAGGAGAATATAATTGGTGAGCTGCTTTTTACAAACGGACCAATTTTCTCGTTGATATATTCACCAACGGCATAGGTACTGGGCGAATCCAACTATTTTTCAAAAGAATTAATGATACGCCTCTTAATGACCATATTCTACTATTTTTGGAACCTTCAAATATTCTGAGAAAAAATCATTCCTTAATTTTTTCGTAGGTTGCACGGTTTTTGAGTGAAATTGAAAAGTTATGTAGGGAACATTATTGCACAATGCTATTATTTAATCGCTAACAAAATTTCAATAGTAGGTGGCCTGTGAAACAAAATAATTGGTTTGAAAATAATTTGACAAAAGTCAACAGTGTTCTTTAGAGGCCTTTATGCATATAATTAAAAAATACGATAGTTTTATTCATTTGGTATCTCTTTATAAAGACGATATTAGAGTATGTACGGTCCATTTCTGGAGGAAATTAAAATAACTGAAAGAGAACCTTGATACGCCACTACGTTTTCGAGATAAGGTGTGAAATTGTTTTTTGGACTATTTAGTAATAATTTGCCATATCTCAAATTAACCTTGAAATGACATCAGAATGACCTTGAAATGAACTCTGGATGCCTTCTAAGGGTAATCGAACACCGGATTCGGACTCAGCGACCCCAAAAACCTATATATGCATTTTTTTCAGATTTTTTAACCACATTTTCTTAGTTTGACCTTCAATTGACCTTGAACCTGACGTGATAAAGCTTAACCGACCTCGGCAACGGAATCAGCGAGTCCAAAAACCCCTGGGTACCTAGGTAGAGTCTGGTGTTTTTTTTTTCAAACTAACTGTTGGCCTGTGATAATTGATATCGTTTTATTTCACTACAGTTGGTTTCTATTCTCTCAATTCTTCCCTGCTGGTAACGAGAGTAGAATAAACATTACTTTCACATAACCTTAGACAAAAATGGAGAGGAGATCCGGCAATCAGTCCGGACAATGTATATTCAGCCACTCTTGAACTGTGCGTCCGTAATGGGCCGGACAACCGTCATGATGACACCCAGCATTTCGCCTGGAAAGAAGATAAATATTATTCCACATACCTATCCGCATGTGTTATTTCAAAAACTTACAAAAAATAACGCTGATGGTAATCTGGACTGAGAAAAATAAAGGCCAAAATATGTTGTATCCTCAGATACCAAGCCATACATGTACGCTGAACTCATTCTGAAAATTTCTTGACCTAATTGAATGTGGATTTTCGTGATCCTAAACATGTAAGTTGTGGAAAAACTACTCCTCTTCGGGTGAAGCAGACGTCAGTTCACATTGTTTTCTTCAAAAAGTTTGGATTATTTCTAATATAATTCAACGTAACATCACAGAAATTTAAACGATGTTCGCTATCAGCTGGATGTAAACCTTCAGCAGGCTGCAAATGATATGTGTGCCGCCAGTCACGACGACGTAAAGTTTTCTATACAGAAATGACAGAAATGCGAAGAATTGTTGATGCTCTTGGAATACTTATAGATGTATCCCTTTAAATATACGAAGGATCTGCCTGTGTCGCGCCAATATCCATTTGGCATGATGACGGTCTCGGATGCTAGGGCCAGGCAGGACTATTGCCTTTTTACCCTAGTCATCGCTGTAGACCTGGACCGGCCTCGTGCAGGGCGGGTTAACTTACTTTACGAACGGCCCCACTCACAAATGTGAGCGGTGCCGAAGATTTCGGTCAACCTCCCTGGGTCCTGGCTGATGAACCCTGCTGGCTAGGGCCTCTTCTGGCGCTCTTCTGTCTTCGTCTTCTTTCTTCGCCAGCTTGTCACCCCCGGGGGTAGTCATCTGTCTGTCAGGGACTGTGTGGATATTCTGTGACTTGGGATTGACTGCCAGTACACAAAGTGTCAATTGACACATTGTCATCTGGATCATCGGACAAGGTGAAGATGAACTGTGTAGCTCTAGGAGGTGAAGGCCTAAGTGCTTTCTTAGCACTTTCGTCCTTCACGGAACCAGGGGGACAACGGGCACTGGTCGGTTTACTGACCGGCGCCCGCAAGGTTTGTGGGAGGGTGGTTGGTCGTGTCATGTCTTTTCAGTGGGTTTGGTCCATCTGTAAGGAAAGGATTAGTTATACTTACCCGTTATCCAGTAACTGTACCTTCGGCCTCTTGTGCCTCGGTGCGTCGGCCGGATCATAGGAGGTGGCCTCCCTGATCAGCGGGTTCCTGTGCTCCTCAGCTAAGGTGTACAGTTTCTTCGCTCTATCCCGGATGATTTCGGTGACTGGTGTGTCCTCCAGGTCCCTGAAGATATCAGCGTTTCTAACGTACCATGGCGCGCCCACCGCTGTCCTGATGGCCACGTTTTCCACGGCTTGGATCTTCTTCAGATAGGTCTTCGCTTGGTATCCCCATGCTACGGAGGCGTAGGTCAGCTGTGGTCTGATGAGTGCTTTGACTAGTAGAAGCTTGTTTCTCAGACTGAGCCTGCTCTGGTTCCCTACCATCGGGTAGATGAGAGCTCTCGTCCGCTTGGCCTTTACCACGATGGCTTCGGTGTTCTGTCTCCATGTCAGGCCTTTATCCATGATTACGCCAAGGTACTTGACGGAATCGTGCCATTGGATGTCCTCGCCGAACATGGAGACGTGTCCTGTGGGGGTTTCCTTGCGTCCTTTCCTGAAGAGAATCGTCTGGCTTTTCTCAGCGTTGACTGCGACTTTCCACTTAATACACCATTCTTCCAGAAGAGAGGCTGCCTCTTGGAGTCTTCTGGTGGCTGTTTCCGCTCTCCAGGATCTGGCCGTGACGGCCGTGTCGTCCGCGTAGAGTGCCATTGCGGTGCCTTCGGCCCTTGGGAGATCAGAGGTGAAGACAGCGAACAGATGGGGTGAGAGCACAGAGCCTTGGGGGACTCCGGCTTCCATCGGTCGATACGTGGACACACAGTCCCTGATCTTCACTCGCATCTGTCTGCCTGTGTCTGTCTCATAACATTACTAAAATTTCTATTTTACTCCTGTTTTGCCAATCCATTTTTTTGTTAATTTCTGGATGTGTCTAGATGTAGATGTCTTGTATTCGGTTTCGATTAAACTGACCTCTGGACGCTAGCGAAATCCTGCTTAATAAAACTTCATGTATATCACAGTATAATAATGATAATCTAGAAGTCGTCGGACCTCAGTTAGGTAATGTTTATTTCAAACTTATTTGCAACATAAAAAACATCAATAAACTGTACTTAATTCTGTATCAGACACTGCATTAATTCTATTCCCACTAGCGAAAGTAAATTTTTGCCTGCGACTATTATTTTAATAAAGTCCAACCCACGCCTGAAGCATTTTATTGAAATCATAAATGCTTCGATTTGTAACAAAATACCTTCAACGATATACAAAGACGTTAGTTTGATAATGAAAGGCAAACTATCTGGTCTAACAGTGGCGGCCTGTTACGGAATATGTGAGCACTAAGCTTTATAGTTCATAAATAAAATATTGACAACAGCACCGCTCCAAACTTTTTTACAAAATAATAACAATAAGTACATATACAGGAATAATGTTAGTTTTGATGTTAACTTACCACTGTCTTCCATCTATGACGAAGTTAATATATCTCACACGTATTGTGGCTGTAAGGATGCCAACCGTTGTGGATTAAGAAGAACGTCTTGAGGTCCTCTTTTTTGCGTCAAACCAAGACAGACACATGATGTCCTGGATTTTAACATTTGATCTTATGAAATATTTCAATCTAATTTTGAGCTAAAAAATTTTTAAAAATTACAAATTTTATATTTTCAATTTTTGGGTCGAATGCTGGTGCTGAACGGGTGTTTTCTATCGCTATTGCAAACTAATTTTAAACTACAAAATTTTCTCAATTACAATTTTTTTTCTCAATTTTCGGGTCGAATGTTGATGCTGAACGGGTCTTTTCAGTATGGGGTTTCTTGCATTGATGAGCGCAACCGCTTAACTGTTGACCACATTCGGTCAGAAATCGCACATATTGAGGATGCTAGCAGCATTTCACCCTCATCCTGTGCTATCATATTTAATATACAACAAATTTGTTTTTCCATCGCCGCTGTAGAAAGGATGGTAGCTTGCACCTGATTGGTTCACTTAGATCACTTGACATACTTTTATTCACACGCTTTGTCAATTGTCGTACACTACACAGTACTAAAAGTTGACAGATTTTCAAAATGAACTGACTAACAAAATTTGATATTATGCTACGTATAATTGTTGTAAGTTCATGTGTTCATGTTTTTGTATTACAGAATGTTCCACAATTGTTATTTTAGTGTGTTAATCTCAGAAATTCTTAACGAATTTTAGTGAAATCTTGTACATATCTATGAATGAATATATTTATAAAATCTATTGTAAAAAGATTGATCCGTTCACACAATGCCTATATTAAATACAAAAATAAATAAATAATTTGCTAAAAAAAATATTGAACATAAATTTGCCTGTTTTCATAGTAATATTATAGCTCTTAGCGCCGTCACTGTATCAACCCATAATTCTCAAGATAATAGTTTTAGATTGTATTATATTCAGAAATTCCATTAGATATAGACAATTTCGAAATTGCAACATTATTTTTGTTATATTTTATATTTGGAATTGGAAAACGTTAACAGGTGTATTATATGATTAATATCGATACAATAATTTTGCAAGAGAATGGGCCATTAGATATCGTATATACCTATGTATAACTTTTCTTCTGTGATTTATAAATCCTTATCACATTTAGTAACTATTGAGGCGATTGTAAAACTATGATCTGGTTTTTGATTGACATAATCAAAACTAGGTTAGCTTTTACAAACATAATTTTCAATTTTTATATTGACAAGAATTGCCTCACGAGTTAATTTAACTTTCTTACATATAATATGTATTTACACTGTGCATAAATAGATATTCATAAAAAGTTATTTTACACAATTATATTTAGTTTGTAATAGAGGTAAGTTTATATGCTGGCAGATATGGCCGTCTAAAAGGATTACAATTGAAATTTGTAAAATATATAATTTAAAAAAATAAAAATATGGTTTAGAATTCTATTGAAACTCTAGTATGTCAATTTAATGCATGATGTGGAAATGAATATGGCAATATGGCAATTTTAAATACCGCACTAAAGCATCTATGGATTGATTCTGAACCTGGTTATAATCATAATATGAATAAATTATAGTTTAAAAAACAAAAAAACACGCTTTAATAGCAAACCGAACTAAAAAGTAAAAAATAAGAATGAAGTGATTGACAAAAAAAATCTTTTTTATTGGAAAAAGCGTGGGGTGCTTGATATCAATTGTTATAAATATTTTATTGGTAGCTATTAATAAAAGTAGAGTTATCATAAAAATATAGTAAAAAGCACCCCACGCTTTTTACAATAAAATGAATTTTTTTTATCAATCACTTCATTCTTATTTTTTACTTTTTAGTTAGGTTTGGTAGGTCCCTAGGTAAAAAGGGCCCATTGTGGCCTACTTGCCTAGTAAAATAAGTAGCTACTACTAGGTTAACTAGGTTAGGTTTGCTATTAAAGCGTGTTTTTTAAACTATAATTTATTTTTTTATTTTTTAGTCATGAAACGAAAACAAATGTAATAGTTTTCAAGAATTTTTGTCGAAATTTTTTAATTAAAATTTATTGATTTGAATTTTTTTCGGATTTTTTTTCTTTTTCAAATTATTGTATTGCTATTGTTGAATTGCTGTATATTTTGACAAAACAATAGAATTAAATGCTTAAAAAAAACATTCTTATCGTAAATTGGTAATTAGTTCATCTTGTATTTCAAGTATAGTATGAGTTACGGTATTCAATTCGTAATTAACTTTCTGCCAACTTATCATGGATGCGAAATTTTGGCGAAAGCGCCGATCACACAACATTGACATCCACTTAGAAAATTTTTTTGAAGAGAAATGCGTCGATACGCATTCAAATTATTGTATTGTCAACGATCCTTAATACGTGTGCAAATTTTCAATTTAATCGGACGTCTTGAAGTTGGTGAAAATTACGTTGAAAGATTCCGTTACATAGATAGATACATACAGGTGAAGCTAATATAAAGCGTGTTAAAAAATGAAAGACATTTATAGACATACTTGATAATAGATATAATAATAATAACAGTCATATGATTAAAAATGAATGAAAAAGCCCAAACAGAAGTTATTATAAGTAGAGTCCGGATCCGAATATGAGATTTCAGGAACGGATTTATTCGCAACAGGAATTATCGCGTATTTTAATCCAAAATAAAGCGGTATAAAAAAAATTAGTCAGTTAATTTAACTTTTGATGTTCTTATAAAACGAATCCACTCTTTTTACAGGTCAAAAACTAAACAACGCAGTACCTACTACAACAAAGTAAATAAATAAGACGATGAAAATGTAATATAATATTATATCTACGTAAAAGTCGTCGCCACCTCCCGATCTCTACCTTAAAACACAAAGTAATATCAATTTAAAAATAGGCAGATGTAGAAAAAAAGAGGCCGTTTTTATCTAGGTCAAGGTAACAGTGCGTTTTCACCAAGTATCCAACAAATCTATAAATCGCTGTTAAAATTTTTCTGTTAACGAAAATAAATATTCATCCTAAATACCCTAAATAGATTTAATATTAAATTACAGGCAATACTGATGCGTATTGTACGATTATTTAGTTTTATAAAATGACACCAAATAAAATATACGTATTTCTTATTATTAAAAAAAAATACTCACTATTTCCTGTAATTTTATATATTAAATTCATATGGTATTTAAGGTAACATATCTGTTTCCATTTTTTATTCTCATCAATAGAAAAATTTAAACGGTGATTTAAAGTTTTATATTGGTAATCGTGGCGATGAAGGCGTGCTAACGCAGTCTTTAATCCCCACCTATTTTAACATCCCGTTTAAAGTGCGATACGAGTTCAATCTAACATTCCAGTAGTCAACCTGTGAACGCAGCGGGTATGTAGGTATAGTTTTTATATCTGAGAATATTGTCGTGGAACATTTTGAGAATATCTCGTTTTGCGCATTATTTGTGAGAAAATACTATCATGGACAGTGAAAACACGGGTTTTACAACATTTGCAACTGGAAATCATAAAACACGTGTGAGAGTATGAGTGCTACTGAAAGACAAAAACAATTTAATTTAGATTTTTTAATATGATGGCGGCATGTAACATTTCGTGAACCAGACTAGATAACCCTCATTTTAAACAGTTTCTGCAAAATTGTATAAATGTCAATAACGTTACTGTGCCTGCGGAATCCACATTATTGAAAAATTACATATCGCCGGTGTGCAGCGAAATTAAAGTAAACATTGTTTGGCCTCGTGGTCGAGTGGTAAGGACACTTGTCTCTCTGCCTGGAGTCCCGAGTTCGATCCCCGGTCGGGGAGCTCGGATTTTTTCTAAACCAGAAATTAATTCTAGCATACTCAAATATTGGGTGTGTGTCCATTGTCTTCAAATGTGTAGCCCTCCCCCAGACAAGGTACCTTGAGGTACTTGCAGTGATACGGGGGGTTGTATTACCTGTGGTGTTTAATTGTTTCCGAGTTGCAAGACAAACACGTATGGGTTAGTGTAGATGAAACCGCCAACGCTAGTGATCAGAACATTGCAAATTTAATATATTGAGTGGGGTGATGGATGAGGCAGTGGCAATGCCAGCTCGCTTAATATCAACAAAAGTGTTAGAAAGCACAAATGCAGAAATGATATGTAAATGTGTGTAGAGCAGTCTTAACACACTATGGGGCAAGAGCTATGAAAATTAATAAAGGACGTGACCTACTATTTCTACCAGATGCAACTTTGTACATAAAGGTAGCGGTTAAAATACACCTATTTTAATCTGGTACATGTTGCATCATTTCCTTGCATGTATTTACACCAGTATCCTGAATCTTCCCCTGATATTGGCATCATCTAATCAACAATACCGCGTGGGTTTAGGATAGCGCTGGCAACTGAAACTTGTTTGATGTATGGTTAATCGGTTTTGGATTATTCGCTGTTTTGTACTACCTAAAACCGGTTACTCATATAATCGAATATCGATTTATCGGTAATTCGGGAAACCGTTTAATCGGATAACCGAATATTCGAATAACCTGATAATCGAATAACCGAATATTCGGATAATCAATTTATATGCGTTGTCATTTCTTTCAAATGTTGTTGAAATCTGAAACTACAGCCGGGCAGGTGGACCCCGAAGATTAATCGGACTATGCAATAATACACAACCGCACACTAAAAAAGTCTATCTAAACTTTCTTCGTGATATGACTCATGCACGGCGTGCGCGTGTTTAGTGTTCAGTGTAGTTGTTTAATGTTTACATATGTTTAATTAAAAAAAAGTTCTATAAAATTGTTGTTTCGAGTTTTTTTTATTACTTGTACCTACTGAAATGGAAATATTATATTTATTTGTCTTATAAAATCTAAATTCTAAACTCAACCGAATCTATTTTTTAATAACCGGGTTTTTAAATGTCTGATTAGTCAGTGATTCGGATAACAGATTATTCGAATATCCGGTTACCCCAGCAACTGGATTTGACCATTATATGGATACCCGGTTTTATCCGAAACCGATTTTTTGAAGAAACAGATTAACCGGTTTCCTTTTTTCTGGTTTTGCCAGCACTAGTTTAGGACCCTCAAGACTACATTTTTATCCTAAAAAACAAACCAACTAGTAAATGTAATACTTATTCCATAAATGCTAACTAGGATATAGAACTGCAAGATTCAGGCCGACTCCTCATGTACGCGCGTCAATCAGTACGTTTTGACAGTAGATTGTAAATTAATGAATTTGTGTAGCTGTAAAATAATATTTGAACTTATATAAAGACTCGGAGTAATTAAAAATATTATTTTATTTACTTTCTCACAGGATGACATCTTATGAATTATAATTTAACATTTTTAACCACATAACCTATTTCTAAAAACGCTCAAATGCAAATAGAAAATTCAGCTATAATCGACTTTGGGCGTCATGACCTTGAAACGTCGATTTGGTAGAGTCCGTTTACAATGTAAAGATACCAGGGGCGTGACGTTATCGACGCGGCAAGCATGGCTACCCCAAGCATTCAATGGGCTGTCTTACAATGACCAATGACATAATAGTAAAACGGTTACTGCACTTCTACGTCACAGGTCACAGTGACGTACCTGGCCTCTTTACATTGTGAACGGACTCTAAATCGAGAAAATGTAATTGGTAGATTGCAAAACGAGAAACGCCAAATACGTGAACGAAAGTATACATCGGGAGCCAGGTCACTTTCAAGTTAAAATACCTGGTTGTCAGTTACAGATTTAGAATATGAGATATTTGTCACCATCATTGAAAACCGGAGTAGAGCAGAAGTTAAAATAAGGAAGAAAATAATAAGGAAAACAAAATTAACCAGCTACTAACAAAAAATTTAAAAAATAATATACAGAAATAAGCAAAGAATATAAAAATAAACAAAAATGATATACAGAAAAATTTGGGTTAAAAAGAGAAAAAGAAATAGAGTAAAGAAAAAATAAAGTATTATGTATGAGGAAGTAGAAAACTAGTGAGTTTAGTCATTTCCTTTTTTATCTCTCATTTTATCGAAAAAAATCATACGAATGAAAAATGTAATTTTAATTATTTTTGAGTTGGTTGTTCATAACTAAATCGTTTTTAATTATATTTGTTAGAGTCGAAACTACATTATTTTTTTTGCTTAGCGTTTTACAGCAACAAGCTCTTAGTGAATGTATATGTATACACACTTTCGTCCTATATGTACAGCTCATATTGTAAAGAAGTGGATAGAATTTTACTTGTTATTATTATTACTTATGGCTCCGTTTCAAGTTCAAATATTTGTTCACTTATTTTCAATTTTTCTGTCACGTAGCATTATTTTATGTACCTAGGTACTAAACTTAAAAAGTATGCACGTCGAAATATTTCTGTTTATACCTATATCGATATCAAAATAAACTGAACATGTAATATATTTTGTAGTAGCCAGTTTGGGTGTGGTACATGTAAAAAGACCAAAGCATCGTGGAGTTCACCTACTATAATAGTTCTCATAGTACTTTTACTCGATTTACATACATATTTACGTTCAGTAGTTCATTGCATTATTTGTATCTTTATAAGTTGCATTTTAGTTATATATGATTAACTGCACCTTGGCAATCGATTTTATAATGATAGTGATACTGATAAGTGGTAGTATAATAATAATAAGAAATTGTATGATATAAACATTTAATTCACCTTTAATATGTAGGGTGTTTCCTAAGTGATGTCGAAAACTTCAGGAGATGATTTCTTTGACGATTTAATTGGATGTCATGACGTAAATAACATGAGCGAACTGTAAAACAGGAACAGACAGTACAATAAACAGTATTTTACCTTTTATTTTATTATTGTGTACCGCTATTTTCTGAGTGTTTCAGTGCCCATCCTACCAACTACATTTTTAATAAGTGATATGACATTCTCACGGCGCTTTAACAGTTCGTCGAGCACCACACCACATTTCGTGGTAGTTTCTAAAAATTTCAACAAAACTTCAAGCGCTCTCCCGGCGTTCAAACCACGTTCAGATGCTTTTTCTGACCTGTATCTACTGTTCTTCATAAAGTACCCATCCCTAACTAGCCCGCGAGCCATGATACAGCCGATTTTCAGATTTCATGGTAGTTTTTATTTCCCTTTGTGACTCTTCAAAGCTTCAGTGCTTTCTCGACTCCCATCGCCGAACTGCCCGGCTTTCAATAATTCCCGTCTCTTTACACTCACTAGACCCCTTACCGGCTGCTCTACGCACCCGAGATGCCGTTCACACAAGCGGGTCAGCTTTTCTCGGATTTCATTGCAGTTTCTAATTTTTTAAATCTCGCTGCCACACATCTCATCGTTCTCCCATACATTCTGCCATCAAGCGTCCCGCACGATTTTTATCAATTTTCCAGGATCACATCCCCAATTAAATTATTTTATTGCACTTTCCAAATTTTCTTCTTTGGCGTCCGACATTATTCAACAACTCCATTTCTTCTCTAGGTCCATCATCAACCATCATCGGTGCTCCGTATCCCCGGCGTCATCTCTAGCTGGTAGAAGTCCATCAAGGGTTATTGTTTTTTTTTACATGTTTTTCGTCATAGCGGGTTTACTAATAATTAGACTGAATTTACATATGAGGGTCTAACACCCCAAACTACACATAACAACACATAATACCACTTTTTCTGAAGACACGGCCTTCCTCGTCATTTTTTACATCCACTAACGCATTACACTAAACTGAAAATATCGAATAAATAAAAAATGTCTTTATACTCACCGTACACACGATTTATTCTAAAGGTGGGTTTACAGGGAATCCGGGAAAGTTTTTCTGGCATAACTTTTTTCGTATGGACCAATTTGAAAATTTACAGCCATATTATAGGACATTTCCAAGGAAAGTTCTTTGGTTTCTTGCATTTTTTTTTCGTAGGAGTAGCAGTTTTCACAAAAAAACGATAAAAACTAAAGTATGGCGCCCCTTACAATAATAGAACTGAATAAGATTTACAGGAAACAACTACTCAGCTGACAAAAGCCCCGACCTGCGTTGAATAAACCTGCGAGTCTCGTTTGGTAACCAAGATCATTGTCAATTCCTCATAGAGATACTGTATTACCTACCTTTTAAAGTGATTTAAATTCCAAGTCGATCCTCCGGTTTTTTTGAGATGCAAAGTGGTCAATTACTTTTTCATTAGTCTTTTATCTTCTTTATTAATGCCTTTTCTATGGTAAGCATAGCTAAAGAAGATAGCCTTTCCTGACCCATGGTATTTTTTAAAATTGTCTTTATTCTTTTTAAGGTGGAAAAACAACGTTCACTTTCGACGGTAGTCATAGGGAGAGTACACAAGATTTTTGGTTTGACACTTTCAGAAAAAGTATTGCACAAATTATTGTTAATAAAAAGCTGTAACAAAGCAACTGCACCTTCACTATTGGAAAAATCTCCTCGGCAATATAATACTTCTAATTCATTTTTAAGTTTCAAATGATTTATGACTGGATACTCCGTTTTAACTAATTTAAACATATCTTGAGGAAAGCTTTTTTCATAATCTTTAAATCGATCTGCGTGAAATAACTGAGACACTGCTAAATGATTACTGAAGCCAAACCTGTTTTTGATCTCAGATGTAATTATATCACAAACTTCTAATGAAATTCTCCTTTTTGATTCTTCCGTTTTACATCTCTGAGCAGACTGCATGGATGTCTCCTCCAAATAGTTATTCAAAATTTTATTTCTGATGTCTTCAATTTTACTATTAAAAACGCCAATGCCACTTATTTACTGTTACGACATCGATATTACATTTTTGTAATTGATTGAACAATATATCACAATGAGGCATAACTAAATGAAAAAAATTTAACCAGTAAAGAAAATGTTCATTTTGTAAGAGTTTTTTTAAACCAATAGCTTGGTTTAGACTGTTGTTTTCTGATTCATTATCAATGATTTTTTTCTAAACAATCTAATAATTCTGTTCGATAGGTATAAACAGTCTCTATGCACTTTGTATTAAAATTCCATCGTGTTGGAGCCGCTTTAGGTAATCTCACCTTAACAACATTATCTAACACGGCTGTTCTTTTTGGCGATTTTCCAAAGAATGAAGAACAGCTATGTAAATTAGCAAAAAAAATGTTTATGCTTTTATCCTAACTTGATGCTTTTTGTAAAATTAAATTTAGTTGATGAGCGTAACAATGAATAAAATTTACTGAAGGATAACTTTTTTTAATTAAAAATACCTATTAACTTCTTTTTTCTTATCAAGAGATGTTTGCTTTATCGTCATATTAGGTTTTGGACGGCCACCACCTTTGATTTTCACTCGGTATTCATAACCCAACTTATGTCCATCTTTCAGTTTTAATATATTTTGTACAACACTCATATTTAATAGTAAACACCAAAAACACTGTTTTACTTAATTTTACGACAAGTAGAGATTTACTAATAAAATGTTCACAAATAAAAACATTAAAAACAACGCGACAGAATTTACCGACCAACGCGTACCTAATCAGCATTAAGACTGCTGACTGGTGACTGCTCTACTAAACTTCGTGAGTTACCATGTCAGGGTCGTCAGGGACATTGTCCCCGCCAGTGTTTTCTGTCTCTTTTGCTTTCTGACGATTCGCGCATAAGTCTATTTCACTTTAATTCGTTGTAAATATTAAAAATATATATATTATATATTTTTAAACTTCAGAAAATGAATAGCTCTATTTTTATATTTGTATGTGGGAGGTCATTGACCAAATGACCCTATAGAAGAACCGCCAGTGGTTGTGACGTGACCATGTATGTTAATGCGATGGCAGACTTCAGTCATTCTGAACAATACATTGTATAGCATGCATTTCATTGTTAATTTTATATTTTTGCTTTTATTTGTCTACGTATGCCCTCCTGACAATCATATGAGGCAGTAGTAGTTACCAGTCCTGGACTCTGGCGTAGTATCCTGATCCTGATTATTAGCGTGTCTCGCGTATTTATTTCAATAATTCTCTTTAACAAATTTGCGAAATAGTTTAAAATCACAAATATTTCTACGTCCAAAACATAGTGACATAAAAACACAGGCAATATGGTAACGCCGGACTGGAAATAGAACAGCGCACATTAATTCATTAGCTGAAATTACTCTGAAATTCTATAATTTTTTTTGAAATGTTGAAAACTGTAAGATGGCCCACTTATCGATTACATGCCATATTATAATGCAGAATCATATACATTAAAAAAAATAGTTTTACCCATCCTAGCAGGGATTCTACTCACACTGAGTCACTACAACTATTCACTTCTTATCATTGCGCTACGTAAGAAAAGAGGTAAATAATAAATTGATTTGATCATAAAATTTAAGTTGGCATACCTACCTGATGAAAATGTCGCGCCGCCTTAAAAGATTATTAGCTAATATTTTTATTATTTAAAAAGCGTTAAAAGTTAAAGTTGAAACAGGAAAACGAAATATGAATCTTTTGTTACGTAATAAATATATTTTTAGGATATTTTTATTGGCAAAAAAATAAATACATCCTTCTCTTGTTGATCGACACTTGAACAGAGTGTTCTGATGGCGAATGAAAGTAAACGCTTATAAGAAAGTGAAAAAGTAGAGATGCTGATGGTCGTATTTTCTTTTTAACATGTTAATTAAGCGTGTGTAAATAATTGGAAACATTCAAAGCGATCAGTAATAGAATCCATTCAACCTTTTGATCTCTTTTAGACTTTCAACCTGCACCTGGGCTAACTTTACTACTATTACTATTACATAATAATGCCGCCGCGCCGCGGTGTGGGTGATATTTGATAGTTTCTTTGGCGTGTGGGTTGTTCTGTTTTTATGTACCCTAGCTAAAACAAAACACCTTACTCATACTCGGGTAACCAAATGCAGTTGTGGCATTGTTTACTTCGCCTTTCTCCCTAGTAATGCAATGCGGAACACCTTAACCGCTTAACCTGTTTCTGATTGATTGTGTATTAGAAATGATTATACAGGGTGTCTCTAAAAGGTTTACAAAAAACGACCACAAATTTTCGAGACCAAAATATATTGGTTGAACACAACTTATCTCTATCCGAAAGTGTTTCGTTAACTCGCTATCATGGTTCACAGTTCTCAAGGAGTTTTTTTTTTTTACTAACAAAAGATGATTTTAGTTATTGTGATCAATTATTTAGGATGTTTTTTGACGTCTGTACTGTGCAAGTGGCTAAAAGTTTGTCATCCGGTTACAAAGAAGTTTAAATTTTTTCAATAGTTTATCCAACTAGTAATCTAACAGAAAATGTTCAAATATTCAAAGATTAATTCAGCGTAAAAAGTTAAAGTGCAGTTTTTGCAACATTTCAGCATTATTTGTTGGAGGGCTACGGCATTTTGAACTCGCCTCCTGATTACTTTATGAAGATAATGTGGAGGTATTCTCTTTTGGTGATGATAATTAGTGATCACTGATTAACCGGAATCAAATGTTTAATCTTGTTATACGAGAAGTATCAAAACGAGCAAATCTAATGAATTGGAGGGATTCAGGTTGGTTAGTAGACAGACGAAAGCTGTCAAATATCATGAAAATTGTACGTACTCTTTTACAGTACCGTCGGCAACTCTAAGTTTAGTGTGTTTTTGGTCAAATCTAGTATGTGGTAGATGTGTTGCGATATCAGCAAGTATGGGTAAAATGTTTGACTGTTTAATCTGAGAAAGAGGATGCGATTGTAACCCATATGTCGTATTTTCTTAGTTTTAATAGATTCTCTTTTTTACAGAAAATTTGGCGCCGTCGGAACTAAAAAAATTAAGAAATAAACAAAGAAAAGCAAAACGAAAGGCGGAACAGGAGAGTGCGCAGGCGAGAGAAGCACAGGTTAAGAGAGATCAACATCACAAGTCGCGTCAACAAGGAGATGTAGAGGCTGATGCACCACAATTAGATGAACTTATTCCAGACAAATTGGCAAGGGTAAGGTATTTAGTTAAAGTCGATCTTACGTACTATTCTACGATTCTAGCTTGTCACTTGGTGGCGCAGAGAGAGAGAGAGGAAATATCGCCAGTGTAGGACAGAGATGAACAAACCGCTTTATAGTAAAAGTGTCTTAGACCACTGCGCACCTAAACTCAAGTGCCAAGCTAGAATATTAAACTAGTAATTTCAGTGGTGCTGCTATTGTGGAGCGGGCAAAATAAAAGCAACTAATCACGTTGACGTCATCGTGATTCCCTAATTCGTAAAGTGGATTGGAATAGACAGCGTACATACAAAACAAGTATAGGGTCAAGCCTTCGATCTCAAAGGCAAATGCCTCAATGACCTCCAAATTCCCACGCATGAGTTTGGGGGCAATATGTCTACTCATTGCTGGATTGCCACAAATTATTATGAACTAAGAAAAAGTAAAAACTAAAATACACTACAGCTAATTCACAATACACTTAAAATATTCAACAAATTAATAACTCAGAACAGCAACACACACAGAGCAACTAAATTGTCACATTTAATTTACATAAAATAAATGGCTTCAACGAGTTCAGACCATAATGAAGATATCCACTTTATCTAATAACACTGTAGCAGCTATGAATATCCTTTTACCTGTCAGTAGAAATACTACCTGCCAAACTCTGATATTAATTTCAGAAAATTGCGACGCTGGGATAGATCCTCTGTGACATACGAGACATAACAGTCGTCACGTCAAAGATTCCAATCCATGTCAGAATCTAGGATATACGAAAAAAAATACTGTAGTACATACTGTTTTTTTTTCACAAAACTTATTTTGTTTTCAGGATTTGACTTTTTCGATTCCTTCCATGGAATTACTTCTAAATCGCTTATTGGCGAAGCATTTATGGATATTACTCATACACATTTTCTTTTGCACATTTTTTCTTTATTGCATTGGTTACTGATTTTCCAGAAACTACTCATATCATTTTAATATATACTTTTTATTTTTTCAGTTAAAACGACTGCTTTGCTATCATGTAGAAGGGAAATAATGTCAGAATTCATATAAATTAAAACTAGAAACGAATTACATTTACAAGGTTTTCATCTTTCATGAAATATTTAAGCAGGATTTACCCTAGTTGAGTTTTTATCACCATAAGACACTAAACTGAAAATAATGCATTGATGACATACAATTTCACCCTCATGTTCCTATGTGTAGTGCCACATTTAGTGCCTCGACGAGCGCACATAGAGCTCTATGTGCACACCTCTTTTCCACTTGGCAAAGACAGAGCCTTCATAAATATCGTAAACAATGTGACCACAGCATTAGGCAACCAAGTATACACTGGTTGGTATTACATGGGCAGAAAATCACTAGATTATGCCCAAAAATGTTTTATGTTCACTGTAAATTTTAACAAAATAAAAATGTAATCTAAATGACGTAATTTAAGAGTAGGTTATAAACTCGAATAGTTAAAAATAAACCATAATTGGGGTATATTTAATTTAAGGACGGAGTCTTATAGTCGTATCAGGTTTTTAGAGAAAACTTCATATTAATTTTAAGGAGTTCCAAATATTCTTTGATTATATTATTTTAAGTATTTTATTTAATAATTATGATTTTACATCTGTTTCGTACAAATTTTACAAACAAACTTTATATCTTAAAAATAAAAAAGAAAAATTATTCACTTAACATTCACGGTCTGCCATAAAAACTTAATGAATACGCTAGAGAATGTCGGTTTCCATGGACCTACTTATGACCTCTTAAAAAGTTATTTAACTGGAAGAACTCAGAGTGTAAAAATGACAGAATTTGTGAAGAAAAAATGTACACTACGAGGTACCGCAAGGTACTGTGCTCGAACCTATATTGTTCACATTGTACGTTAATGACCTTATCCGGTTTGGGAGACAATGTCAGTTTTGCCGATGATACGGCAATTCTCTATACGGATTGATCTTGGGAGGCCCTGAAACAAAAACTTGAAAAGGATTTTAAAATGATATTAAATTTTTTTAGAAAATATCATAAATACATAAAAAACTTTCTTTATACCATTTACAAGTTATCCACAAAACTTTCCTATATTTAATACAATTTCATTACAATGTGATCAAGAAAATTTCAATATTACATCAACAGAAAATATTAGGTACTTGGGAGTCACTCTTGATCGACATTTGAGATGGGACACGAACAAATAATATTACAAAAAAAGTTGAGATATATTTTGCCTATCTTTAAATACTTTAAAAAATTTTGTGATATTGAACAATTAAAAATGTTGTATTTTGGTCTAGTCCAATGCCATTTGTAGTACGTTATATTAATATGGGGAGGTGTTACAAACAATTATTTAAAAAAAATTGGAAATGGTACAAAAACGGATAATTAAAGTAACATATAATAAACCTCAGTTATATCCTTCTGATGACTTATATAGGGAAACAAAATTGTTTGATTTACATCAGCTATTTTGCCAATCGATCTTGATTAATACGAATAAACAAAAAATCATATACGATAGAAAATGAACATAAATATGAAACAACACATAAACAACAGTGCATTAAAGTACCAAAATCAGTAAAAACTTGATCAAGGTGCTATACGTTTTTATCGCCCAGAATATATAATTGTATACCTGCGTGTCTCAAAGAATTAAATTCTTTAAGTTTAAATAAAAATAGAATTAAAAAATGGATTCAAGATAAACAGAAAAACTACATTAATCGATGAATTGATATAAAAAATTTCTAATATATGTGTTCTATATTACCTAATCTTTTAGTGCTTCATTACAATATGAAAGTCACTATTTTATTATTTAAAGTAAGCTGTTTTTATTATGATATACATTTATTGTTTTCTTTTATCATTATTCAAAATTATTGCATTTACTTTTTACTTAAATTTAAAAAGTGTATTATTTTACTAAAACAAAGTATGTATTAGTGAAATTACCTGTTTGAGCAGACAACTTTGATACAGGCTTTGTCGGGCTTACGTCCATTATTTGCTGAATGTCGTTAATAACTTCCTCAATACCAGTTCAATTCCTCTTGCAAATGCAGCATTTAATTTGAAAACGGTTAACGACTACATATCTACGATGTGCAAATGTTCCATATTAGTGAACGTAGATGTATAAATTCTGCAAATTGTGATAAGAATATCCCCATAGGTAAGAATGTAGTTTATGGGTATACAATAAAAATAAGACGGGGCGGCATGGCTGTAGATGATGGGAATTCAAGATGGCGGCTATAATTCAAAATAGCTGCATATGTTGAAATTTTATTACAACTTTTTTTACACATCATACAAAAGAGTGTTTGATATTGATTTATATGTTTTTGAGACAAAAAACAGATGTCCAGCTATTTTCCAGCCTCTTAATAGTTACACGGAATCAGTTGGATATGCAGAATTTTTTTCAAACACGGAGATTGACTATTTCTGCCTCCATTTTCCAGTAATGGGGAATTTCGACCTAGCAATAAAGCTGACCCTAGAACACATCCTAGAAGATAATGTAGACAGGAATAATCATGTCTTCCCGAGAACCTGTGATGCTACAGTATATGTTGGTGCAGTTCATACTAATATTTTAAAGCCACGCTTCTCGAAGACATTTGATAATTATTATATGAAAACATTTCACCCTCACATTTGTAAAGACACTGAAGTTTTTGGCTGTTGAAGGATTGATTTGATTTGGAACAGATACATTACATTAAACCAATTGTTAAAGATGAAACTAGATAGAAAAGGGGATCGGGAACTAGGAGGCAAGTGCTTTTGCACGTAGTTTTACCTAAAAATTGACAAGATTTCTTGAGAAATTCAAGTAATAAAGAAGAGCTCTTTAGTCTTCTTGGAACATTAGCTATAAATACTATTACAAATGTACAGGTTGTAACCACTGCAGGTGGAGATGTTAAACGAAATATTACTGTCTAAAGTTCCCTAATTAGTGATACTTGCCCTGGTCGTGAAGAAGCTGACTCAAGGATAATACTTCATCTCCAAGACATTATAGGAAACGGCTTCAAAAATATTATTATACACACTGTAGATACCGATGTCTTAGTTTTAACAATTGCCTACTTCTTCACCTTGTCAACAGAGGGTCTGGATACAGTTTGGATTGCATTTGAAACATGGAAGAATTACAGATTTATTCTGGTTCATGTTGCAGCTGCAGCAATTGGAAAGGAAAAGGCTATTACTTTACCAGGATTTCATGCTTTCACAGGCTGTGATAGCAATCCTAATTTCATGGAAGGAAAAAAATCTATTATTTAATTATATAATTATTTACAGTTAACTCGTATCTAACCTGTATACAGGGTAATTCCGTTATCTATACAAGCTATAACAGCTAAACCATTACAGACATAAATATGAAATTTGGAATATCACTACTATTTTATATGGGGGCCCAGACTGCACTTTTATTGGGATTTCTTCACTTTCAGTTTAACCGTAAATGAGAGCAATTTGCTTGTTTTAAATGAAACGCCCTATGTATTCTTACAATATCGGAAAAAGTGCTAAATTCTAGATAAATTAATGGTACATACTTGGAGTCTACCTTAAATATCTAAAGAGTTACAGAGGGCTAAACAGCACCATATCGTGTGATGTAAAAATTAAAAAATGAAAAGCCAGTGTTCTGACAAACATAATAGGTGATTCTGAATAGAAATAAAATAAGCTTGTAAAAAGAAATATTAAGCTTAATAAATTTGCTAGCTTTTATAATTAATATTATGTACCATATCCAATAAACCATTTTTGTAGTAATTATTTGTTTATTTCTTTTCAAGTTGTTGCCACTGTGTTTTCCAGACACGCAGTAGTTTTAGTAGACAATCATATAAATCATGAAGGGAAATTGAGCATATGAACACATGCATGTATATTATTTATTTTTAATACATACCCTTCTCCTAGGTGGATGATCCACTCGAACAGGCCATTAAATTTCTTCAGCCACTACAAACCCTAGCCCAAGATAGAATAGAAACGCATCTAATGGCTTTGAAGTATATTATAGAAAAAGTAAGTACACAATAACAAGCCAAACTAATAATAATCATTTTGTATTTTACAGAAAAGGTACTTCTTATGCTCCAGTCGCTGAAACGTGCGCACAAGGTTGATCCAAAAAACCCGAAACTACACAGCTGTTTAATACGTTTTCTTCAAATTATCCAAGATCACAAAGATAATTGGGATCCAAGTGTAGAAGAAGTGGTTACGAAAGAAACTAAAGTTTACTTTGATGGAAAAGATGCCCATCAGTTAAATAAAGAATTTCTAGAAAATAATTCGGATAGCCTAAAAGCTGTGTTTGAGGGAGCTAAAATGATGTATCACCTAGACAATAAAACCCAGTGTCAAGCAGTCAGTTTGGTTACCAGCCTCGACAATAAATATCAAGATGTAAATATTGAAGTAAGTATGACGTAAGGAGAAAACAATTATTTTAAATTACTGGAATGTACCCTGGTTGGTTATTTTAAGCAGACTGTATTTCTTTTTCTATAAATTTAATAACTATGAAGTATGGCCTACCTTTTCGTTGTCATGCGCACAATTCATAAGGAATCTACATTTGAATTGTACTTTATTGGAAACGGCCTAAACACTCATTTTTCTACACAATTTATATCTATGTTACATTACTTCAAATTTTAAAGTCGTTTGGTAATTTTTAGGGATAAAACATTCTGGCTGGGCCTTTTTCTCGATTTTATATGAAATGAATATTCCTATTAAATAGTTTACATCGCATTCTCTATTTCCTTTCTTCCTTTAAAATTCGGTATTCTTAATTGAATACATGAGTAATAAATTTCTCAAATGAAATGTGTAGGTAATATTGCCAAAGCATTTAATTCCTTTCCCCTCCTCATTGATTATGTTCATCGAGGAGATAAAAAATGTCCAAGGAAAAGGTTATATGTAATTCTTGCTGCATTTTAAAATTCATGGTTAAATTGATATTAAAAATATAAAAACCAAATGCAAACATACAATATGATTCTAAGAAGTTGATATGTCTTTCAATTGCATAAAATGTGCATCAACTATATCTGCTAAGCCCATTGCGTGTGATATTTGCTTAAAGCAATATTGCAGGGTATCCTAAGAAATCTCAGGGTCAGAAGAATCACATTTCGCTGCAGAAACAGATACTAAAATTCTACCACCTAGACTGTTTATCGAAAGTCAATAAATATGATTCTATTGTGAAAGAAAACCTGGAGTTGCAGATCAACGAATTGAAAGGAAATTAGAAGTCAAATGATTCTTCCTTGCCAAAAGAAAATCTTCTAGAACTTGAGGATGTCTTATCAGACAATCTTAAGATGGCAAACAGTAGCATTCTGACGAGATTGAAAACACTCATTACACAGGGGAACAATTTTTTTTTGTCATTCACTGTTGCAAGAGTTTTTTTTAACTGATTTTAGTAATATTTTTATCACTGATTTCAAATCTGAAATTGGTTTTTCGCTACATGCTCTGATTTCCATGTAATTTGATGTTGAATATAGAGCTGTCCTAAACTTTTGACATTTTTTTTGTGCAGGTATTGTTCCCTTAGGAATGGTTCGTTTATTTATTAACATACTTTTTGTACCTCACTTTTACTCAACACGGGCATCTAAGGCATGGTCCGTTTTTAAGCAGGTCTCTGTTTGTTTGTGGGCAAATAGTTTGTACTTCCTTGGCAACAAAAAAAGCTCTTAATTATGAAGTTCTGGTTACTACAATGCTGTTGGCTTTTCGAAATCTTGGTTGTAATATGAGTGTCAAGCTCCATTTCCTGTAGTCACCTCAATCAGTTCCCAGAGAACCTTGGCACTGTAAGTGACTAAGAGGGGGAGCGTTTCCATCAAGACCTCTTGACGATGGAAGAATGCTACCAAGGGCGTTGGGACAAACATATGATGGCAGGCTACTGCAGGAGCATCAATCGAGATTGCCCTGAAAAGGTTTACTGGTGCAAGAGCTACAAGTGTAAATTTTTGCTCAAATAGGAGTATCTAAATTTTCATCCATATTAGTTGTTACGAATCACCTACTATCTATCGCATTTATGTTGAAATGTTAAATTATTATGTAAACGTCAATTTAAAGTAAAAATCGTTTGTACCTACCCATATTTGAATATATGTATTTTATAGAAAAGCTAACCACACTGGGTTGATTCAGCACCTTTAAAGTAGGTGGTCGCTTTCGCGTGTTAGATAAGTGATAAATGATGACAGTTATTAGCCGAATAGTGTAAATTCGATGCATTTTAATGTTCGCAAGAAAAATTATTTTTTAATGATAATGAAAGCAGTCTGCACAGATCTAAAGATGGTCACCCAGAATGGGGAAAAATAAAAATTGTTACAAATTTCTAACAAAATGTACGAGGATTGAGAATCAAAATCAAATCATTCTACGAGAACCTATTAGCTAACTGTTATGAATGTTATATGGTGTGTCCTAGAGTCAAGGTAAATAATTCAATCTACGATCAGGAGTTGTGTGATGAAAGGTACCTAATTTTCGGAAACGACAGGAACTATAAAGAGGCATGTGTAGACCAAAGAGCTGGTGTTCTATGTTGTATTAAGGAGAAATTTAAACCTGATTTGAAAAAGAATAGTATCTTCTTTACATAAGGTAAAGAAGATAGTATTCTTTTTGAATGGATATTTGGCAAACTATAGAAATAATCCCATTAAAATAATAATTATTTATGGTACAAGTGAATAAACCCATACTTTATACACAAGTGGAATGATCAGTACATGAGGCGTAGATATAAGAGAAATTTAAATCTGTTCTTATGTAAAGAAGATAGTACTCTTTTTGAATGGATATTTGTCAAACTATACAAATAATCCCATTAAAATAATAATTATTTATGGCACACAAGTGAATAAATACATACTTTATCCACAAGTGGAATGATTTGCACATGAGGCATAGATATAAATGTGTTTATATGTGGCATACAAAATTCTTTCCAACCACCACCCAAAAAAAACCAAAAAGTTTTCCTTTTTTACTTAAAATTAAAAACTCGGTAATTGATACTGCTAATATGTATGTCAATGGGGTATTTTCATTGATCTGAGATGAAAATGAAAATACTTTTTTATACTATTCATAAATAGTTTATAACTTATTAAAAATAACTTCAATTATCTTGGTAATATGATTTTCAATATATTCTTAAAAAGTCTTGTAACTTTTTTTATAGACTATTGAATAGTCAGAAAGAACAAAGTTAGCGGAAGTGGCTCATACAAGTTTTCCCAAATATCTCCTTTGGTGATTGACCCATCAACCCATCTATATCATTGTGTTCATGAGGAAGCGTTCTAAATGTAAACTTCACAGACCACATAGACTTGGCGTATCGAGTATTTAATACAGAACCAGCATGGCAGAGATCGGGGATGCTATGTATGGTAAAATGCTTGGGTGAGGCGCTCTTTCCGCAACTTTTCATACATACCTATTAAATTTAACTACAAAGAACTCGTTAAAAAGCACAAGATAATTTTAAAATATATTTATTAAGAAAACAATATAATTATTTTATTTAATTAATGTAAATACATACACTAATATTTATACAACCACCATCACTCCTGTTTTACATAATGCGTACTTAATGGATGATTAAAAATCCTTCTATTTATAAATACCCTGGATAAGATTTATTAATAAAAGAAAAAACGGTATAGGTTGTTAAAATTGTGCCGTTATATTTCTACCTGTCGTTGGTAAATATGTAATTAATTATACAGAAAGAAGTTGCCATCAACTTGTCACGTTTAGAAGTCAAAGAGTAAAGTATACAATGTCTATTAACTTTTACAATGATCTCTGCTCCTCTTTTCATCCAGAGGGGCGCTCCGTATATTCACATATGATTTTCTCGAAAACTGCTAATCTTAGAAAAAAAAGTTTCAAATAAAAAAGTTGCCTCCATCCATTATTTTTCTTTATTCTGGATATATTGGTATCTATTTCGAAAGATAAAAAAGTTTACCCGCTTGCTATACTTACCCTTGCAAATTCTCACATTCTATCAACATAGCCTTAGAAGAAAATTAAAAACTCTTATTAAAATTTGGCCCTCATATTAACACATTTTGTTAAAAAATATGTAGTCAAAACATAGTAAAAATTTGAGACCAAGTCGTTGTTTCGTTTTTGAATTAGAGCAAGTTACACGAAAAAATAACTGTTTTAATTATTTTATAATCTTTTTTTTACATTTTTGTCTATATCTTGTCTCGACCAACCAAAAAAGTCGTAAATTTCTATTAAGGGACAAGCCTCTGAACACTTCTGTTAAGGTCGCAACATTATACATCCATAAAACTTTTCTCCTTTAATAAGTGTCGCAGACTGACCACTAAAATACTCACTTATTGTCATTTTCTTTACGCATTTTGAAGAAAATTAATGAAAACATCTCTTGGCATCAAATTTTTCAAAAGTTGTAATGTAATAAATTTTTAATATTGTTAATTAGAAAGTTCAAACAAAATTCATACAATGTAATCTAAAAATTTTTTAAATTATTTTTAAATATTTTTACACAAAAATACAAATAGAAAAATCTTATTATTGTAATTGTAAAACCATATTTAAATTTAAAAAATATCACTTGATTTAATTAATAAAAATCAAATTTTGTATTAAAAAATATTTGCAGAATTGTTAATTTGTAAAATTGAGATTAGGCAAGTTTTAAATGTTAAATCAAATGACAAAAATGTCATAAAAATAATAATAATATATAAATAAATATAATATTTTAAACAAATGTCGACTTAGTTTTACGTTCATAATCAAACGATTTGTCAAAATTTACTACTCCAGTCCTGTAAACATCTGAAAGTGAAGGCAAACATGGTGTAGGCAGATTGTTTAAAATAAATTAAAAAAGTCGTAATTACTGCTTATTGAAAAAAGGAAACATTTTCATTTAAGTTGGAACAGGTGTCACTTCGATTAAGACACATTTTAAGAACACATTTGCCCATTATTATATATAAATATCCCATAAACAATAGATCTTTACGGTTCAACTGCTAAAATAATACTGACAGCCATCTGACTGCTAGGCACCAACCAGGCTCCACGATGTCTTCATGCCTTGGGTCCCTTGCGGCAAGTCTATGTGGTCTGTGGTAAATATACAGAATGTCCAATTTAAACAAATAAAGTTAATAACTGTAGCCATTTTGTGTGAGCTTCCATTGTTTTTCTGATATGATTTTCAAAATCTACACAAAAGTAATATTTGTATTTACCATTTTTTTCCTAATAATAAAAATAACATAATTAGGGATGCTGGGAAGTCCAATAAAATCACCCTGTACATTGTGAAACAAGTGTGGAAATTAGCAAAACTGGTAAAGTACTTTTGAGTTATATTAACGTTTTTTTTTTTTTTCAGTGTAATAGAAACGAAATACTAGAAACAAAAATTTTAAATTCAAAATAAATAAACTAAAACTAAAATTAGTAACTAAACTGAGCTTGGATATAACATTTGAAATTCAGAATTTTGTGCAATAGACAAAAACTATTTCAACGCTGAGGATTTTTTTTTATTTATTTTGTCACCTCAACAAAACACAAGACATAAATGTCATATTTTCTCAATTAAGAATTAGAAAGTGCTACATAGTGTAAACTTTCAAGAAACCCTGCAGAAATTTCTAGAAAAATAAATTCGCTCTACAAAACATCAATACTATTTTAACGAATCTAAACCTTAATCACTAGGTTTTTAAACAAATGAATTACATTTTTTATAAGTAGTTAGGCACTCTTAAATCTCATCCGCACAGTAGACATCAGTGACGGCTGGTGGATTTAGGTTATACAATATCTCATTATTGGAGCATGGAATCCAAGCAATATTTTAAGGCCTGACTATTAGTACTGATTGAAGAAGTTTTGCAGAAAAAATAATGAAAAAAATTCGAAAAAAAAGTTACAAAATGCACAGCCTCCCCAAATTCCTTCTAGACCATTAGTAAAATCTTTGCAAACTATTTTTTTTTTTTTTCGTAATCAGAAGGAAAATTTATCACCCCATTTTTTTTGATATTTGAAAATTTAAATTTTTTGTTATGACATTTTGAAATTTACATAATGAAAAACTTAAACTTCAATGTGTCATAACTTTACAAAAAACCAAAATTTTCCAAAACAAAAAAAAACGGTGATAAATTTTCCTTCTGATTATTAAAAAAAATAGTTTGCAAAGATTTTACTAATGGTCTAGAAGGAATCTGGGAGGCTGCACATTTTTGTAGCTTTTTCCTCAATTTTTTTTTTTATTTTTTTTCTGCAAAACTTCTTCAGTCAGTACTGATAGTCGTGCCTTAAAATATTGCTTGGGTTCAATGCTCCAATATTGAAATGTATAAGCTAAATCCACCAATCGCCACTGGTAGACATCCACTATGATTGATCTAGGAAAGAACACAAGAAATCATGTAGAGAGTGTCCCGAAATTAGCATTTAATAATTCGCCAGCGAATTATACGGCCAAAAATGAAAAAAAGTTACCATTAAAAATGCGCCCTAAGAAAGCTACAGCTCCCCTAAAGAGATAGCCCCGACAATGGTTTTCTATTAATATCTCCAAAACGGTTGAAAGAAGAATTATAAACTTTATGAATTTAGGCTGAAGACGAAGTTCGAACAAAAGTTGACGATTGCACATTAGAGTCCAAAGCATTGAGAGGAGCAGACAACAAACTAGCAGACCTCAGTATCGCTAAATCTGCTGTGTATACTGCTAGTCATGTTCCTAGTGGTCTGACTCGATCTGTATATATTTCTGCAGTTGAGGTCTCCCGCTTGCTAACTAAGTGACTTCATCGACTGCACGTGGACATACCATTTTCCTTATACGATGATTATTATATTGCAAGAATGAACCATATTAATTTAGAAAAATAAAAATGTTTTCAAAACAAAATACTTTTTCTATAATATGAAATATGCCACATAACAAATTAGCAAGTAGCAATTCGACTGATTTATCTGAATATCTGTTCCAGTCGCCACCTCACCCGGCACACTGGACTGGAATGGAATACTTTAGTCGATCCTTGGTCTCGATCAATAACTATCGTTGAGATTAGTTAGTTAACCCAAACACAAAGTGAGACTGCTAGAATAGGTATAGGTACAATAGGTATAGTAATGAATGAATATAAGTACTTGGCAAATCCCGTTACATTGTAACGAGTAGTTACTTTTTTACATCACTAATTAAAACATTTAATCATATGCATCCTAAACAGGGGGAGTTCACTGGTACAATGTGCTCCAATTTTTGTATATACTTTTTTTTTAAATTTTGAAATCAAATTTTAAAATTTCAAGATTTTTACAAGAAAAAAGATATTCTTGTTTTACATCGATAAAATGCTTTGTTTTCGAACAGTCGATTAAAACATTTTATTACCTGCCTAAAAGTGTATGTAGAAATATTGCAAGATAATGTAATTTAATTAGTAGCAGGTGATGGAAACAAAAGTTTTTGTTTACATTAATTAATTTGACAGTTTGCTTAAGTAAAATTAAACAGTGCTTTATAAGTTTGTTTGTTATCTGTAATATAACAGTTAATTTCAAATGTATTTGCAACATAAAAAAGGTCGGCTTCTTTGATCCCAAATAGGTTTGAAATAAACTGTACATACATCTATTCCGGCTTCTTGCCACAACACTGATTGCCGAACTGGTGCATATATTACAGGTATATAAATAAACGCATATGTATCAATTAATTCAATTATATGAATGAGGACTTTAAAAAATTATATAAGTGCCTGTTTTGAAAAATGGGTAAAGTAGCATATATTTTCGCTCCCTCGTTATCATTAAACCTAATTCAAATAATAAAATTCAACATTTTACTAATAAAGAGTTAGCAGATACAAACTGGACACAAACTGTGCGAAGAGTATTTTCTTTCTTTAATAGAAAATGGATCTTTTCGAGGGCTGTGTGGGTAAGGAAGACCCCAACAACAGTATAATTTGGAAAATGTATTAAATTATTTCAAAAATAACACTCAGATCAGCATACGAACATTGTCAAGAATTACTAACATACCAAGATCCTCATTTGTAAAAATTAGCGATGCTAAATTTACTTTGAGTTCTAGCTATAGAAAATGAAACGTTTTGCTTCCCTTAATGTATTTATTTTTTTTGTTTTATGTGTTATTGAAGTTTATTATTATTTGGTACTTATTATGTAAACACCACAGGTAATACAACCCCCTGTATCCCTGAAGGTACTTACAGGTACCTTGTGCGGGAGAGGGCTACACATTTAGAGACAATGGACACACGCCCAATGTTCGAAGTATGCTAGGATTAATTTCTGGTTTAGAAAAAAATCCTAGCTCCTTGACCGGGGATCGAACACGGGACTCTAGGGGTGAGAGGCGAGTGTCCTTACCACTCGGCCACAAAGTCACATACATATGAATATTTTGTAAGATCATGATTAATAGCCTAATACATAATGTATCATAGTTTTTACATTTTTTCTTTTTAAATCATAAATTATTTGGTATAAAAATGAAATAAATTGTAATGATAAAAATAAAATTCTTACATTTTCATTGTTCACTGTTTACTGCGCAAATTCTATTCTTATCTTTTTGTATGCTGATCATCGAAAAATACATTTTCTCTTAAAATTCATGTAAATAAACTTTTATTTCCATGACTTACAGTTTAGTTTTCATTTAATATTTGTATATAGTAATTTAGAATTTATAGTAAGTTCAAATTTAGCGCGCTAATTGGCGCATCTGGTTAGGTGGTAGCGCGGCCAAAAAAAAAACCTTTAGTTACTTTTTAAGTTGCTTTTAGTTACTGTCAAGTCAGTATTGAATGGGAATTAAAGTGAAATATAAATCACGTATTCAAACTCACTAGACACATTTTTGTGTCCTTTCACTTTTTCATTGTATTTTGGCTGCTTTATCGTTGTTTTAATTCATATCCACTTGTCGTGTTTCTAACCATATTTGTGTGTGTAAACTCGGGGTTACCAATTGTCCTCCCTATCCTATACAAATTGATCTTATAAGCCATTACTCCTACAAGTGGCTTTTACCATCTACAAAACCACGTGCTCGGCGCCGACAAGAAGAACTGGAAAGAAGCATAGATTACGCAAGGAAATACACAGGTAAGCCACATATCTATACTTTTCCATACACTCCGCATTCATAATCCACATTACGTAAGTTAGCAATATTTCGCCTGTACACTTTTAGGCATGTAACACAATGTTTAAATCGATTGCCTTTAAATGGAGCATTTTATCGAGGTCGATATATATTATTTTTTTGTAATAAAAATCTTGAAATTTTAAAATTTTATATCAAAATTAAAAAAAAATATATATATACTAAAAAGTTGGGGCACACTGTACTATTGACAACAAGTTTAGGACTCCTATTGTTTTCGGACGCTGATGTCCATACACGTCGAAACAAAAATTGTTAATATAACAACAACTTACATAACAAATTATATACAAAAAAGTTGGGGCACACTGTACTATTGACCACAAGTTTAGGACTCCTATTGTTTTCGGACGCTGAGGTCCATACACGTCGAAACAAAAATTGTTAATATAACAACAACTTTCATACACATCCAAAGTTTACATATTTCTATAGGGGCATTGATATGCTATGCTAGTATGATTAATGGGTCCCACGAGAGTATTCAGTATAAATTTTGGGAGGGTATGGCTTTGTGATGGGTCTATTTATTTTCAAAAGAGACCACCTCACCCGTGGTGACACTCACACTTGGTAATATGTCTCATTAGAATATATCTTATAACATAAATGGCTTATTTACATTTACATTGAAATGCGTCACATTATTAGAAAATTATAATAACATCAATATACATTCTAGTGTCCCTGTAGAGTGCTACCCGAATTCCGACAGGACGACACGTCGTTGATTTTATTACCTCAGAAAAAAATTTAAAAAAATTGACAAATACCGGTTCAATTCCCATATTTTTATCATGAAAAACCTGAAAGGTATCGTATAATTCTGAGCACCACAAATACATGTATGCGAACGTATTAAACATTTTTTACATAATTAGATATTAAATTTAATAAATATCCAATTTACCAAAGTTTATAATTCTACCTTCACCGGTTTTGGAGATATTTAGAAAAACCATCGTCGGGCCTAAATTGGGGGGTAGGGGAGTCGAAGCTACACACATAAAAAATTGATAAAACAAAAAAAAAGCTTTAGTTAGTATTCAATATTTTTTTCTCCTATTCTTTTGTTTCTTTATAATATTTATTCACCAATATGAGGATACAGAAATGTACATTTGGCAAGTCAACATAAACATAGAGTAACAGAAAAAATATGTAATATACATCACATAAATATAAACAAATGTCAAAATATAACATAACGTCAAAAGAATACATAATATATACAGTGTTCCACCTAAGAGGGATTCTTCTGTAACTATGTAACTGTAAAATTTATAAAAAAAATGATTTTAATAAAAGTTGTCTGGAATTATGTGGGCTATGTAAAGAAAATATTTTTAGCTTTACAAGGTGTTCCATTTCGCGTGGGCGCTACATAACTTTGTTATTTTAAATGGAACACCTTGTATATTATTGCATTTTTGAATTCCTTGGTTAATATTAGGTAGAGTTTATTAAATGTACATGGTGTTTAAATCTTACCGTTTTCGAGATATTCAGTTGTTTTTGAAAAAAATCACGAATTCAGCCCTCTACATGAGGCTAGAGTAAGAGTTAGAAACGTGCAGTTTTCACAGTTCGTTTTGGCACAAATTACTCTATCTTGTCATCTGTGAGCAAAACATGTATGTTATTCAGACTCGGAAATACTGAGACCTACATTTAATAATGTTACGAGTTGAAAAACTTTTTTTTTCAAATAGAATGACCCATATTAATTGTCATGGGTGAATTCAAAATTGAACGCCCTTTCGGCTGATATAAGGTTGTCCATACTTATCTAACAGTTTTCCAGAAAAATCAGGTTCTTTTCTAAAGTCCGAAAAAGTTACATAGTTACATACATAGTTTCAAAAACAACTGAATATCTCGAAAACGGTAAGATTTAAATACCATGTACATTTAATAAACTCTACCTAATATTAACCAAGGAATTCAAAAATGCAATAATATACAAGGTGTTCCATTTAAAATAACAAAGTTATGTAGCGCCCACGCGAAATGGAACACCTTGTAAAGCTAAAAATATTTTCTTTACATAGCCCACATAATTCCAGACAACTTTTATTAAAATCATTTTTTTATAAATTTTACAGTTACATAGTTACAGAAGAATCCCTCTTAGGTGGAACACCCTGTATATATTATGTATTCTTTTGACGTTATGTTATATTTTGACATTTGTTTATATTTATGTGATGTATATTACATATTTTTTCTGTTACTCTATGTTTATGTTGACTTGCCAAATGTACATTTCTGTATCCTCATATTGGTGAATAAATATTATAAAGAAACAAAAGAATAGGAGAAAAAAATATTGAATACTAACTAAAGCTTTTTTTTTTTGTATTATCAATTTTTTATGTGTGTAGCTTCGACTCCCCTACCCCCAATTTAGGCCCGACGATGGTTTTTCTAAATATCTCCAAAACCGGTGAAGGTAGAATTATAAACTTTGGTAAATTGGATATTTATTAAATTTAATATCTAATTATGTAAAAAATGTTTATGACCCATATTAATTGTCATGGGTGAATTCAAAATTGAACGCCCTTTCGGCTGATATAAGGTTGTCCATACTTATCTCTAACAGTTTTCCAGAAAAATCAGGTTCTTTTCTAAAGTCCGAAAAAGTAACTATGTAACAGTGTCAAGAAGGCCTTGCAAAACAACTTTTCCCTCACATTTTATCAGGCTTGGGACTGACAGTATCAATATTTACTGGCATGTTTAAAAAGAGGTTTGACAAATAAAAGTAAACCACTAACAACAACTAAAACAAAACTCAAAACGAAACCAACTGAAACTCGGAACACAACAAGGAGAAGAATACTTAGACCGCTGATTTACATCAATTGCTAAAGTGTCCTCCATTTTGATTAATACACAAACGAATTCGGTTTTTAAAAGACTGTTCAACATTGGTCTGCATGTGTGGCGTAATTTCTTGAAATACTACTGTAATGCGCTGCCGCATATCTTCCGCGGTAGTTGGTAGTTTAACGTAAACTTTACTTTTTATAAATCCCCATAAAAAGAAGTCACAACTTGTCATATCTGGACACCTTGAAGGACTCACTGGTCCCCCACGCCCAATCCATCTATTGGGAAAAGTTTCGTGTAAACACTGACGAACCGCAGCGGCATTGTTTATCCAATTTATTTGCGTTTGTATGTTTTATACGTTTATAGGGGCAACTAATATTTACACACCACAGTAAAGACTCAATAAAGCAGTTAAAACCTATATCTATTTCTAAATAAGAAATATTTTCCCAACTTATGGTTTTTAGATGGAATCTGAGTTCACTTAGGTTGTTCTCATTTATCATTCTTCTATATGATGGTATATCATTAATTTCATTTTCACTATTAGTAACTGAGTATGCATATGATAATATAAGAGCATAATGATCACTAAGCGCTGGGTTTATAACAATAACATTATAAGTTTGTGGGAGTAGATTTGTAACTATGTAATCAATACATGTTGAACTAATATGTCCTCTTCTATCTTTAAATACTCTGGTTGGTTCGTTAACAGTTGTGATGAGATTAAAAGCGTCAAATAAGTCACATAATAGTTTTTTATCAGCAGAATCTGAAAGGAAATCAATATTGAAATCTCCACAAAGAACAATATGAGAACATTTTCCATATGCTAGTTTTAGAGCCTCATTTAGATTTTTTAAGAATAAATTAAAATTACCATTTGTGGGTCTATATATATTAATTATAATAATTTTTTCATTAGAAATAATAATAAAGATGGCACACATTTCTATATGACATTCAGCAGAAAGATCATTGATTTTTGTAATATCATATGAACAGAGATTGTCTTTTACCAATATTAAAGATCCACCATGTATATGATTTATACAAGAGAAATTACTTCTTAAAACGTAATTAGGTAAGATTATATTTCTAGTATTTTCGCCCACTAGCCAGTGTTCTGTGATACACAGGATATCTAAATTATTTTCTGCTAGAAAAATAGCAATTTCATTTAACTTATTTGTCATGGATTGTATATTTATATGTAATATTTTGAGAGTTTTATCATTTATATCTGTAAAACTAGAGATTGGTCGGGGTCTAAAAAAATGTGATGTCTCGCTATACACAATCAGAAATATTAAGGATTACATCAGGCATCGAGTCATTTGTATTCTGCATAATACTCGACTCCAAGTTAGTCTGTGTTTGTATCTTTAAATTATTTTGTGTTTGTAAAGGGTGATCCAATTCGAGTTTCCGAACTTGTATTTAAGAAAAAACACACGAAATGTAACATTATCTTATTTATTTCTGTAGTAATCAAATATATGGTATAATTCATTAATTATAAAAAATGATGTGAGTCAAATGGCCGCCTCTGGACCTTCTGCAGTAGTTGATTCGATCGAGGTAATTTTCGATGACTTTTTCGTAAGTTTGGGGGTTATCTCGGCTATAACTTGGCGCATGTTGATTTTTAAGTGCTCCAATGTTGCAGGTTTGTTGGCATAGACGCGACTCTTAAGAAAAACCCGACAAAAAAATAATCCAAAGGCGTTAAATCGCAGAATCTTGGCGGCAAGTTGACGTCACCGTGAAGTGAAACAATGCGACCCATGGACTTTCCTCGCAAAACATTTAACGTTGCACGCGATATGTGGCAAGTGGCACCGTCTTGCTGAAACCACATGTCTGCCACATCAATATCTTCGATTTCGTGCCAAAAATAATCGGTTATCATGCGCCTATAGCGCTCGCCGTTTACTGTTACTGTCTGACCTTCATCGTCTTCAAAAAAGTAAGGTCCAATTACACCGCCTGACCACAATGCGCACCACACTGTTATTTTTTGGGCATACAATGGTGTCTCGTGTATCACGTGAGGATTTTGTTCACCCCATATGTGACAATTTTGTTTATTTACACATCCAGAGAGTTGGAAATGTGCTTCATCAGAGAAGAAAATGTTCTTTATGAAATCAGGATCAATTTCCTGTTGCTCTAACACCCAATCTGCATAAAGTCTTCGCTGCTCATGATCTCTAACATTTATTTCGTGTGTTAATTGAATTTTATATTGGTGTAGGTGCAAATCCTTATGCAAAATACGCCACAGAGAGCCATAAGAAAGGCCGAAATTTTGTGAACGGCAACGAATCGATAATTCTGGATCTTCGGCCACACTATCACTCACAGTAGCAATATTCTCGGCCGAACGTGCGCCCCGAAGATGCACACGGTTTACCCTGTCTCCAATGCTCCTGGTTTTCTCAAATTTGTTGACTACGTTACGAATTGTTCGCTCAGTAGGGCGATTAAATGGACCATAATCTTCCCGTAAACAACGACACACAGTTCGTACAGAATTGTTATTTCCGTAGAATAATTGAACAATTTTAATGCGTTGAGCGGTGGTTAAACGATCCATTTCGTAAATGTGTTGTTTCAAACTAACATTAGATATTTAAAACACGCATCTATATTGACAGCTATCAAATTTACAGTGTTTCCAATATAGGAAACTCGAATTGGATCACCCATTATATTCTGATTATTTTCTGTATTTATGAATATTAGGTTATGTTTATTTTTACTGGTGATCAACCTTATTATTTGACTGCAGATATCATTTCTACTTAAATGATTTGGAACGCCATTTACATTTAAAAGGTTGATGGCGTTAGGAACATAATTATTGAATTTTGTTATAAAATCACCTAACTTGGCATTAAATTTGTGTATAAAATTATTTAAATTGCGATTTTTACATAAAGTTACCGTCGTTGAAATATTAAAATAACAGATTTTTTTCACTTTGCTACAGATTACTCTAAAAAGTGGATACTTATTTTTTACATTAAAATTGTTTGAACCTGCCATTATAACTACATGATTCTGAGAAGAGTATGTTCGAGTTAATGAATCCAGGTATTCTATTACTTGTTCAAATGTAGCCCCAGGTTTGATGATGGTTTCCACGTGATATTCATTTCCATTTAATTTGTTCATCAGTATCCTGTTTATATTACGTCCAGTCTCATCACACAGTATTAGTAGCTTCTTACGAAAGTGCAACTCTTTTTGTTTATCAGGGCAGTTTATCGCTTCAGTTATATTATTGGGTGTCGTATAAAATAATTCCTCTCTCCTAGAGCTGTTTCTTGAAACACCCTGTTCTGTCGCAAATTCCCGTTTCTGATTTAAAACATTCAATTCGTCCAGGATTGTTTTATTTTTTATTTTAAGATTCTCCGTATACTTTAAGAGTGCAAGATTTTTTTCTTTTAATTCCTTGATTTCCTTCTTGTATTGTACAAAATTATTTACTTCGGTTGATAAGGTTTCTTCCATTTCCGAGTTCTTTATTATAAATTGGCCTAATTTTGACTTTAAATTTTCAATGACTGTTTTATGTTCTTCTATTTCTGTGACAAAATTTTCTTCAGCTTCTAAGACTTCATTTTCAAAACTTTCCGATCTTCTTTTTATGTTTAGTATATAGCTATTTTTTTCCTCAATTTCAGTCTCTAGCTTATTAATATATATTTGTAATTCTTTCACGATTTCTTCGTCAACATTTGTTTTTTATGCACACACTTTTGAGCAATATATTTTATGCTTCTCAACTATAATTAGACCTTTTTTTCTTTCACAACAACTTTTATGAAAAATATTGTTGCATGTTAAGCAGCAATAGTTGCCAAGTTCTTTGTTGCAGCACTTAAATTTTAAATCATTATTTCTTGATACGGACCTGTTCATGTCTATTTTTGGGAAAGATAGGGAGACAAAACGAAATGCAAATATTCAAATCAAATAATCAATAAAGAAACATTTAAGTTTTTACAAGCAACACTAGTTTTTGTTCACCAAGATAAATTTTGTTCTATTCTTGATTTATAACAACAGATATTTTTAAAATAAATGAGGTCAAAATTTGTTTATAATCAAATTATAAGACTGTTTTTGTCTTGTTGAATGAATCACACAAGATTTAGCTTTGTAATGATATAACAATTTAATGTGCACTTTACTACTCAAAATCTAAACAATTTTCACAGAAAACAAACTTCACTCGCTTGCACATATTACCACAATGTGGTACAAGAGGAAAGAAATATATGTATTATTATTTTAAGGCTGTGTTTTTACGAGATATCTAATGTAAATCTATAAATCGCTATTAAAATTTTTGTGTTAGTAATATTGAAAAATGAAAACAAATGCTTCATCCTAAATACCATATAGATTTAATATATAAAGTTACATACTGATGCGTTTTTTTTTATTAATAAAAAAAAATACGCATTAGTGTTGCCTGCAATTTTATATATTAAATCCATATGATATTTAAGACGAATTATTGTTTTCATTTGCATTCTCATCAATAGAAAAATGTTAACGATTTAAAGTTTTATATTGGTAATCCTGGCGATGAGGACATTTTAATATTAATTAATAAATAATTAATTAGTAGTAAAATTATTATCGACAAACTCTTTTAACTCTAGTTATTTAATAAAAAAAAATGTTTGAAGGATTTATAGTGATTTTATTATTTTATGTAGTTACTAACATTTGATCTTCCATCTTCCTATGACCTTTTCAATTAAAGTATAAAATTATTAAAGGTTTGTAAATGGACAGAAAGACCACTGCGTTATATACTTTTTAAGTTTGAATATTTGCTATACTAAAATGTAAATTAGGTACACAATGGAATGTTATTGAAGCTTTCTGATCTGTACAAACGACATACGTTGCGACTTTGTCACAGAATAATAATGTACCACGACGATATATTGGAATATTTTTAGTGATGCATAGTTGACCGGTTACAATGTTTCCGTGACTGACAGGATCATCGTGATCGGTCAGATGAGTCACGAAACCAGTCATTTTTAAAATGAAAAATAAAAATGCGACTGGATGTATCATAATTTTCTCATCAAAATAGTGTGTAATACTTCGTAATGGTGTGTAAACATTCGCTAGTGCTTAGGGGGTTGTAGATCTCCTAGGAAGCATTTTTTGAGCCATATTTATGGAAACTTTTTTATTTTTGGTCATAGAATTAACTGGCGTAATTATTACACGCTAATTTCGGGACAGATAGAGCAAAAAGTTATTAAAAAAAAATTGTATTGCAGATTTGTACAGAGATACTAAATTCTTTAAGAAAAGGCGACTTTGGAAGTTGCGATGCTCAATTAGAAGAATATGTCACAAAATGTAATTCTAGATTTCCATACACGGCAGCATTCAAGCCACCTTCTGAACCAGTTTCACCTAGTGAATCCAATCATGTGACGCAGGATCAAGACAACTATAACAGCAACTGATGGCAGTTTACATCAGGATAGCCAACTGCTTTTACAACTGTGCAGAGAAATAACAGGTGTTTTATCTGTGAGAGTGCGAACATTAACCAATAGTGTTTTTTTATAAAATTGATAATTTAGTTATTTTGAGGTATGCCTCAGGACTTAATTATAATAAATTGTCTACAAATTATTTATATCTGATTATTACTTTTTTTTATTTGTACATTAATTGTAAATTATTATACCAATTTACAAATCACATATGATGGCGATTGTAACTTTTTAAATAAAGATTCAATTTTGTGAATACCTACCCTTAATCGAAGTACTTTACCTTAGGGGAATAGTTCTTTTTGTTTGTATACTTGATGCTTTCGTTTTTTAGTTAAGGTTTCCAAATTTTATATAATAAGTAATTGCGTATTAGTCCTATTAATTTTATTAAATAATGATGAGTGAATACGGTGATAAGACTTTTTAAAATGCTATTTGTATTGTTGGGTTTTCTACTTGAGTGTTAACAGTGGATTTATTCAAACCTTTACTAATTTTGCTGATACTATACTTTAGAACAGCCTAAATTTTTTGTTATATAGAAGTACATGGTCAGCAATAATTACGGTGCAAATTGTACAATATACGTGGCAGTGAAATTTACATTAAATAACTATAATAATAATTATTGTTAATTGTATAGGTATATTATAAATATCGGTTGCGTTTATCTCAAATCATCTACATTCAATTTTCCTAGACAGAGCACCGTAATTAATCAAATTTTACATAATTTACAAAATCATGAAAAGTAGTTGCCTATCATGAGTTTTTTTAATGATAAGCAAGTGATAAATAGTCAATATTGTTTTTGTGTGTAGTCTCAGCAAATTAGACATAATTAATTATTCATATTCACATGAGTTTGTAGATATCATAATTATGTACTGATATCAATTTAGTACATAACCATCATTGTAAATTTTGGTTAATAAAAAATCAAGCAATGGTGGTGTTTTTTTCCCCACAAATAATCCTGTTTTCCTATGCCCTAGATGCCTTCTTCATTCGTAAATTCTATTTAATGGAAACGTTAACTAAATGTTTAGACAGTTTTTTACTTTCTTATACTTACCTAACATAAGGAAGTACCTATACTTCCTTATGTTGGGTAAGTATAAGAAAGTAAAAAAAATTACGATTCCTAAATCGTAATTTTTTCGACCTTGAGGTTTTGATTGATATATACGTTATGAACCCTCCTGAATCCATTCTGACTATTTTCCGAATGATGTCTGTCAGTTCGTGTGTGTGTGTGTGGGTGGTTGGGTGCATGTATGTGGGTGCGTGCGTGCGTGTGTGTGGATGCGCGTGTATGTGTGTGGGTGTGTGTGTGGATGCGTGCGTGCGTGCGAGGTTGTGTGCGCGCGTGTGTGTGTGTTCGTGTGTACTTTCCGTACAGAACGAGGACACAGGCCGGTACCTCACCGGAGCTGTGAGGACATTTTTTCATGCGAGGACTCATTTTCAATCCTCCAAATGTTTTGTCCTTACTACGAGAATCTAGATGAAAAATCCAATAGATGGTTAGATTAGGTTAGGTTTGTTGTGAGTGGGTCTCAGTAGACCCTCCACTGCGGCCATCAGCAGGCCTATTGTGTCTCACGCCTAATTATATTTCACCCAATAAGTTCAGTCTCTTAATGAAACTGATAACTTTATTGGGTGAGAATGTGTCCAGATCCTCTGGCAGCAGTTGCCCTTTGCCAAATATTGAGAATCGGATCCTCTCCACAGCGGGACAGGTGCATCAGATGTGGTCTGCCTTCTCATCATCCTCCAGGCATAGAGGGCACTCGGCGTTTTTCGCTAGGCCGAGTTTATGCAGATGATAGTTTAGTCGGCAGTGCCCGGTATATAGGCCTGTTAGAGTTTTCAGGTTTATCCTGTTTAACTCTAAAAGTTTCTTAGTTCTCGATTTCAAAGGGTATTTTATGAATGTCTTCGAATGAACTAATCCTGGTAACTCTTGCCAATACTGGAGAGTTTGCCTTTCAGCCCAGGTTGAGATAGCCATCTTGGCAGTACTTGAAGATATGCCAAGTATTGGTTCTGGTCCGATGAATCGTGATCCCGCTCCTTCTCTGGCTAAGGAGTCCGCTATTTCGTTACCTTCCATACCAGAGTGGCCGGGTATCCAGACCAGAGTCACTTTGTTGTTCTTGCCCAAATGATTTAGAGCTTTCTGACCAATAGATGTGTACCTATATTAACAACAACTCATTTGTCCTCACAAGAGCCGTTACCAACGGATGCTTAGTTCACTATTTTTTTTTGCTGTTTAACATAGGGGCGCTAATCCAGTGGATAATGGTCGGATCTTGGCAACTTTGTTGTGAGAAGTGTGTATATGAAATTCAAATGTCCATAATTCTCGCTTCGTGTGTGAAGTAAGCAAAGTTCCTCATTTTTATGAGGACTGTTACCTGTTAATAAATGCATTAGTAGCACACTCTTCTAGATCTAGCTTTTTAGTAGAGTTACCGATTTCTTTTATGTATAAGAATAAATGATAGAGGTATATTTTTTTTATTTAGGCAAACAATTGTGTTGGGTTGTTTTAGTTTATGTGAAATATACACTGTGGGTCAAATTAAAGTGGCCCTTGTTAAGGTTTAATAACTATTAACTTTTTCTTTTTCCAGCCGATTTTAATAATCTTTGTGTATAATGTGTAGACAGCTTTTTTACCTGGAATTTTATTTTAGGTTTTTGAAACTTACAGGGTGAACTGAAAAAAGTTAGTTCCATTAAAACAGTGCATTTGAGCTCGTTGTAAAAATTAAGTATTGAAACACTATGGCTTAGACACTTTCTGAAAACAATATTCTTTATCTTTTATTACTTATATATACATATATCATCCCAGTCAGCTTCCGACATAAGTAGATATAATAGTGGGAATTTTGCTTTTTGAAGTTATATTCATATATTTTTATTTAATTTATCACATTTAACATCACAAAAGAGTACAGTTAATTATTTGGGGTGGATGGTGATTGTCAATGACTATTAGGGGCGCATCTGCTAATTTGGCATGGCACTCTAGATTGGTAAACACCACATCTAAAATCCTACCATGATGATTTATTATAGAATTTTTTTGTAATAGACCAGTAAATGACACAAAATTACTACACAATTTTTTGTCAGGTATATTTAAATCGCCCATTATTATACAATGGGTGTTGATTGTGATAACTTGTTCTTCAACAAGGTTAAAGAATTCTTCATATTTAGAAGAATGCAGACTTGGGGGAATATAAAAAACACATAGAGTGCATTTAACATTACTTAATTCCATATTATTTCAAGCTCACGAATATTATGATGTAATTTTTTTAGCCGAACTTTATACCAGTTATTAAAAGATAGTAGAACTTCACCTGCACGATATTTTCCAGCCATTTCTTTGTTCCGATCTTGGTGGTAAATATTGTAATTTTGATTAAATATTTCTGCATCATACACCGAATCACTTAATCCAGTTTCAGTCATGACTATGACATTATAGTTATTATTCAATACATTCAAATTTACAGCACCTAATTTAGTGTTTAATCCTCTCACATTCTGATAATATATTTCAATATCACACAGAGAAGCATAATTAATATAAACATTACCCTCTACGTGATTTTCAGTGTGTAAATTAAGTTGAGTGCTACGACCTATAAAAATCAGAATCACTATTATATTTTCTAAGTGTGTGGAAAACAAAACGCCTATATCCAAAATCCCTGGGCCAACAATTAGGTTCATACATCTCTACCTTCTTTGATATGGGTGCACTAACAACGAAGCATTTCCTTCTACTGCCTTGAGCAGTCAGTTCTTTAACATTAACTTCTACATCTTTGAATGTAGCTTTTTTCTTGAGCCATTTCGCAATTTTATCTTCCTTAACATGTTGCTTACATCTGTATACATATATCCATACTTTTCTTTCAACACCATCAAATCCATCATTATTATCTATATCAAAGATTATAATAATCTTTGTCTATATAAAATCATCTTTAAACAAATAAAAATTCATGTTCAATAAGTACAATCGTCATCATGAGCTTGCGTACTTTGACATAAAGCTTGCATTATTTTTCATGACGGTGACAACTACGCATGTTCCTCATTACGAGTTGTTTCAGTATTTTGCATCTTTAGCTAGTATTATCTTATTTAATTTGTTATTTTGTGTTGTTAAAATGAATGGTGTTACAAATTTATTGGATATTGTGACAATTAAGAATTATAGTGATGAGACACTTTTGCAAATTTTACAACGCACAGTTAGTAAGGGACAATTTCCATTGTAAATTTAATCGTGCCGTAAATATTGTAATGTATATCGGCGTGAAGTGGCTGTTCTAAATGTATTCGATACTAGAGGGCTCTTTTTTTTTTACCACACTTCATACATCAATAAGACAAATAATATATATTATATGGCAGCGTGTGAGATGGAGTTGGTTGTGTGGCAATGTCCTTGGGGATCACAAAGGAGAATGTTATTCAACAATATAGATTTAGATTTCTAAAGGACATATGTTTGTGGAAGTTGTTACAGTATGACAATTTGTTTCTTTTAAGTAAACATTTATTAATTTTTTTATATTTTCCATAGGGGGGTGAAAGTCACATTATACAGATAGATGAATCGGTCATAACAAAAAGAAAGAATAATGTAGGACGCATTGTGCCAAAATAATGGATTTTGGGCATATTACAGCTAAGCGTGGTTTCATTGTTTGTATCCCTAATCGCAGTGCCAACACTCTTAATGCGCATTAAAAATCATGTTTTGCCAGGATGTGAAATTTGGACGGATTGTTGGAGGGAATATTTAGATCTGGCCATTTTAGAAAGTGTATCTATATTCATAGAACCGTCAACCATTCTCGAAATTTTCGTGATCCTAACACTGGTGTGTGCACGAATCAAGTCGAGGGTTACCGGTCGCGGATGAAGCAATTTTTGATGACTTGTGGTTATGCAATCTCCGCTCATTGCAGAATATATTGATATGTTCATATGGTTTGAAATTCATGATCCTATAGCTTCTGACCGTTTCTGTATTATTTTACAAATTTCTGAAAAATATTCTCATAAATTTACTTTTATTTTTTCTACACTATTGATCTGTGTCAGGGGTTGAGAAACGGTAATAACATTAATTGCACTTCATTTTCTTTTTTATTATACTACGTCTTCTCCGCCCAATACCCCATTTCACTCCACGGCCCCGAAACTGACTTATTTTTTTCTTCAAAATTTATGGTTTGTCCTCAGTTTTTTTTTTTTTATTGTGTTCTCAACATGTTGCACTATTCATTATTAAGAAAATTTTAAAATTTGGGCGTACCTAAACTCAACCAGACCCGGAATATATTATTCTAGCAAAAAGTTTAAAATGATTTGGAAATCGGATTTACCCTTTAAAACTGAATATTTATTCAATTGTGCTAGTTGTATAGCGATTTGTTGAACTGTACCTCATAAGAGGGATTTTCTAATTTCTAGAAGAATTTTAAGTTTTTGGACGTTCCGAAATGACATCTACTTACAGTTATACTTTTAGGTTGAATGAATTTCAAATTTAACTAAACTTTGGATTGATAGATATATAGAAATTAAAATTTAATTATTTTAATCGCAATTTGACACCCTTGAGAAGAGGTAAGAATCTTTTGCACTGGTATCCTTTAAGAAATTAAATAAGTTTTCTTCTGTATTTAAGGGTCTACCTAAAAGGTTCATTTTAGTATAAAATTGAAAATTTAAAACCGGGAATATTAGAATTCTCGGACTTCCAGAGCTGCTAACCAGATAAGTGCTAACCAAATTGGAAATTTTATTCATCTAAAACTAGAGTTCGGTTAAAGCAAAATTTTAATTAATTATTGAAGACACCACAGTTATTTTGTGTGTTTTATCGAGACAAATTTTTAGTTTTTTTATATTTACGATTTTATTTGTGAACCAAGCTTGACGTCATGTTCGGGGAGCGTTTAGGTTGGCATTGTGGTTTTTATTTATTATTGGGCATTTTTGTTAAACAATTGTTCTTGCAAGCAATTTGTTTCCTTCCTTGTTGCGCTTATGTGTAACTTAGAGTGATTAGTTAGTGGGTTCCTGTTTAATCAAGGTGTTATTCTGGTTTAGATTAGTAATGGAAACCAGTGGCGCCTAAATAAATAAATATTACCCTTCATTAACTGAGCTAGCGCGGATCTTTTGTTACGCGCCTATGCTGCAGCCCACTAACTTTGTGGTTCTTCACCTTCTTAAAAGGTGCGTAGCAATTTGAACTATAGGTTTTGTAACCTACTAAATTGCCTACCTAATGACGCCAAATTTATTTGAATTGGCAACAAAGTGGCATCCAAGAAACAAAAGTTTTGGATTTTTTTTCCACTTGGCATATCACCCTTAATAGCAAAAATAAAAAAGTGTACCAAAAACGAAACTGTTAAGAAGTGATGAGGCCACAATTAAGTCTAAACTGGATTTTAATTTTGCTGCTGATGATTCCCACAGTGTTTTGAATTTTTGATAAAAACATACTTCTATTATTAATGAAGAAACAATTTTTACTTAAAATCAGCATGGCTTTATATTCCAGAAAAGTTAACCTACAAAACTAAACAAAAACATTAAAATTGGACCAATGGTTTAAAAAAAAAAATGAAATTCAAAATCAAGGTAAATATTGGGTGGCGCATTATTTTCTTGGAGCGATGTATATTTGTGTCTACGGTAAGACTTGTTCTTAACATGAGTACAGCATGTACACATTAATGCAATTTCTGAACATTCTGTGGCTAATATGTCCAAAATTTAAATATTAAATAAAAGTTAAATTAAGACAAATTAATTTTGTTGTTTATTTAGTCTCGTCATAAACGAACACATTAAAATATGATTTGAACATTTGTTATTTGTCAACCCTAAAGACCAATCGGTTTATAAATTTATGTAATAGAGAAAAAAATTGAATGAAATAGGATATGATGTTAGGCAATATACACTGCCACATGTTCAATAGACCTTATAAGAATGCTTATTGTGCATTTTAGTTGCTCCACCTTAAAGATATATTGGAGCATGGCCCAAATTGTCCCAACCTAACTTTCAGTAAAATTTCGAATGCTTTTGCCGAGTGCTGAGTAGTTTATGTATCATAGAAGTTTGATTTGATCAGTAAGTATTAAAAGCAACATATAATTTTTAAAAATTCTATTTGACTTGTTACATCATTCACACAATATGAGTATTAAGTAAAATTTCTTGTGATAAAGATATTTCGGAATGTATAATACAATAATATAATAAATAAATCTAACTTGATATATCATAATTGTGGAAGCCACAGAAGTGTTAACTACAACTATACTTTATATATAAGATATTTACAATATATATCCAAATACTGAACCTTTCTGGTTTTTAAAAAATACATCATGGCCACAATCATTTAAAATAAATATAATTTATTCTTAATCAATGTACTTGAGTATGCCTTATTTAAGGTGGTGTTTTCACCAGGTGTCCAAAACTATCACTCTTGAATTTTTCTATCGATGATAAACAAAAATGAAAACAATTGTGTCATTTACAGATTTAATATTACAAACAAATCCGATATCTATATTTTTTTATTAATACGATATATGATTTTAGTCTGTTTTATGAAAGTTGACTTTTCACATTAACAAAATGTAGACATATCTGCCTGTAATTTGATCTGCTAAATCTCATTTAATTTAATTAATCTCATAAGATAATTGTTTTTGTTCTTAATTATCATCAAAACAATGTTTTAAAAGCAATTTACAATTTTGTGTTGGATACCTGGTGAAAATGCTGCCTTAATAAAAGGTATACATTATAATACTCTTCCCGAATTAATAATTAAAATTAAGTACATTTAATAACGAAAAAAAAAAAATGCATTTATTACCCAAATTGTAAAAATTGGTCAAGTTGAGTAAACAATAGTACGGCACTTTTTTATGTGCAAATGTCATAATAAAATGTGGAATGTTAAAAACAGTCTTAATATTTTTTTCATAATTTTTATAAAATTAAAATATCACAATATTTTAAATACAGATTAATACATTAAAGTGAAGATTCGTATTAATATTTTTTTTAACAAAAATTTACAAAATAAAACATACCAGGACATTAAAATCAAAATATATTTACATTCAGACTAAACACTATACTAAAATGCATTTCTGCATTATGGGAATTTATCTGGAAAATAATACTATAAGAAAAAAGTACATGGAAGGATCTGTATTTAAAAGAATACTTGATTTTTTAATGTATACAATATTACAACCTTAACAATATTTTTTTATATTTTCAGTAAACAGATAAGATATAGCCCTCACGAAGTTGAATATTTTTGAGTGGACAGAAGTCAAACTTGTTTCAATTTTCATTTGAAATTATTTATCTGTATCAGACTAAGCAAGTTCAGCCACAGCAACAAAATTGTGGCAATTTTGTCGCCGCAACAATATATGTGTTTATTCTTATACTATGCAATTCGGTTGCTGCAATTTTTTTACTATAAGTTGTCACCAACTTAAAATAACTGCAAAAATCAATGAGTTCACAATTATTGTGGAGAAACTTTTTGTTATTGTCTCATAACCAAGTAAAAGTAATTATACAATACAAATACAAGCAAAATAGAGCACATCAAAATAACGATTGCCAGTGAGGTTAGAGTAGATGGCCTTCACACACTACGAAGTTCATACACAAACTATAAAATGTGAATATTGATGAACTTTCTAATATATGGTATGTGTCAAATTAAGTAGTGATTTATAATCCGAGAATATGCTTTGGGTTAGAAAATGCATTCAAAAAAATGATTTTCAGAAAATTCTTAATTCTGAAAATTTTGTGGTAATAATCGTTCTCAAAGTTTTGTCGAATTGTTTTGTGTTTTTCAATTGAACTAGAAACGAAAGAAGTTGAAAATTTATTTTCCTGTACTCCACCTGAAACTACCAAAGCGGCAGAGGTTGTGACATTGGACTTCTTGCCTCAATAGTCGAAAATGTTGTATAACCAATGATGTAATAGCCCTAGGGTCATAAAGTGGTTTTACGGCCCGGCAGGCTGTAAAGTAATATTTTAAGCCCTCAAAACAAACCAAGCATATAAAATGACCAATTATGACCGGTCATAGATAAAATATTTTTCAGGCCTACTTAGGTATTAGATATTTTCGTTTAATTTTTGATGAACTTGTATTTTCTACGCATTTTTTGCCAATTAAATACTATCCCAATACAAACTTTGCTTTTTATTTAATTGCAGTTTAATGGTTTTGGAAAATTTGAAAAATTGATTTGTAATCTATGAAAAAAAAATTATACAAAATTCAAAATATCTTATAAAATATTAAAGCATATTAACATGAATGAAATGATATTGGGACCACTGTACATATCAGATCAGAATTAAATAAAGCACAAATAAGTAAACAGATTGAGAGTAACATTAATATAAAAATTAAAAATTTTGGAAAGTAAATAAATAAAACAAAATTCTATTTTTAAATTTTATCACAATATGACCAAGGTGGCAGTTAAAACTATTGCTATAAAAAATAAATATGGAATCTTGATTTCAGTTAAAATCTTTTGATTTAAATATATTACATTTTTCGTTTTCAATATTTTAATTATTACTTGCAATCCACTGCTCAAATGAACTGTCATCCTTAAAATTATTGTTCTAGTTGGATAAAACACTGCTTCCTAGCGATATACACATTTTATCCGATTGATATTTCATCTAATGTTCCAACATGTCTAGAAAATTAGTAATTTTCCAGTAAGCATGCGAGGTTACAAACGTTCTGGAGAATTCTAAAATAGATTAGCATTAGAACTATTTATGTAAACGTATATAAATTATCTTCAGGGCGTTGTTTTCCAATGTCAGATGACCAAAAAAAAAAAAAAAGGTTAAAGATATAGTTTACAAAGGACGTTAGGTAGGGCTTTATAAAACTAATATAACTTGCATAAATGAGAGTACTTATGAAATGTTTTATCGAACGCTGGCAGAAGTTGCAAAAAGAGAGTTTATTATTTCTAAAAAAAACTAAATAGTTGATGGGATATTTATAAATATCACAAAAATCGTATAATTGGTGGTGCAAAAAAAATCTGTAAATTGTTTTTATTGCTCTTTAAACAAGATATCAGGTTATATTAGTTTCATAAACCTCAAAGTAATGTCTCTTGTTAACTCTATATTTGGCCTTTTTTTGACCATCTCACATTGGAAAATAACGTCTTCAAGGGAATTTATATACGTTCCATAAATAGTTCTTATGCCTATCTATTTTAGAACTCTCCAGAACGGCCGAAGTTCCTTTACACAACTCCGCCATTTTTTTAATACCAGCTCGAAGGCGAACGAACTTATTGTCGCCGCTATTGTAATGCTGACAAAAATAAAGTGAATAAAAAATGTGAATTTAGGAGATCTTGGTCAATCCATTTATGCTACTTTAAGTTTAAAACCGCTAATAAAGTAATCACTTACGTGTTGACAGGTAGAGCACTCAAATTTGTGTATCTAAGAAAAAACTTTTTTTTTCTAAAAACTTATCATTTTAAGGACGCGCTTGTTTTTTTGGCATCTTAAAACCTATTGAAAATATCACAATATTAAAACAAGTGTGAAAGCCTGAACCCCTTTATATAAAAATTATACCACATTGCAAAATGCATGTAATTAAAAACCATAATAAGAAATATTGCGTATACTATACACCACTATAAAGAATGTATAAAAAAACTACTCGTTGTGAAGCGATATAACCCCATTATTTTAGAAATGAACAGTTACTTCTGGAGGTCATATCTAAGAGTTATTTTGTGGTTGATATTTATAAATCTAACGGAAGTTAATAACCCTCAGACGTCGCAAAAAAAATTTTAACTCTTAAAAACACTTCTTTAACGATACTTGTAGAAGTAATATGTTAACTGGGTTATATACTAAATACAATTTCATGTGTAATTTAAAAACCAGTGACAAATACAGCGGTTTTTTTTTACATTCAGTACAATGGTGTCCAGGTAGAGACAAAGGGGATGCGCAGGCCCCCCTCCCATCGTCTATATTGCCGCTCTAGCGCCCCAAGCAAAACACTTCGTGAATATTCGATGAATAATAGTTATAGAAAATAAATCGTTTCCTTTTTGAATGGTTAGTGACCTGTTATAATATTACAACTTGGTGGGAATAGGTCAATTAAAATAGAAAAACTGCTTGTTTAATTTAGTCGATGTTTCGCTATATTTATTAGCATCCTCAGGACTGATTAAATCGGGTTTCTTGTATATGATCAGTAATAAATTAAAAAACACCGAAAACTGCTACAAGACACAGATTGATGTAAATACAACATAAAACATATAAATGGTATTTAACGTTTCCATGATACACAGAAAATTTGCAATAAATAAAAAATTAATATTATATTTAATTTCGATACACTTTCATTATGATTTGCTACCCCAAGAATACTGTGCCCCCTCCGCCCCAAAATGCACAACACGCCACTGAATCAGTATCTACTAAAAATTTATAGTTATAATTAACATAACATAAACAAAAAACACCACATAAATTTGACAACCCTCAAATCCAATGCTGGAGCTGCATAGGCGAGGGTTACACAGTTGAAAAAACACGTGGACACACAACCAATCCCTTCAATTTTGTAGAGTTAAAACCAGGATTTGAACCCAAGGGTCGATAAACAGTAAACCAGCTACGTTTGTCACTTCATGCTCTAACCGACTGTACTACAGAGCTCGGTGAATTGCAGTGATATTGTTGCTGCAACCAAAACACTGCCACTGAATTGCAAATCTGAAAACAGGCAGTAAAATGTCCAATACATATTTTTAAACTTTGGGTTCAACTCCCTACCGAGGGGGATGCCAAGAAACAAAAAAATCAAGGTTATAATATGTATATGTCTTGCTACTAAATATAATTTTACAACAAAATGTAATATACGAAGTTGTGAATTATACAACAATTTAATACCATAAACGACTGATTTATGATGTGATAAACAAAATTTATATACTAATTGTGAGCTGCCACATAAAAAATCATGCATATAAGATTGCACATAGATGACTATAAGGTTATAATATCACTTGTTCATAAGCTGCACAGGCACTATGGATTGTATAATTTACAATTCAGTTGCTAGTATATAAACAAGGATCTTTAATAAATTGAGAATTGAGCATGAACCTTTATTTGAGGAAATTACAATAACCTTTAGAAGGAAGAATAGTGTCATAATACTATCAAACACAAATATTTAAGTAGTTGTCATATTATTTAAAAGAAATTAAAGAAACGTAAATTCTTAAAGGGCTATTTTTAATTTATTTAATTAATGTACGACTTTTATTCCTTTAAATAAAAATGGTACTTGATGTAGTTTCTGCTGAAAAGGATTGTAGCTCTTTTAAAATTGTTGTAATTTCCTCACCATCAAGAATAATTTATATTAAATAAAAAAATTCAGATACAAAATAGCCTATTTGGAGTCAATATCATTAAATAAATAAAATTAGACTAGTAACGATAAATAAATATATGTATATATATTTAAAATAAAACAATGTTTACTTACTCAATTCTTTTTTTGAAAATAACAATTATTAAGTTTAAAATAGATGAATATTTCATTACTGCAAATGTGAAATAAAAGTTAACCATAGAGGTTGCACTTTGTGAGAGTTGTAATGCTTTCAAAACATAACATTAAAGGATGTACGATGTATAAAGTACTAAAAAATAAATACAATATACAAGAGTATTTTTTATGTTAGAGAAATAGCATACATACATACATAGTCAATCCTGAAACTATTAATTTGAAAATTTAATGAGAACATCCTGTGGGGATAGGTCATTCAATTTTACGTTCAGATGTGACAAACACATTTGGGATGTTAGCATCCAATTTTTAAATATTTATGCAAAATAACAGTCAATAAACAACTGGTGGACAAATCTTGGGACAGTTTAAAAATTTATTTAAAATTTGTTTCTGACAGATGAGGTATCGATATTTTATGGCCTAGATATGGTGGACTATAATAAATTTTAAGGCCTTGTCACCCTTTACCTAACACAAAATCTCATATTTTTAAGAGGTTAAAGGGGTTACTTGAGTGAACAGAGACGCGGTAAAGATATATTTTTTTTAATACGTAAGTGTATATATACAGGGTGTCACGAAAAACTTCAAGGTGTGATTTCTCTAGTTAAAAAGAAAGCGAAAGTTTAACATTAAACAAGCTTATTAAATAATTACTCAGTGATGGTTGAAAGTACCAACCTTAAACTCGGCAGGGAAAATTGTTTTCATAGTAGCTACATATATGAAATTCATCAAAATTAATTAAAAACTAACCAGTGGCATTGGAGTTAGGGGGGTCAAGGTGATAGAAACTTACATAAAAAAGTTATTTGCAACCGAATGGATTTCTGTTAAGTTGATTTGGATGCACCATCTTTAAGAAACTTTTGTCCCTCTTCAGTCTTTTTGTATATCGTACCATTCACAAGTAAAAATTAAAAAATCATCAGAATGTGTGAGCAGCATTAGCAGTGTTTATGAGTGATTTGAGTTATTATTGTAAACGTAATTCTTTAGGTACAGGGGGTTATCAAAATAAGATGTCCGGGGTCATCTCTTTTTTTTTACTTTAGAAAAAAAGTTATAAGGTTTTGAAAACGCTTTAAAAGTGTATTTTGAAAAAAACAATTTAGCATCGCGTATAGAAGTTATAGATGTGACTTATGTTTTCTTAAATAGAACACCCTGTATATTTCTGAAATCTACGCTTTCTTACGATTCCAATGCTTTGAATATCAATTTTTTTTATAAAATTTACTTGGAGCATTGTTCCAAATCATGTTAGCCATGAATAAAAACAGCAAATTGAAAAAATTAATATGTATCTCCTTTTATTAATATCTAAAAACTTAATGTCGATATAGTTTATAATTACAAAAACTGCTCAAAGTTTCGTCCACCATGTTCCAAACAAAGATGGTATCTCCTTAGACAATTGATTATATTTTGATTATCATTTTCGCGCATTTCTTCGTCACATTGGAAATTTTTTCTTGGAGTGTTTAAATTTGCTGATCAGTCTTTATATCTCATTTTTAAATAGCCTCATAGAAATGTGTCGAGTATTCTCAAATCAGAGCTATTTGCTGGCCAGTGAATTGTCCATTTCTTCCAACAAACTACAACTGACTGATACTTATTTTGACAGGTAACAATCAGTAGTAACCGAATATCATATTATACTGTTTTTTCTAGGCTAACGCGATACTGCCACAAATATTGAATTTTTCATAATGTCTATACAGTATCAAAAGCACCAAAATTGTAATGACAAATGGGCACTTTTAACATAAAAAAAGTTTTTTAAATTTAATGTTTTACTAAACTTAAAATATTTATTTCTCACGGTAAATTTAATTCCTATCCGAATTTTTAATTATGCAAAAAATCAAATTCAAAGCAGTATATTGTGCAAACGGTTGGAGCAAAAATACAATACAATTCGTATATCATTGGAATTGTAAGGAAGTGTAGATTTCAGAAAGCAAAAAAATATATAAGGTGTTCTATTTAAATAAACATAAATTACATCTATAACTTCTATGTGCGATGTTCATTTGTTTTTTTGAGAATATATTTTTAAAGTGTTTAAACATCACAATTTTTATATAAAACGTATTTTCTAAAATAGAAATAAAACAGCTATAACCCGGGACATCTTCGTTTGATAACCCTGTATATTAATTAATCAAAAGGTGTGAGTGGGTTTTTACTAAATTCTAATAAGTTGGTTTTAGCATGAAAAATCTGATTAACAAGTAAAAAAGGTAATTTTATTTTTTTACAAAAATTCGTTCGGTTGCTAATAACTTTTTTATGTAAGATTCTATTACCCCAACCTGTCCCAAGTCCGACGCCACTGGTTGGTTTTTGATGACACTTTTCCTATGAAAATAATTTTTCCTCCTAAGTTTGAAGTTGGTGCTTTCTTCAACCATCACTGAGTAATTATTTAAAAAGCCTGTTTATGTTTATTTTCGTGGAGCGCTTAGGAAGTATTTCAGGAAAAAAAATGTTATCCTGGTTTTTTGCTTTTTTTTAATGAGAAGTTTGTTATAACATCACCGAAACTCCCTGTATATTAAGTGTAATGTATGTCAATTCGTCAAATTAAAATTAAAATAATGGCAAAAGACAAAACCCTACTAATATTCTAATTCATAATTGGCTAAAGGTGGTAGTAAGTTTAGAAAATATCTATTACTTTCAATTTTCAAAAATTTAAAAAAATAGTATTTATCTTGGCTTAATATTATCTATTTACACAAATGGCCCTAAATTTTGAACAAATAAAGAACTGAACAAGTATTCCTTAACATTGCTTTACTTCATTAATTTATAAAATAAAATATTGCTTTTTAGTTTTTCATAAATATCTAAAAACAAGACATTAACTCCAGACTTTATATAAAATATTACATAAGCCACATTGCAACTATTACAATATAAATAGGGTTATGACAAAAATTCTTTTTCCATTTCAGCTAAAGAAGGCCTTTGTCTTGTCCTTCTCGCTTGTAATGGGACAGTGGGGTCTTGGTGCTGCCCAGGTACTGGTAAGTCTATCAGCGTGGTAGGTGAAAATCTAACCCTGCTTACACTACTATTGCTATCCTTTGCGGAAACATAAGAACTGTCATCACTGGTTAGGCTATCAGGTGGAGTAGGATTTGTGGGGGTGTTCCCACCTGAATGACCTTGACTTGCCTGGTAATTGTTACGTTTTAAACTAGAGCGTAGCTTAGTATAACCTGATGTTTCTAATGTTGTGGGCCGTTCAAAATTAGATTCATGCGAATTTTGTCTTGAGTACGAATTAGTATTGTAATCATAGTCATATTGTGGTCGCCTAGACAAGTAATGTGTAGGAGTATATTCATCTTCTAATCGGAAACTAGGGTTGACATTAGATCCACTGGTAGTGGTAGAACTAGCGTTTGAAACGTTTGATGGAGTCCTTCTATGGGTATGACCAGGTAATCTTTGTGGTGTTCTCGATCCACTATGACTACTAATACTACTAGGGTTATCATAGGCATAATCAGTACCATATCCATACATGGTCGTTGACCCACTATATTCTGAACTATATCCTGGATATGTGGCATCATGATGACTATAAGCATAATTACTAGGTTCAGGTCTTACACTACAACCCGTGCAATGTCCTGTTTCACTCTGGCAACGATGATAATCTCCAGGAATGTAAATTGTTGCACCTCTTTCATACGGGCCGTACAATTCAGAACCATCATTACTAGTTGAGCTAGATTTCCTTCTAGGTGAAGGGTTTGGAGGGTGATGTTGTGGTGAGTCCGTAAATCTCAAGGGCCTTTTTTCTTCATGCTGTACATTTATTAATTGGGATCCAGTTAACATGGGGCGGTAGTGCTTGGTGGGGCCATGATAAGTGTTGTGATTGTAGCCTGATGTTGTGGAATATTCATAATCTTGATTTTCTATGGGGCGCCAAGCTGGGAGTTCTGTTATTTCTGGTCTATAAACAAAAAATGAGATCAGCATAACCATTTAACAGAAAATATTTCATTATAAAATAACTTGTGCCAATAAGAAAGGCATTAACAGATATCTCATGTTTGCTGCGGACTACACCACAATGGCACAGTGATGTCCACAGAGGCCGAGCATATAGTTGTACCGTGGTCAGTATTAGTCGTTTTAATTTATTACCAAATAGTAATGATAATAACGACATGCATATGTGTCGCTGTTGTCTCAGGGGCATTATTGTGCCCAGGGCACAGAATATCTTTCTACTGTGGTTATAGAATGATACTTTCAATTTTAAAATATCATAGGAAAAACACATGAAATTAATCGGTAAGACATTGATGCAATAAATCATAATTCTTAGTTATTGAATTAATTTCATATAAAACAAAAAATAAAGCATAAAAAAATGCATATAGATAGGGAACGGATTTCAGGTATTCATTCCAGAGACGGTTTTTATACACAAATGACGCAGCTCTTTATATGAAAACTACTGGAAGAATCTTGAAGGCAACATACCAGAATGTGCTTTATATAACATACTCAGCACATAGACTTTACAGAGTTGCTGATACTATTAGGGGATGCTGCCTTAACGTTGATAAATTGATGCCTAGTGTAAAGAAAGTTATTTTTAAAGCACCAGATCGCTCACGGTTGTTTCAAGAAATAGTACAAATACATCATTATCTCCAGAGCTCATTTTAACATGATGGCATGATGGAGAACTTGGCTACAAATGGCTTTGTACTATTATAGTAATTTTGACAGTGTCAAATCAGTACCACAGCTATTAAATCCAGATGACACAGTTGCTACTTACAAGCTCAACAGGGATTTATCGATCCATCTGTCTAAGAAAATTTGAGGTACAGTTGTATTCATTAAAAAAGTGTACGAGTTATTAGAATGAGAGGCAAGCTTTGTCGTGTTTGTGTAAAACCGGCTTTTCACATGTCATAGATTTTAACAACCTATGACATGTGATAACCTCCTATAAATAATCATTTACATAAGCTGGTTTTACACAAATATGATATAGCTCACCTCTTATTCTAATATTTTTACGGCTTTTTAATGAATACAACTGTACATAGACAATCCTCATGAATTCCACTAGCCATGTGTGGGCTCGAATGTAAGGCAAAAAAATCAGTATTTAAGATAGTTGATGCAATGAATAGTATTCAATCCTTGACAATACCTTTTTTCATTATCGGGGGATATTGCTGAGACAGTAAAACAAAAATTCTAAACTGTATTAAAAATCAATCTTGGATTTCATATGATGTCATATATAGTGGACTGTCTAAACAGCAAACATTTACATCAAATATTAGTAATATACTTTTACTTTTGTGATTGGTATTTGTGTTAGTGTTACATTCACCAATAATCTCAACCCTCTTCAAGACATTTAACTTTTGATAGTATGGAACTCATTAAATAAAACTACAATATTTTTAAAAGGTGACGCAGCACCTAGAGCTATCCTTGGTTTTTACGTCATGAATATCTGAAATTAGCTCTCTAGTTATAGGTATATTAAATATACGTTTTAAATTTTATTCAAATAATCCCTAAATATTCTCTAGAATATTATATTGCATGTTCAGATTGTCATTAAAAATGATCAAACATATTTGCTACTCATAAACAATGAAATGTCAAATAGCACTTACCTATTTGGTTGTAGCTTAGGATGTAAAGGTGAAACGTTAGATAATCGAACATCATATCCAGATGCAACCCCTGCTAACATAGCTGCTATATTATACAAAACTAATTCCACTATGCTGAACTTTGGCTTCAGTCTCTGCCCTACAAATTTAATAAGGTTTTTTTATGAATGAGATGAAATTATTTATCTTTTTGGTTTTAATTATTAAAATAGTGTGGATTTATTTATATTAAAGAGGTAAAGTATAGACATGAAAAATGTTTTTTCCCTATTGAGTCTAGAATCTCATCTAGAACAATCTACTGTATAAACCATCTTCATCAGATCCTGAATTGACCAGTGACGAATTTGAGCAGTTATAATAACGTAATTTTTAATTGTTTAATTCCATGTAAAACTTGGACCACCCAATACATATAATAATTTGTATATAGTGAGATTATGTACATAGGAAATTACAAAGTTACAGTTTTCTTTTTTCAGTGTGAAACAAAACAATTTAATAAATTTAAGACGAATTTATATTCACATATTGTTGGTTATTGTGACATTAATCTAGAATTTTGCATTATATCATGTAAACTCTTTGAAATCAATAATAATGAAATTGAATCTAATACCTAATTTTAAAAAAATGGTTTTAAACATTTAACAAACACAAGAAAAAATATGATGTGAATTTAAAAATTTAATTATTATTACTAGTTCTTCTATAAATATATGACAACATTTTAAAGAAAATAACTTTATTAGGAATAATTGCATAATTTTCTTTAACTAAAAAAAATATGTCCCCTATATTTATCATGTATTTTAAACTAACTATAGAAATTTCTTTTTGCTAAAATAAATATACGGTTTTTAAAATAGGTCATTGAAACAAGTTAAATGCCATCTCTATCTGAATAAACATTTTGTCAGAAATTTCGTTTTGAAAATAAGCTCCTCATATCAAAAGTACAGTGCATCATCCTTTTCAAGAGTGAATTTTTTATCATCAAAATAAGATGAAAAATGTGTATTAACATGGGTCCATAAATTATTCGATACGGACATACAACCCTTGGAAGTGGGAATCAAAAAAGCGCTTTTTTCGGCAATTGCCTAATAACGGCAACGGTTAAAATGAAAAACTTAAACGTTTGGGAATAGGCATGACTAATTAAGGTTAATATATTTTGGGGGTAGTTTTGATTGCCGATGCTGCTCTTGGGGACCCTTATTTTGTCAATAACTTCTTAACCCTTGAATTGTTCGCATGTTTAAAAGCATTTTTGTAATTCCTGTTTTATCACTTTTCCTTTATTAGCTTTAAACGATTCACGGGTTTGAACTGTGGAAATCACTTTACAGATATGCATATATGAATGACTGGTTATGCAACAAAACTAGTACAACATTTTTTTTGCAAAAAACATTTACATTATATGAGGTGTTCAAAATGGCCGCCATTAGCTTGCTAACGAGCGACTAAAGAATGCGGGTGCACCATCGTGCATAAACTATATTTCCCTTCTCAAATAACATGGCACGTTCTCAAACAGAATGGTACCTCAGTATTTAAATTTTTTTTCTAATTTTGTATATTTAAAGGTTGTGGCAAGAAAAATGGTCCTATTAAAAATTTTTCCACAATACACACATTTAAGCTGAACTACTGCTGATATCTTTGATCCAATGCATGAGGATTTTTATCTGCCCATATGTGCTCATTTTGAAAATTAAAAGTTCCTTCTCTTGAAAAACCACTTCATCCGTAAATACTAGACCTTCAAATTGAGATACATCAGCCAGTTTCCTTTCAAACTAACAACAAAAGTGTTGCTGAGGTAAACATTTTTCTCTGCCAGTGCCTCAATTGCTAAATTTAGTTGCTCATGTAAGATTATCCAGGTCGTTGATTGAGCTACGTTTTCTTTAACAGCAATGGCCCGCGTGCTTAGTGTTCGGCTCTACATGTTCTTCCACTGCTACTGTTCCAATATTTCTCGGACGCTCAGGAACATCGTGTTTTTAAAATTTTCCTATTTACTATGTAATTCTAATATTATTTTAGTATTTAGGTTTATCTGTTTCTCTTACAACCTGATCCACTTGCAGAAAAACAACAGAACTGATAATGGTCAATTCGGAAACACTTGCCGAGATATACCCTTGTGACACAATTTCTAAAGGCTCCAGTAAACAATGTGGATTATCAGCTTGCTTTTGAAAAGTGTACATCATTCTTGATATTTTACTTAATGGTGGTGTGTTGACACCACCATACCACCAATATTTAAAAAGAAGATGCTGTCAAATTGACAGCATCTTCTGTGTGCAGGTTTTAACAAATCTTTAGTTTAAAATTATAAAGGCGCTATTTGTGGCGGGTCCTTTCACGTTTGTGAATTGTCACAATTGATTATATTGCGATATGCCTAGAGAAAAGTGCAAGCTTTTAACTTTTTCACCAGTAACAGGGCTGAAAATAAATTAATAAATTCTTGTCAGATTTGCTCCACGAAATATGTTAAACACGCAACAAGGATGAAGAAACATTTAGGTACTTAAATGCTTAAGATACCCTAAACAAGTTTGGGATACCTTCGAAAAATTAAAAAACATACACAAGTACAATAAAAAAATAAAAACGAGAAACTGTATAGTACAATTAAGACATACCTAGTGTTTTCTTGTACTCTTATAAACAAACAATATGTTAAATAATTGTTAACTTTACACTCTTATTCTGCTCTCTTTTTCACTATTTTGTTATCTGCCCTACATTTTAAATTGTTTACATTTTTTACAATTTTAGCTGATATGGCGAAAAAGAAAATGAGAATGACCAACACCCAATAACCTGCAGATTCAGGGTTGATAAAAATCATGATTTAAAAAAAAATCAAAAATCACGATTTAAAAAAAAATCAAAAAATTAAGATTTTTTTGATTTTTATTTGGCAATATTTTATTGAAAAATCAAGTAAGCTTGATGAGAAAAGTGTTAGTAGAGCTACATATAAAAAGTGTAATGTAGAAATGCAAGGGGCTTGTGGACCGACTGAAAGTCCACTGGAACAAATGTGCTTGAGTAATGTAGAAAGTGTAGAAACAAATAATGAAGGTCCCTCTACTTCAGGAACAGTATCCAATGTAAGTATAATGTTGTTTTATTTCTAACTTTTTATTAAGACAAAATATTGAGAGAATCTTTTTTTTTTTTAATTTATTTAACGTCGGTCTATTTCTACGACCTGGAATGGGTTGGAACCTTTGATGCGAAGATAACACTGACATAGTTTTCCACGAAACACCAAAACACTATACACTGCACTCGACGCGCGGAGATGATTAAAACTGTTTTCAATCATCTCCAGATGATGCCAACTTAGTTGGCGAAACGCGCGTCGAGTGCAGTGTATAGTGTTTTGGTGTTTCGTGGAAAACTACGTCAGTGTTAGATACAAATTTAGCGTTAAAATGATCTAGTGCATTTTCTAGATTTCTAGTAACTTTCCCTGTGCAAATGTGACTTTCATTTACTCCTAGTTTTAAGAACAAAGTATAGTATCTATGCCTGTCTGTGTGTAGCTGGACGACCGTCTAATAAAGAAGAAATAGATAAACAAATTGCTAAAACTCTTTATGCGACAAACAGCAGTTTCATGTGTATTGAACAACCTGAAGTAAAAAAGGCAATAACGCTTTTACGACCTGGATATGTACCACCATTTCGACATGATGTGTCCAACAGACTGCTCGATGAAGTGTATAACGAGAAAAAAAGTAAATGTTTTAAAGATTTATTAGGAAGTTCAGTTTGTCTGTCATTGGATGGATAGTCCAACATACACAATGAACCAATAATATGTGCAACTGTAACTACGGAAAATGGATCTTCCTTTTTTAGTAGACACGATAGACACATCTGGAAATCCACATACATCTGTATATTTAACAGAACTTGCAACAAACTTAATTAAAACTATAAACACTGACTATACCTGTACAATAAGCAGTTTTGTGACGGATAATGCTGCCAATATGAATGCTATGAGAAACCAAATTAAAGAGTCAACAGAACTAAATGTTATTACTTACGGTTGTGCTCCACACATTTTAAACTTGTTATGTAAAGATTTGGAAATTAGTGAAATTAAGGAACACATTACGTTCGTTGTGAAATACTTCCGAAACAATCATTTTGCGTCTGCCACATACGCAAAAGAAGGAGGAAAAAAACTTACTTTACCTTCTGACGTAAGATGGAACTCACTTGCCGACTGCTTAGAGGGTTTCGTTAAATCATGGCCCACACTTTTTAAAATTAGCGAGTAACATAAAAATGAAATTGACAGCATAGTAAGACAGAAAATATCAAACATTTATTTAAAAAGAACTGCTGAAGATTACTTATCACTACTAAAACCTATATCTGTTGCACTTGATAAGCTTCAAAAAAACGATACAATTTTATCAGACATCGTAGAACAATTTAAAATTCTAGAGTAGCATTATGACGAAACTGAAATTAACTGAAGGCAAATGCAAACATTTAGATACTGATACGGTCAGTGTATCACCTCATACCATTTGCTAGCCTTCATTCTAGACCCTACGAAAACAAAGCATAAATTAACAGAAAGCGAAAAGAATCGTGCTTTAGAAGCCGCTAATGAATTATATCCCGAAAGTGGTTTACTACCACTGATTATTAAGTTTCTGGCAAAATCTGAGCCTTTTGCCGATATTATGTTTCATAAAGAAATTCTTAAAAACACAAAACCCTTGGACTGGTGGAAATCCCAAAGAAATATTGATATTATTGACAAATTATTCGCGATTATCAAGCAACTATTTTCTGCTGCAGATAGTTCAGCCTCAGTTGAGAGAATATTTTCGACATTTGGTTTGATTCATTCTAAGATTCAAAATCGTTTAGGGACCGAAGAAGCAGCTAAATTAGTTTTTTTGTACAAACTTTACAATAATTACCCTAATTTAAAATTTTTGTTTTGGAGTAAATCATGTTTTATTTTCTTTTAGAGTTGGTTCTGTTTAATTTGTTTACTTTATGTTTCTGATTTTAAGTAGGCACCTAATTTATAATGCACATTTAAGAAGGTAACTTTTGTTTTATATGTGTAACCTAACTGTTCTTTTCTTCTTTTTATTTGAATTTTTTTTTCAGTTTAATTTGTATCTAGCTTTTAAATAAACTATACTTTTTATTTGAATTTTCTGAAATTTGATTTACTGGCTTTACTTTAAATCAGTTGATTTAAATCATGATTTAAATCACGATTTAAATAAATCAAACTGATTTAAATCGTCGCAACCCTGTGCAGATTTTGATAATAAAGATGCTGATGCTGAATCCAGTAGCATGTGTGAATCTGTTACTACGAATTAGAAATGGTGAAGTTATTTTTATAATGAATAAATGATAAAAAAAACTGTTTGTTAAACGACATTTAAAGAAGTTGCGCTTATTCGTGTTCGGAGCATTATGAGCACATAAGCATTTTGAGAAAAATACAAAATCAAATTAATAACGTTTTCGGGTATATCACGATGCGCTGATGCTAAATTTCCGGGAAATTTTCGTTTATGTTCATTCATGCTTGTACATGATCAAGGAACGTTCCCCAAAAATAAATGCTCGAACATTTTACATCACTATATGTATGTTACTATTGCTATTATCACATAATAACACAAATATGAATATAATTAAAATGTAAAAAATCTGATGTGGCCAGCATATAACTTTCTTATACCAGTATATATCATCCGAATCTAAAAAAATCATTCTATTTAATTATTCACTTACCTAAATAAAATTTTAAAAACGTACCTTGAAATGTTTCATTAAAATTTTTTAACAATTAATTATCAGCGTCCTTCGATACTGTCAATAATAATTCATATCATATTTTTTAATAATTTGTTCTTATTGACATTGATATTTTTGGAACTAAATTAGATATTTCAAATGTCAAACTGCCAAATTTATTCTAACCCCATTTTATGAGGTCAAGTGCGTACAAAAATTCAGTTTACATCAGCTTTATTTAAGTACTTGGAAAATATATTTTATTCGCTTGGTATAGTAGACATGATTTATGATCTTTCATCAAGTATATATTTTTTTGTAAAGTCAAATACAAAAAAGTTTGGGTCCCGTGGACCCCCCTTTCAGCTGGCCAATTTTGCTCATCACCGAATTTTTCATTGTCTTTGGACTTTAAAACATGTGTAGCAAATTTGAAAACTTTATCTCAAAAGTGCGGTTGCTATCGCAATATTATAGACATGCAGACAGATTTTTTTCATAAGTTATGTTTTTTCATTATACAATTCATCGAGAATCGTCCAGAAATGCAATAATTTTTTTTTTAGTTTTTTTCCCGAATTTGTACCTTTCTTCTTTCATTCATTAGTCTCTTCTGGTGATACCACATTCGCCAAATATAATGTGTCACCTAAATTGTTATTGAAAATTTTAATTTCCAAATTTGGGAATTCTCCCATTAGTATTTTTTGAGTTATCGCGAATACACACATACACACACATCCACACACACGCACCGATACACATCATTCGGAAAATAGTCAGAATAGATTCAGGAGGGTTCAAAAAGTATATATCAATCAAAATCTCGAGGTCAAAAAAATCACGATATTTCCTTATATTAGGATTAAGAAACTAAAAAATGCTAGGTAATGACAAAAGTTTATTGAAATTTTAATATTGACACTGTATCACAGTTCTTTAATGTGCTTGATCAAATTATATTTCAACAGTTTCACTATAGGACCATTTTTGATTTGACAGGATATTTTATTAAATTGATCAATCTCCTAGAAGAATAACGAATTTTTTTTACTCTTTTTTTCTGTTATAATTAAATTGAAATTATCTCTTGATCTTATGAGATGGTAATGAATTTCATGGCTAAATATCATGATTTCATTGAAAAATTCAGGTTGTAGCTTGTTCACAATTTTATAAATAAAAATCATTGCACTTGTACATTCTATCTGACAGGTTTAGCCATTCTAGAGTTGACAGCATAGTACTTCTTTGTGTGAACTTGTTGCATTTAAGGATTATTCTCATACCCCGGTTTTGTAATTTTTATAATTGGGAAATTTTGTTCAGGTCAAAAAGATACATCATATTAGAACAGTAGTCAAAATGTAGTTTAAAATAGTGTTGTACACTTTAATTCTCGTTAAATATATATATTTTTACCTATTTCTTTATGTATATAATGAAAATGGTTTTAGAATGTTAATGTATTGTCTATTTTGCATTATTGGCGCCGACTCCGTGATTGCTCGGGTATTCGAAATCAGTCTCATGGGTACTGAGCACCTGGAATTTTTATTGGAACAGTCATGAGTGCTAATTTACAGTTATGTAAATTTCTTGAGAATCTAAGAATAATGTAAATAGAACATGGCTTAATTATGATAGTATATCCAAGAATAAGACTATAGAAGGATAGTTTATTCCCAAAAGAGCACATGGTGGTTTTCTGATCTACTAGTAGCGTCTGTTTGTGACCTCAGTGCCGGACCTAATCGCTCAGTTTATTAGGGTTATCAACCGTATTCTTTAAAGAGTACATGTACTCTTTTGGAGCTACAAATATTATAAGTACTCTTACTTTTCTGTTGTAAGCCTAAATGTACTCTTTTTTGATTAACAACAGCATAAAAACATGAAATAAACTTACTTAAAAAATTGTTCACACAAAACGAAAGAATCAACGCTATCTGTGAGCTAATTAATAAGTTACGTCATAAGTTTTTCAAGACAGATCCTTATGGTTCACATTCGGTACTTCACAGATGAGATCTAGATAATTTATTTTCTAGTGTTAGTGTAAAATATTCTAATATTTAGTAACTCTGCCTAAATGGCACGCTCCTACTGGTAAGATTGTAACTTATTTTGCAGATTTTCATTTCATTATTGGTTAGGTGCTTGGAGCTTATACAGAACAGAGTACGCAGAGCAGAGCATTAGTTTTAATTAAGGCGGTGTTAGCACTCTCTCGTCGTCAAGATAGCTTTAAATCGCATTTTATGAAACTAAATAATTCTATTTTCTAGGTTTAAAAGAAATACGCATTAGTATTGTCATAATTTTATATATTAAATCTATATGGTATTTGGAATGAACTGTATGTTTTCGTTTTTCGATATTACTAACAGAAAAATGTTAACGATTTATAAATTTAAGTTGGATATCAGGTGAAAACGCACCTTAAGCAAGATTCGTCACAAATGCAATTTTACGAAGAATTGGATAAAGGATGTACAAAAAAGCCAAAATAACGCGTGAATCTTGTAATGTAGATAATAGTTTCTTCCTCTTTGGCTCATTATTTTGTTTTTCCATTCAGTGGGTGGAATTTTTATTTTATATTATTTACATCTAGTTTAGATATTTTGTCGTTATAATATAACAAATATGTTTCTGTCATAATATAATATATAATATACAGGGTGTTCCGAATTTTACTGTGATAAATTGAAACAGGCGATAGAACATGTAATTTTAAGACAAAGGTTTTCAATAAACATGTGTCAAAAAATATTTTGTAAGGGAGCTACAACCCCTCAAAGAGGTGCTTCTGTTAATAGAGCATCTGCGGCACATGAACTTATGGGCATGGTTAACTTGTTTGGAGGTAAAGCAAAGAAGAGACCATAATCTTAAATGCTATTTAGTCAGATATAATAGTTTGGTGAATGGTTGTAATATTTTATTGTGAATGTATTGCTGTGTTTGCTGTGTCAGAAAATTTGGTTTTGATCATATATAGTGATTATTATCACACACCAATTGATTATATTGTTTATGATTATCAAGGACTGATGGAATTCTATAAAAACTGACACTGTCTCTTGCCACCTTATTTTCACAGCCCACCACAAAACAAAAACTTGGCATTTTAATTAAAAATGTAATTAGATAAAAATTGAAGGAGTTATTAAATAAGTCCAATGGTATTTTTATATTACAAGGAACTGAAGTGAGGTTATGATTTGTTTATTGTTTATCCTCCAAGCAACGACCTTGAAGAACGTGACGTTAAGTGCATATGCGCTATAGGTTTTCCCAATATTTCAGAAAACGTTAAAGATAGAACTACGAAATTTGGTACACTTTATAACCTATATGGGTCTACACGAATTCTAAGATCAAAATTTAAGGAAAAATATTATTTTGTAGTTTCTTTGTAGTAGATCTAAAATTGATTTTAATGCTATTTTATGGTCTGTAACATAGATTTAATTTTTTTTTAACAGTAAGTTGAGACCTTTTTTTGTAAAAAATATGAAATTTTAGATAAAAAAAACATACCACATAAATTAGACAATCACCAAACCAAAGCCAAAGCTGCATGGACAGGAGTTACACAGTTAAAAAAGCGCGCACACACACAATTCCTTCGACTTTGTCAGAATCGAAAATGGGATTTGAACCCGGAGTCGATAGGCAGTAAACCAGTTACGTTTGTCACTTAACACTCTGGCCTACCGCGCTACCAAGACGTTGATAAAAGTTGCAGGAAACTACAGCCAAAATCGTTATGGGAATGTTTACCCTACAGTTAGTTTAGGAAGTCACCGGTTAAGATTTTTTAAATTTTGATCTTAGAGTTTGTTTAGACGCATAAAGGTTATAAAGTGTACCAAATTTCATAATTTCATCTTAAACAGTTTCTGAAATATTGAGAAAATCCATTAACAGAGGCACCTCTTTAAGGGCCTATAACTACCTTATGACGTATATTTCGAAACATGTTTATAGAAAACTTTTGTCTTAAAATCACATGTTCTATCACCTGTTTCAATTTGTAACAATAAAAGAGGAACACACTGTATACGTTTGATTTTCGATTTGTACTCTATTTTGTGTTACCCAAGTTGGTAACCCTAAAGTTTATGTTTGTTTTATGTTCAGCCGTGTTTTATTGCTATTTTTAGTATTTTTGTTTGAAATTGACAAAATTAAGTGAATGTTGTGATTGTTTTAAGTTATTTCGTGGTTTGTTATATTAACATTAACACTTATGTTCCAATAAAATGTATTTTGTTTAAGTTTGATTAACTAAATATTTTAGTTTATGTTGTAGTGTCATTCTCATTTCTCTACCATTTACCGATTTATGTAAACACTTAGTTACCATAATTTTGAACTGTATTGATAAATACTGCTCCAAGTACGAGTTAAAACAACATACAGTTGGAGCAATAAAAATGGGACAGGTCTTCTTGTGTAGTATAAAAGTGACTTTTTAAATTCATGTCAGTCTTGACGTATCAATATTATGTAGCCTATTAATACTAATAGACAATACACAACTAAATTTCCTTATTGAGAACTAAAATCACCATGATGCATATGCTGCAATCAAACGAGTAAAAATCAGCTGGTTCTTGGTTTGTTTACATTTGTTTTATTTGCTTTTTTGGGTTCTTTCTTGGATAGAAAAGTATATATTATTACATTATTCGAAAGTTGGTAAGTAAATTCAATAAGTTTAACCTCTCTTGCATTATTTCTTGCTAATTTGTGGAAGTACCTAACCTAAAAAATCACCATTATAACTTTATTATAGTATTCTGGCTAGAAATGAACACGCATTGGCGAAGTTAATGCTTTACCCATAAATTATGCTTTCTCTTATGCTTTCTCCTATTAGTTCGGGAGCTAGCCACAGAAATTTTACGCCTATTTCATTAACTTTTTTTAAAAATCATTCAGTTATTTGTGCCATAAATTTTGAAAATGGCAGTTTGCCAAAGTATAATCGGGACACTTAATAGAATAAAATAGAACATGGCTCAATTATATTATACCCAAGAATAATACGACTTGAGACATGTCGTCACAAAGTAAAAAACCAAAATGATTAATCAGTAGTATGTCAAAAGAAAGTGTTCCTCAAAAAGTTCTCAGCATTGTAGAAAATCATTCCTCACTGTCGTTTGATAAAGAAGAAATTGATCTTCTTAATAAGGGATTAAATTTTGCTTTACCTGCCTCTGAAGGCATTTTAGATGAGATTGTTGCAAGTGTTCAAAGTTCAATTCAATACCTTCCCGATTCTTCTCAAGGATATGTCAGAGAAGCTTGCAGAAATCAAATCTCGACAAACATGGTTACGTGAAAAGATTGTTTTTACTTAGAAGCTGATAAGGGTGATAAGGTTATTTTAGATAAAAAGGACTACTATAAAAGAGTAGACAATCTTATATAAAACTTCTAGAAATCCATTAGCAAAGATGATTATTGAAGTAAGAAATGTACTTAAATCCTGCCACAACCTTATTACTCCAACTTTAAATAGGGGGTTACATGTATATAATCTAAGTGTACCTAGATTGTACTGCTTGCCTAAAATAAACCAGGAAAGACAGTGTGTCCTATTGTTTCAGCAATCGGATCGCTGATCAAAATGGTTAACAGAGGAATTCGAAAATTTACCTATTGCACTACCTAGTTTCTCCGTGATTAATTCCAATGATTTCATTAATAAGTTGAAAAATATTCAGCTGCAAGAAGGTGAAATTTTAATCTCCTTTGACATTTGTTCATTGTTTCCAAGTGTTCCAATACCACAGACTTTGGACTACCTTAAGGATCTACTCGAATTAAACAATCTCAGTCAAGATATAGTAAATGAATATCTTCAACTCACTAAGTTTTGCATGAAACAAAATTGCTTTCGATTCAACGATAATTTCCTTGAACATGAAGGAATAGCAATAGGTAACTCTTTGTCACCATTTATTGCCAGCCTCTTCAAGACAGATTCGAGACAGAAGTAAAAGAAGAATTTGGGTATTTCCCCAGGGTTCGGCTTAGGTATGTGGATAATATTTTTGCAGTGTTTGACACAAAAGTCGCTGATATTAACAACTTTGTTTCTAAACTAAATAGTCGTTTCGCGTCCGTTAAATTCACATATGATATTGCAAACTGTGGACAATTACTCCTGGAATGGGTTGGAACCTTTGATGTGAAGATAACACTGACGTAGTTTTCCACGAAACACCAAAACACTATATACTGCACTCGACGCGCGTTTCGCCAACCAAGGTGGCATCATCTGGAGAAGATTCGTGGAAAACTAACATGGGACCCAAGCATACTTTAAGGAATAACTATCAACATTAAATGAAGTTTTGCAGAAAAAAAATTGCGATTGAAATGTGCGAAAAAAAAGTTGAAAAAAACTGTATGTCTATCCAGGTTTTTTTTTAAATAGTTTGTAAAATACAGTACATGCTCGATGATCCGCTGTTCCTTAATCTGACAAGATCAGTAGTCAGCTGTTTTTCATAGTTATTACGATTTCCAATACCATTCTGTAATCCAGAGTTCCCATACGTTCCATCATAAGTTTAGTAATCTGACATGATTGCTCTGCAGTCCGACGAATTGACCATTATTGATTTAGTTAGCTAGCTGTTTTGTTTTGAGGTGTATGCGCCGCTCTGCGAGCCAACGTCAAAACAAGTTTCGACAAATTTTACCAAATGTCGTTGCCAGAAAAGGAGACAACATAAGCATAAAACACTAAGTTTATCTGAAAAAAATGGATATTTTACGTAAGCTGGATAGTGGTCAGATAGTTACTTTGGCGACAGTTCACAATGTCGGACGTGCCACAATTTATGTTATACGGAAAAATCGCGAAAAAATTGAACATTTTGTCAAGTCGGCAGATTCTGGGACAGGAAACAGACAAACTACGAAAACAGGAGAACATCAGAAGATGGAAGGCTCTCTTTATTTATGGTTTCTCCAAGAACGTCAACATAATACGCCTATTACAGCTGATATATTACACCAAAAAAGCTGTGTATTATTATGAAAGGATTTACAAGAAAACTGATTTTAAAGCAAGTAACGGCTGGTTAACAAAATTTAAAAAAATATATGGTTTTCGCATGCTGACTAACTGGCGAAAAACTTTCCAGTGACGTTGCATTTGTGGTTCCATTTGTTAAGAACTTTAAAAAAACAGTGGAAGAGCTTGAACTTCCTGCTAATCAAATCTATGACTTTGATGAAAGTGGCTTATTTTGGCGAGTTTTGCCAAACAAAACATATGTGCACAGCAGAGAAGCTGAAGCTCCTGGAAGGAAAGTATTCAAAAAAACAGTTCTTTCATGCCTTGCTCAAATGCAAGTGGTACTCACAAGCTTAAGGTTATGCTTATAGGAAAAGCAAAGAATCAGACAGCATATAACAATGTACGTCTTCCAGTGATGGTTTAATATGCCCTCTTTTTATGCCGCCCAATTGTACGCCGCTGTTACAACCAATGGACCAGAACGTCATACAAATGATTAAAACTAACTACAAAAAAAAATTTTGCTAAGTGTGATTAGCCGAGAAAACGAAATTTCTTTGGTGTTAAAAGAAATGAATTTGTAGGATGTAGTATTTACCTTAAATGAATCATGGAATAATGTACCCCAAAAAGTCATTCAATCATCATGGACAAAATTGTGGCCCTCTAACGAAAACAGATATGAAGAATGGGAACCAGATGATATTTTGTTGATGGAACTCATACACATGGTGGTACCGGATGGAAATACAGAAGTAACCCAAAATGAAATTGAAGCATGGTTTAATGAGGACTCCAATCAAGATGCCGAAATTATGACAGATGATGAAATATTGAAAGATGATTCACAAGATATTTCTGAGAATAGTGAGTCCATAGTAACTACAAGAAATGCAGTGAAACTAGAAGATGCACTTTTAGCAATCGATACGAGCATCCAATGGGAGGGAGTAGAATGAAGCATCAGAGAATATTTCTACTCGCAATGAGAAAACTAAAAGTATAATATAAAATTTATTGGTAAAAACAAAACAAGCAAAAATTGACGATTTTTTTAAAAATCTGTATCATAAGTAAGTGTATGTAAATGTGTGTCCATAAGTATGTACGTACAAACATTTATAGTGAAATAAATACATATATGTTTGTACTTATTTTAAATACATTTGCTTTAATATTCTGAGAGGTAATGTACGATTAAATAATGTATATTAGTTGAATAAAAATATTATAAACTATTTGAAACTGACTTTTATTTTGTATACGTCCAGTAATCCGATCTTTCCACTACTAAGACAAAAGAAAAATTTTTATAATGTTAAATTATCAGTCAGGTGGAAAATATATCGATAGATTTCAAATTTCATAAAAAAAACCGCTGCCAATTATTTGGGGATCAGAACTTCCTCACTGTAGTAAACCTCAACGTGTGGTGGAGTTTATAATAAAAGTAATTTTTGACGTTTGAAAAGTCACATTTTTTGACGTTTCAAAAAAGTCATATTTTGACGTTTCAAAGAAACTCGTGTGTGTGACGTTTCAAAAGTCACATTGGTGGAATGTCACTAATATTTTTTTTTGACATTTCAAATTGACGTTTCAAAAATTTACATTGGTGGAATTTTTTTGTCTGAAATTTTGTGTATCGTCATAATTCGTCGAGATTCGTCCAGAAATGCAATAAAAATTTTCAAAATTTTTTTCACAAATACATACCTTCCTCACTGAGGGATGAAGAAGTAAAATATTGATTTTTTACAAAGTTGCACCTTTTGAAATTTGCATAGTGAAAAATTAATCTAAAATAAAATTCCAAAATGGTGCAACTTTATAAAAAAAAGCAATATTTTTTGACCGAAATTTAAAATCTGTTATATTTCCATCGGATTTTGAAAAAAAAAGTTTTGCAACTATTTTACAAATTGTTTAAAAAATAACCTGGGTAGGCACACAATTTTCCCAACTTTTTTTTCGCAAATTTCAATGGCAATTTTTTTTCTGCAAAACTTCTTCATTTAGTTTTGATAGTTATGCTTTAAAGTATCGCTTGGGTCCAATGTTCCAATATTAAGATATGACAGCCTAAATTTGATCAGCCACCACTGCTTGAAGACATGGAAAATTGCATGTATTTCAAGTTAATGAAAAATGTGGCAATTAAATCACGACATGGTGACATTTGTTTGATTGTTAGGAAAACCCGAAAACAATGCTATTTCTCGAACAGCATTTTTAAGGTCAAAGGTAAACATTATTAGATGAACCTTCCATTTCTGGCAAATTAGAAGAATATGTTTTTATATAATTATAATTTAACATCATACATTGTTAATGGCACAGAATATCATAATTAAACTACTTAAAAATAGCATAGTCGGTTATATACTAATTCAATATATTTGTTGTGAGGGAACTTAACTAATAGGAGCTGCTGACGTTACATTGATAGCTCCGATGGACAAACTATTTTGCACAATTTTCATTCAACTGACGAAATTTTTTTTGAGGCAGTTTATACACGAGTTTATAAAAATTAAAAAAAAATGGAAAATATGCTTTCACTAAATGAGCCTATTGTTTTGAGTTAGAAAATTTACTTTGATACAAAAATAATCCTATATAAATTGATATATTTCTTATACATTTTTTATTAACTTACCGTCTGCACTGTACAATGTAGGTATCGGCACATTATGTCGAAGTGTTCCAGGAATAGGATATTCAGGACCCCAATCTTCTGGTGGCGCATAATCTGTTAACGCAAATAAAATATCTAGCGTTTGTTTAAATCAATCACAACACTTCAGCTACTACACAAAAGTTGCAAAAATAAAAAATAGTTACAACAAAAGCAAAAGGTCTACAAGGCTTTTATAAATCCACTTTCCGCTTTGTTAATTTTGTTAACTAGTAAAAATCTTTTTTAGTTTGTTACACATGAAGAGAAGACAAAAAGGTTAATTTGTTTACGAATTATGTCTCTTACGCATATCCAAAATTAAATTGTAAAGATTATTAAAAGAAAAAAAAAATTCAATGAATATTATATTTCTATATATAATATATTATTCTGGCAAGTCAATCTTTACAATTTAACAGAATTTTTATTTTTAATCATTACTTAACACATTCTATTTTCAAAATAAAAAGAAGTGTTACTTTGAAAATCATATAAACCACCATATTTTTTGGTAAAATTTTTTATTGAAATGAGAAATGTAGTGGTTTAAATTTGAACAGAATGTTAAACACCTAGAGCGGGACATTTTTTTGTCGACAACAGATCATTTAAAGCATTTTATCCAACAATTATTTATTAGAAACAATATGTGCGGAAACCCCAAAAAAGGACATGCGTGTGAAAAATAAAATAACAGCAATTAAAAAACATTTTAGCAATGTTTATTGAAAATAAAATTACATTAAAAATAGACCGTCACCAATGAAAGAAAGTGGCTCTGAATACGCTTCACAACACATAAAAGATCACAACAAGCCTAAAATAATAAGAATAAATGAAACGTATTCAATAAGCACTACATTAAATAAAATAGCAATAAAAATCTAGTTTACTTAACTACAAATAATAATAATTACATAATTCAAACACTACTTAAGAAATTAAGCTAAATAAAACAATTTTAATAAAATTTCTAAGACATGCTACTGTGCTTAAAACTAAAAAAAAAAAAAAAACTTAACTATTGGGGGATTTCCATACGACTTACATATTATATTGGGCAAACTCTCCTGAGACAAGCCTTTGTAAAAATTTTGAATTAATATATGGAAAACTGATACCACAAACAATGCAAAAGTTGATTTTTTGAATTTAAATTATAATGTTCGCTAGCGGTTCTGGAATATACAGCAAACTATGAAAAAATATGGAATGTAAATTATTCGATCAATTTTTGCATTATACACAAACTGTGGAAGAATTTACTACATCAGATGTTTTGCTTAATTTCGCGCAGTTTTTTTGTCTTAAATAATTTATCAGTGCTATACAAAATTTATGCTTTCTTAAAACCTCTTTAAAAATGATGGCATACTTTATCACTTAAAAGTAAAAATAGAAATAACCTAGTCACTAGCCAATAATGTTGTTTTTTTGTTAATTTATTTTTTTGTTTTTATTTCTAAGATACATAATTTGATCACTAAATAAATTAATTAAACTAAATCTTTAGAATTCAAACCTAAATCAACAATATAATACTAATTCGATAATTAAAATGAAATAATGAAATGTCGAATTAATCCGAGTTAAAAATTTTTTATGCAATTTAAAAATTTTAACATATGACTATACAACCTCGTCCATTTAAATCTCATGCGAATTCTGTTGAGTTTAATGTTAATTAAGATTATATAATAGGTTAGCAAAATATGTCTTCACTACATGAGTCAGTCTTTGGATCTGAAATAAGTTTTTTAAAATCATTTATGTATTTTTCTATTGGAAACTAAAAAATACATTGTTATTTAAATCAAATATATCATTCATTAGAATAAAGAAAGAGCCTGCTACAAAAAAATTGCATGATTGTATAAATTAAAAAAAAGGTTTCTTTTTGAAATCATAGCTTTATTTCTAACTACAAGTCTTAAGATTTCATAAAAAAAGATTGTCACCTTCACATTACGTTATAAAATGTAGACCTGATACTGAAAGAAATTTTACGTGTATACATTGGACAGAACATGAAATTTTTAGAAAGTGTATGATGTAGATATAATGTATCCAAATTACTTGAAATTTGTTGATTCTATTTGCTAAAAACTGTAACAAAATGTATTAATCGGCCAACAGTACATGTATCTATTATCAGAAAATATCAAACAAGGAGAACCAGAAAAGGCACTTTTACCACGGTTCCACGAATTCAGACATCTCTATTGTACGGAGTGATTACTCGAAAATAGACTCCCCCTCAGGTATTTTTTTGGGATTTGAGCAAAACATGAATAAAATTGATTTTTTCTTATTTTTTTATAAATGTATAGTTGATTTAACAATAAGGAAGTGAGCTGCAGCCATTTTTTAATAGAGAACTCCATTTTTTTTTTGCAAAAAAATTATTTCTATTATACTCCAATTAATGAACAGAAATAGTTAAGCCACTCCCACAAATGCGCGCCATAATAGCCTCTATGTAATAATTTGAATAGATCCGGCAGTTGGCTCTTGATAAATTATATTTAAATGGAATAAATAAAAATTACAAATGGCCTCCTATATCACAGGATTTTTAAGCTTATCTGATGTTTCCATCTAGCGACCATTATCAAGGAACCGTACAAACTGAACTAACAGTGAAAAATACCTATATTTATAATTCACATTGTGGATTAAAACTCTATAATATTTATATTTGGAAACAATAGACCTAATTTTAAAATTTGTCTATTAGACATGATTTTTTAATTTTTTTGTTAAATACATATTTTTATGAAACTTAATTTTTAGTGTTAGTATGACTAACCAAAAGTGACCAAGTAATCAAAATATGTGATCAAATTGACTGGTAATAATCACTTAATTAATAATTACTTGTTTTTGCTGTCTTTTCCAGATTTTCTAACCTTAAAATAATTTTCTCTCATTTGATAGCTATAAAATTGTTGTTGACTGTTTGGCTGATAATAGAAAAAGAAAAACAAAACACATCGATAATGCATGATTTGCCAAACAAATTATTTGTCATGTGCCAAGAATAAAGAGGCACTTATTAAAATGTGAAAAAATGACCTTGGAAATTAAAGACTTTTTAAAACAAGTGAGCTCTCTATTAGATATGCAATTAAGTTATCTATTTTTTTTACCTTAAATTTGATTAAAATTATAAATATTTTCAATTCATGCATTAATATAACTTTAAATTAATTGTAATGTGTTCTGATTTAAAAAAACAGAACAAATACACTTGTTTTACTCAAGTGTTTACTATAATAGTTATCTTATGAAGAAAATATTGGTATGTCGTGTATTGCGAGGTGATACCCTTTACCAATAGAGGAGTGATCATACAAAACACAATAAATCCATTTTTAACTTATTTTTAAGTTAGGTACAGTGTATGTACTTTAGATATGAAATAAATCCAACAGCAGTTTCAGAATCATTCAATGCCCAATAATTCCCATTGAAATTTAACTTACTGAATATAAGCGGTTCAATCAAAACGTAATAAATCCAACATGATGCACAATTTATTTCGATTTCAATTAAATTGTAATGATCTAAAAGAAGAAGAGCGAGAATGTGACTTTTTGGCGCCTTAATCATGGTGCCCAGATATAATTCTTTTGGTTAATTTTAGTTTTTTGTATTACCAACAAATATTTTTTTAGATGTTTTTACGAATTATAAGTTTGACTATGAGTTTTTGGAAAAAAATGTGACTTTTCTTCACTCAAACCTTAATAAATCCTATTATAAATGAAACCAACTGTAAAATATCCATTTGAGTCAATCAAAACACAATAAATCCATATTTTTTAAAGGAATTACTCCTCATATAAAACACAAAAATGTTCAATCAATAAGTATTAATTGGGGCATGTAGAAGCATAACTCGCCTTTTCCATCGTAAACATTATTATGGAAGTAGGATAAGACAAGTTTTGCTCTGAAGTCAATTACCATTTAATTTGAACTGAATAACACGGCTTTTGCTACAAAACATTATATCTAGTACATACGGGCTAAAAAAGAACAACATTGTGACGTATTTAACTCATTTTCACCGAAAGTGGATTAGGCGAGTTTTGCTTCTACACGCCTCAATTATGTTCTATATTCTATACTCATTATTACCAATTGGCGTTTTTATATTCTTAAAGACATTTCTGGTAACACATTTTTTCGATTTACTAGAAATTGTTCTAAGTGGATTTATTGCGTTTTGTATAGTCGCTCCTCAATAGTAGTAGACATGTTTCGTTCTGCTATGAAACCAGCGGTATTATAGGCTGGAGAAAGCCAATATTTATTGAAGCTCTTGAGAATTAAAACCACAGGTGATACACTGTGCCATCTAACAGATAAATAATCTGAGGTTTTAGAAAGAATATAAAAAATTGGCATTTAAAAGCATTATGCAGCGCTTGACATTCTGCGACACATAACTGAAATTTAGATCATAATATATAAAAAATGTATAAAACCACATAAATTAGTCAACCCCTAATTCCCAAGGCAAAAACTGAGTGGGAGGGAGTACTCTTTGAAAACATGGACATCAACCATTCCCTTTCGACATTGGTATCTGCTGGAGCCAAGATTCGAAATCAGGAGCAAATAGACAGTAACTAGTCGAGCCTGTCACATAACGCGCTCTAGTCAACTGTGCTACTATGCATCTGGTAAATATAATTAATAACTTAACAGTAGTGCTGCAACTGAAACTAGTTTCCTGGATAATCGGTTAACCTGTTTTGATTTCGAGAGTTTATACTAAATTGAATGTCGGTTAATCGGATACTCGGGTATCCGAATGTTATCAGTTAATCCCGATAACTTACTGATATATATTATACTGAAATTGAATTAACATTAACCGATTATTCGAACTACAACAAATAATTTTATTTTAGCAATTTATTTGCCACGAAATATAAATTTGACAGTAATAAAGATTTATAAATGAACCAACACTTTTTCAGTATATGAAAAATACAGAAACATGAGTGAACACATAATACAACAAATCTCAGTTGCAAATGCACGAATAGAGACTGAACAACAGAATCGTCGCTTTGTTCTTGGAGTGAGGAGAGTACAAATTACGAATAACATAGAAACAGGTGCGCGCATCAATAAAGTAACTGAACGTTTAGCGTCAGAATGCGATCTCATTATTATTATTAGTATACAAATAACCGATTTTTTCAACATCCCAAATTTCCAATAGTCTGTTTTTCAAATATTCGAATAACTGGTTTTCGGATATCTGAATAGTCGGTGTTTCGGACATCCAAATAGTCGGTTTAATCATTATTTGGATACCCGGTATTATCTTTAAAGAAACCCATTAACTCGTTTCACTTTTTCCCGAGTTTTGCCAACACTACTAAACAGCGGAGTATCCAAGATTTTAAAACTTTAATGGCATCGGGTACAAGGTTAAATTGCATTACGAATAATTATTAATAGAAGTATTTTATTGGATAAATCAAATGGCTATCGACCAAGTTTTTCACTCAGCGTTACAAACGAAGTTTCTGTACATTAACTGCTAGGTAATTACAAGAGTAAAACGATGTTCTTGTAAAAAAAATATACATACATTACAGTAATTATGAATCTGACAGTATTAGTACCTCGTTTCTTGTTTTATACAAGTATTTCTATGTTGTGGTCTGAATGGGAGAATTTGAGGATAATTAGCAATTCTTTGGTGGATGGGTTGACCTTTCATAATTTCGAACAGGAGTTCATTAGAACCCCTCTAATGAAGGGGGTTTCTGGGGTGTTGGAATTTTGTGATGAATATTATGATAAAGGTTTTTGCTACTTTTAGATATTGATTTGCTGACAATCTAGCATACAGGTATAGATGGCGACTATATTCTAGGATAGGTCTACATATAGTTTTGTAAATGCGTGTGCAGCTGTCTCTTTATGGACTTCTTTATTTTTTAAATGTCAGGGTTCTAGTGTTGCATTTCGAAAGACTGTGTTTTGTAAAATTAACATCACAGCTCATTTTACAAATGAAAGTAGATATAACAAATGACACCAAGAGTTCTAAAACTATGGATACTATGTTGTTCATTTAAGAACAAAAATTCAGTTATGTGTATATTGCGTTGCTTGCTCAGTATATTGCTTTTAATAAAAGTAGAAATTTAATTATGCTTATGAAACTTGGTAGAAAGGCTTTTTAAGGGTTCCTAAATTAGTTATGTAAAACATGTTTAAGATAAAAAAAAACCTAATGCAATTTTTCGTTTTTGTCATTGGAAAAAAAAACGTAGGTTGAGCTTTTGCAATTAAACTTATTTAATCGGTTCTAAGGATACAAGTTCTCTTGCTCCATATTAATAAAATAATAAATAAAGGTTTTATACTTTAAGTAAGACACTACAATACAGTGGCGGCTGGTGAAATTTAGGCTGTCATACCTTAGTATTGGAGCATAAGATCCATGCAATACTTTAAGGCATAACTATCAAGACTAAATGAAGAAGTTTTGTAGGATTGCGAATGAAATTTGCAGAAAAAAAAATTGCAATTGAAATTTACGAAAAAAAGTTGGAAAAATTGTGAGCCTCTAAACTTATTTTTTAAACGATTTGTAAAATATTTGCGAAACATTTTTTTTCCAGAATCGGGTGGAAAATATAACGATATTTTTCAAATTTTTTTATAGTTACACCGTTTTGAAATTTTATTTTAGATTCATTTTTCACTGCAAATTTCAAAATCTGTCGTTATATTTTCCACCTGAATCTGAAAAAAAATGTTTCGCAAATATTTTACAAATCGTTTAAAAAAATAACTTTGGAGGCTCACAATTTTTCCAACTTTTTGTCGCAAATTTCAATCGCAATTTTTTTTCTGCAAAACTTCTTCATTTAGTCTTGATAGTTTCACCTTAAAGTATCGCTTGGGTCCCATGCTCCAATATTAAGATATGACAGATTAAATTTCACAATATGTAATAACAAAATATGGACAATACTTTTTCTATTATTTCCAATTTGATTTTTTAAAAAAATTGTACATCGGTCTATCTTTTATAAATCCGATTTAAATTCTGTACAGTTAGTTATAATTTTCACAGTAAAATGTTCTTACATGAAAAAAATATTAATAATGAACTGCTAAGTAACTCAAAATAATATGACTTCTTTGTTTCACTTTTCATGTTCTGAATCAACATATTTCAAAAGGCTATAATAATGACTTCATACCAAATTAATATGAAATTTATTCAGATTTAAATAGTTGTGTTGGTATCATTCAACAAATGTTGTGTATCACCATCATTTTCATTAACATTGGCATAATTGTTCCCGAAGTCAACAGAATTGCTGACACCCCTAGCAATAACAAAACTATTAGTGCTAAACACAGTATCATAGTGGGTTTCAGATATATTTCCGATAGATCTACTTAGTCGATTATTTTTTTCCCAGCCCAGATTTTGGTATTAGAGAAGCATTATTTGTGGGGAAACTATTATTACGTGGGGTACTTCCAAACCTTTTCCATTCAGAGAGGGGTGTTAAAGCGGATACTTTGTTTATGAAACACTGTAGCCCAGAACTTTTGTTACTATCTGTAGGGGATGTGTTACCTATATCGTGTGGCGGTCGACTCAGAACGTTCCTAGTTTTGTCCAGGTTAGGGGCACTTTTCGACCATATTGCACCTCTATTTGGAGTTGGTCTGAGCATGGTAATTTGGCCCCTTTCCCTCTGGTGGCATGTACTTGGACCCCAAGTTTTTCCCTTCACTCCATCTGCTGGTACTGAAATAAACAACCTACTCTGCCGAAATGTTCTTTTATTATACGTAAGCCCAACCATCCCCCATAAGCGGAGCCATGTGTGTGTGTGTGTTTATACATATATTAGGTGTCCTAATATTTTTTCTTTTGCTTTAACGTTAAAGCTGATGAAAGTTATATTTTATTCAATATTTACTGTAAAACCACTCAAGTTTCAGTAATGTAATGTAGTCAAATATTGGCAAAATTTAACCATAAATATTGTTAAAGGTACAAGTATACTTAAGTGCATTTAGTATAATCATCTTAATTTATACTTGTGTAATTTATATTTAAGATACATTACATTTTATCCATCATATTTATTTATGTAAATATTGAAGGAAGTTCATTAATATTGTACTGACAATCCTGGGAATTCTCAATAATTAATCATATTATTTAATAAATTCTTTTTTTTTTTATGTATCTACACATTTTTTTAATTAAATTATAAGATAATGTACGTTAGCCATAGAATAACAAAAAAAATTTAACGATGAATTTGGAAAATTATCTCACGATAAATTTGTTTTTTATTTACTCTGAAGAAGCGAAACACTGAATACCACTAAATACATACAGGAACATATAATTAAGTAATTATTGAGATTTGTTTGTAACTATAATTTACAATTAATTAATATTATGTGATATGCTTCCTTTATTAAATAATAAAAACATTCCAATCATTTCATTTCCCCTTTTTATTTTCAAAATTTTCTGTCCCATAATTTTCGTTTTAATCATATCATACATCAAATCATACATAATTTAAAAACTAGCCTGATTTTTATAGTTTTCCGTTTTCTCTTTAACTTATAGCACAGAATTATCTATGCCTATAGAGTAATATTTTGTCAGCACATAAACTAAAAAAAAAAAATTAATTAGCATTGTGAAACTGAAATTTCAAATGAAATTTGAAATTAAGTTTTTTTAAAATCCCTTGCTATAAGTAGATTTATAAATAATTATAAAGCAACCATTTTACACTTAAACTTCAGCAACTTTAACGTTTCTAAGCAGATGTTTATGGACAACGTTCATATTTCTAAAAAATTCATCTTAGTGCTTAACCTAATAATTTCAAGGCAAATTATATAATAATTTTAGTGCCACCGCAAATAAATTTTGAGACAAAATTCTTTATAAATCAAGAAATAATTGTTTACATATTTTTTCCTCCTAAATCTTCTAGTAAAGATTCTATTATGCATAATAAAAAAAAGAACGTGTGTAAAAAAAAGCAAAATTTATCAAACTAATAAAAATAAAAACATTAACAAAATCACCTAATCGAAGCAAAAATTCTAAAAAACACACACAGTTGTGACAAATTCCATGCTTATGAAAAACATGCCTTAAATGCTGGAAATTTTCAAAATTATTAAAGCAGATTAACAAATTTTTTGTAAGCCACATCAATTCTTGTATACTGTCACACGTTTTATAAAAATTTTATAGGTATATATTGACAGAAATAATTAGAATAGAATTGAGTGAGGTGCATCAGTTGCATTATCTATCAGTTTTTGAATGTGAATCATTTGTTACTGTTTTCTCGTGATTGCTCATCAGTTCCTTTCATTTGCTCGATGCTGCTTATAGAAAAATCATAAAGGGGGTTGAAATTGATAATTCTGCTGAACTTTTCAATCTTCAATGCCCAATTCGTTTGCTCGTTATTATTTACAATGAAAAAAAATACATATTAATAAATTGAGGAATTATCTAAACGTATCTGACTAGAAGAAACATGCTAGTCAGATACATTCAGATAATTCCCAACCTTTTAATTTTTTTCATTGTAAATAAGCAAACACGAATAAACGAATTGGGCACTGATCGAAAAAATTTAACAGAAGGAGGCTGCTATGAATTTCAACATTCAACATTTCTATAAACAGTAATGAACAAACTAAAGGAACTGACAAGCAAACGATTCACATTCAAAAATGTTTTAATTTGGAAAATGAGGGTGAGGGGCGAAACCTCATGTATGTGAATTATCTTCTTTATTTTGTATTGATATTATATTACTATGTGATATAGAAAATGTAACACCTAGTAATTGTTAAAATATTTTAATGATTTTTTGGTAAACAATTGAGTTTTGAAAGAGTACCAAAAGAGGATGGTTTTCAGCGCGGCTGGTGGATTTAGGTTATACAATATCTCAATATAGGAGCATGTAACCCAAGCAATATTTTAAGGCACGACTATCAGCACTGATTAAAGAAGTTTTGCAGAAACAAAATTTGAGAAAAAAAAGTTACAAACATGCGCAGCCTCCCCAAATTATTTCGAGACCATTAGTAAAATCTTTGCAAACTATTTTTTTTTTTTTCATAATCAGAAGGAAAATTGTTCATCCCGTTTTGTTTTTGTTTTTGAAAATTTTGATTTTTTATAAAGTTATGACCATTTTGAAATTTACACAATGAAGAACTTAAATTTCTAGAAGTAATCTGGGAAGGCTGCGCAGTTTGTAACTTTTTTCTCAATTTTTATTTCTGTAAAAGTTTTTCAATCAGTCGTACCTTAAAATATTGCTTGGGTTCCATGCTCTAATATTAAGATTTTGTATAACCTAAATCCACCAGCCGCCACTGACGGTTTCTAATCCTTTTACATTTCAAGGACTATAAATTAATTTTTGATTTTTCAATTGATTTTAAATTACTCGTAGCCCAATAATTTATTAAAATATTTTATATTTTAAAATTAAAATTCATTTAGACTTTTTAAATGATTATTAAAATGTTAAGGTTATTATTGACATTAATATGTCTTGTTAAACATTTTATAGAAAAATATACAAGTTAAATCTTTTGGTTAATACCAAAAAAAGAAAGAGAAAAAATCATTGATATACAATGTGTCTCATCTAGGACTGTAACATCTATAACTTTTTTAGTTTTTATCCAATATAAACCAAATTGGTCTCAAAGATTGAAGTCATTAAGATCTACTTATGACCATAAAATCTTGTACTCCTCAAACGCAGCCATCTACGATGTGTTACAGTTTTAAGTGAGATATACTGTAAGGGTGAATCCACGAAAATTCCCACCCCCTTTTCTCTGTTATTTTTTGGAGTTAGAAAGACATTTCAAAAAACAGACTGATTGAAATTTTATGAATTTTTTATGATGACCTCTGTGAATATACATGGTGTTGTATAAAAGTGTGAGCAATCCAACTCATATTTTTCAAAATAGAACACCCTATATATTTTTAGTTTTATTACGATTTCAGAGATATATACATGTTATATATTTGCATCATTTGTTTGGAAGATACAAGCATGTACACTTATTTTTTTTTAGTCTCGTATCATTCACATGGTAATTAGGAGTTAAAAATCTCACTATTTATCTACAAATCCATAACTCATCAATTTCAATTTAATTATAATTTTTTGAATTTCAAAGAATTTACTAAATCTTCATATATATTTTTTTGGAGATTTCTACGTTTTTTCTTAACAAATCCTCGATGATCTTATGATCGTGCAAGGCACTTCAAAATCGGATATTATAAATATAGGACTGTGAGAAAAATATATGCTTCTTCCACTTCAAAAAATAACTGCTATAAATATATATTTTATAAATGCACATATAATTATTATGTATTTTTAGATATTTTGTATTACATCCAAAAAATTAGTACAAGAATATTCCCTGCTTGAATTTGCGAACGTACTACTCATTCGCATGATTTATCCAAATTCCAAAAATTTAGTAATTTTAGATTAGTGAATCAACTTCAGTGATGTGACATTTTTTGTTAACCTTCATAGCTTTAAATCCTTCTTTTTCTGTCAAGAAATTAATAAACAATGCTTAATATTGTTACTGCTGTTAAAACATGTTTGATTTTTGGTTGCTTTGAAAATATTTTCGGATAAAATTGTCTAATACTTATACAATATACAATACAATACATATCGATTGATTTCAATTTGTAAATTGGATTTATTGATAATAATGTGTGGAAATTAGCCATTTTAGAAGAAACAATTAATAATGTTTTGAAATTTGGGTGACATAATTTCTTTTCTTCTATTCCCTAATTTCAATAAACTATAACATAAACGTCCAGATTTATTGGTTAATTGTAATTTATATTTTTTTCTATGGAACGATCATATGCCTGAAGGTTACCTTTAAACAATTTTTATTCATAATTCATTTTAGACGTTTTTGGTACGGTATAAAAGCTGATCTACATACCAGCTTATACCCTATTTTTGGATTGTAATTTTGAACACTGGATTTTGGATTTGGAAATTTGGAGTTAATGTTAACTGATTTTGGATTATATTGTACTACCTACTCCTAGTATTGAACACAAAAAACTATTGTATTTAGAAAATGTTATATTGTATACACTTATTTGGAATACTCAGTTGAGGAATTCCTAGTGAAGGTTTCGTACTACTCCACCATAGCTAGTTTTTTGTCACACCAGCTCAAGACGATACTTTGGGTCCTATAATCACCTACAACGCTTGTATTTTAAGATAAGTTATCATTAATTGTTTTTTTTTAACCATTTCCTATTTTGATTTTGTATTCTGTAGATTGTAATTTAATAAATTCTACCTTTCTATACAGGGTGTTTCAGTTTTAATGAGCAGGACTGCACCAGCATATAGAGGTCATTTTAAAATATTCTTAAACCTCTTCTTTTTGAGGTTTCTAAAAAAAAATCGTTTTTTCCGATTATCTTGTGAATGGAAAGAAAGAATAATTTTTTGCATGGAGGATTTGATGAATTGCTTTCTACAAACGTGCCAATTATCATGTTGATAGATTCACCAGTGGAGTACTTACTGGGTGCATTTTACTATTTTCTTAAAAAATAATACACACCAATGTCATAATGGCAATATTCCACCGTTTTTGGAATCCTCAGATATTTTAAGAAGAAAAATTATTCTTTAATTTTTTTCTTAGGTTGCACGGTTTTCAAGTAAAACTGAAGTTATATTTAGATTGTCAATCATTTGACAGAAGTCAACAGTGCTTTTTCGTTCTTTATTTCACTAATTTTAAAAACCCTTTGGCTATTTTTGTAACTTATTTAGGCATTGTGTTAATTTTTAAAATGCCATTTCGAATCACCAATGAAGAGTTCACAATTCATTACGTGTATGGATTATGGGACAGAAATTCTGCTTAAGCTGAAGTAGAATACCGTGCGTAATTCCCGAATACAAGACATCCACATCCAGGCGTTTTTGGAGAGTACATCAGATTTTTAGAGAAAATGGACTGGCCAGAATATAGGAGCAAAACAGAAATTTGAATAATGTTGTGAGGAACAGAAACAGAAAGATCCTTCGAATGTTTGATAGGGACCCATCTATCAGTATTCGAAGAGCCTCAAGAATTCTTCGCATTCCTGTTACTTTTGTATAGAAAACTTTACGAAAAGACCAACGACGTGAACACCATTTAAATTTATGTCATTTCATGTTGAATTCTGTGAGAAGTAATCCAAATTTTGTGAAGAAAATATTGTGGACTGATGAATTCTGTTTCACCAGAAGAGTAGTAGTTAATTTTCACAACCTGCATATTTGGGACAACAAAAATCCACACAGAATCAAATTTCCAGAATGCGTTCAATGTAATGTATGGCTTGGTTTATGGGGACACAATATTATTGGCCCCTTTTTCTACCTCCCAGATTAACAACAGCATTATTTCTGGAATTTCTTGAAATAACGCATGCAGATATTTCGGATAATTTTGACCTCGGTTCAAGGTGAAATTCTTGGTTTCAGCTTGACGGTTATCCGACTCATTACAGACGAATAGTTCGAGAATGGCTTAATACAACTTATCATGGCCGCCCCGTTCTCCAGATCTAACCCCCTAGATTTTTTTGCTTGGGGTTTTATAAAAGATAAAGTTTATTCTACTTCAGTAGGCAGCTGGGAATAATTAATTAAGAGAATAGAAACAGCCTGTAATGAAATACGACGAAATCAATTGTTATGAGTTTGGCAGTCCATCATAAAGCGATGCAGAGTTTGTATTCAGCTATTTGATTTGTTTTGTCCAGTTAAAATGTTCCATTATCAAATTTTAATTTTTTATTTTACTTTAAGTTCTCATTAATAAATGATTAAGAGTGACTTTATTTATTATTGTAGTGTATAGGCCAAATTTGACTATTTAACTCCTAATTTCATATCGAAGTTTCTCTTTCAGCCATTTTAATTTCGACCAAAAAAAAGGACCCATAGCCTACTCTAATATCGTCTATTGTAGCAGATACAGCTATTAAATTTTACCAAAAAACCGTTCAACTTAGGAAAAAAATTAAAGAACAGTTTTTCTTCTTAAAATATCTGAGAATTCCAAAAATGGTGGAATATTGCCATTAAGACATTGGCGTGTCATTATTTTTTTAATGAAAATAGTAAAATGCACCCAGTAAGTATGCCACTGGCGAATCTATCAAAGTGAAAATTGGCACGTTTGTAGAAAGCAATTCAAGCAATATTTCCTCTACGCAAAAAATTATTCTTTCTTTCCATTTACAAAATAAACTGAAGAAACGATATTTTCTAGAAACTTCAACACCCTGGATCTCAAAAATGAAGAGGTTTGAAAAGAATGTTCATTGAGAATATTTTGCTTAAAATTACCTTCTCTACGCTAGTGAAGTCCTGCTCATTAAAACGGAAACACCCTGTATATATTTAAGTTTTTAATTTTTGTACAATTTTTTCTATATATATTTTTTTAATTCTAGTAATTACATCTTTTAAATTTGTTACTAATTAAATAATAATAGTATTTTAAACCATAGACAACATTAACATACAGATTGTGTACTGAATCATTAAACATAGTGCACTGCAGAAAGACTGAAAATTGGCGTCGTATCGCGGGCAGTGTTCAATGTTGACCGCACGACAGCTAGATGGAAAATGAATTCTCTGCCACGGCCGTCTAGAGACGGCCGTGTCTCTGCTATCCCAAGGCTTACATTGACGAGCGTCGGCGTACCTGCTTCTGGTTTACACTTTAACATTGCCATTTAAGAGACCTATGTCTAAGCATTCAGTACACAATCTGTATAGAAGTTATTTTATCTTTTCTTCTAATTAATATTTTAATAAATTGTATAAATTTTAATTCTTGGATATTTATTTATTGCTCCCACATCAAGAAGGATCTGTAAGACCTTTGGGAATGCTTTAGGTTTTAGATCTTCTACTGCGGTTTAAAATTCAAAATCTGCAATGGCTTACAAAAAAAATTATTATCTGACGTTAAGAATTTCAAGATTAAAAAAAACAAACTCACGTGCTATTGCGCGAAGTCTGGTTATTGCTGGGGAGCCTGGTGGACTATTTGGAGATATAACACCACTAATTCCTTTAGGATCTAGTGTGTGTTGTACTGTAATCGTATGCCTAAAATCCGAAGGAAAGCTAATCGAACCAGGTTCCTTTTTGAGCAGTTTTAACCTTGATCTCTTGAACTTGCCTGTAAGAAAATAAATATATCTATTTAAATTTTGATACAAGAAACAAATTTTGTATTAAAAATATTACAAGGTTAGTTTTTATTGAACCATTTAGGTTTTGTATTAATAGGTTTTTTACAAGAATATATTGATGGTTGAATCGTGCTTCATGATTTTTCTTTTACAATTTTAGAGTTGGAACCAGGTCTTCTGTGACTACATCCTAATTTATTTTAGAGATTCCAATACCTTTTTGTAGTTTGAAGGTAACCATTTAAAAGCTGACACAAATTTATAATACCTTTTCGTTTAATAGGAGTTGGAGTTTGCTGTTTGATCATAAAATGAAGTTCTCGTTCGAGTAAGTCAATTTCTCTGGCATGCAGTTCTTGTTCCTTCTGCCGCAACTGTTCCTCGTGCATTCTTTGTTGCAGTTGAGCCTTATTTAAATCCTCTTCCCTACATCGCAATTCCTAAAAATCACTCGTTTAATATAACAAATCAAACGAATTAAGTAAAACGTAAATAAAATATTATTTACCTCTTCATACGATTTAAAAGCCTGGCGATACAACGAAAGCATTAAATAGAAAAAAAAATGAATTATGTTCAAGAATGGTGTAAAACAAATGATTTGTTGAAAGTGGCATTTTCTTGATTGTTACCTTCTCTTTCCTGCGAAGTTCCAACAGGACTTCTTCAATTTCCTGCCGCCAGTCGTCTTGCATAATGTGAAAGCTTTCGTGTGGTGTTTGTGTAAATGAGGAATGAACTATGCTGTCTAAGTCTTCTAAGATATGTTCAAAGGATGGTCTTCTATGAGGGTCGGATTCCCAGCATTCTGAAAATAGAAATACATAAGTTTATAACTAAAAGTTTCAATTTATTTATGTTATAAAATAAAACAAAACATTTACATACATATATTGGAGTTAAATAATAAATAACGACATGCAGAAGATATGTTTTATATTTTAAATTTTCAATAATATTAAAAAACACTGATACACTATATATTATTTATTTTTATTTATTACGATATGGAATACATACAGGACGAACCCACAAGTTGTGTTGTATTCACTAACATATAAGTCAAAACTATTGAAGTACAAATACAGAACTACAAAAGAATAAAAATGTAAAACTAAAAAAATTACAAAAATGCAAAAATACAGGATTTAAATTGCTAACACTAATAAAGTGAGATGAATTTAAAATTTAAAATATAAAGTTAAAAATATACAATTGATAACAGACAGAATCAAGCATTCTGGTGAAAATATTTTTTTAGTTAGTTTTGAAAATGAGTAAAATTGTCAGAAATTATATCAGTAGTAATAGACTGAGAGACAGTTTTAATTGCTCTACGAGGAGGAGAATTTTAATAATAATTTGTATTAGCTTGTTCCACGAAGAATTGATAATTTTGTCTGGTATTGTAAGTTGGTACATTGTTCACTGCTTTAAACAAAAATTTAACATATGAAATATGTCGTAGATGCTCGTGATAATAAGATCAGAGTATCACGAATTACACATCTTTCACTAGTTTGTACTGAAGTACTTTTTTATTAATATAGCTTATACATTTATTCTGGACTCTTTCCAGTTTCTCAATGTACGGGTGTTCGACTTTAACTTTCCAAACATAGTGATGTCGCTTATCTTGGATAATGATTCTGAGCGAGCGAACGAAACGTTGTCATACTTCTATTTTTATGAAAATCATATAAAACAAAAAGTTGCTCTAAGAATGTTTTTACATAAAAAAGATTGGATGTGAAATAAGCAAGATATGGGAGAAAAACAAAATATGAATTTTTCAATTTTTTCTAGATATTCTTTTATCTAATTCAACCAATGTTGTAACTCGCAGGATAAGTGAAATCTCCATGTTGGGAAATTTAAAGCCGAACACCCTGTATACATGATAGAATTATTGTGATGCCTAGCCAAATATTTACACTAAACTTCTGTTAAAAATTTCTTTGTCTAATCGCGTCTGGGCTTTCATGTGCCCAAACATGCTGGTTAAGCATCATCAGACCACAATATTTTTCTCAAAAATGAGGGTCATCTTCAATGGAATTCAGAAACCACTGACAAAAGCACGACGTCCACTGTCCTCTGGAATTAAAGCCTGCACAAGTTGCATATGGTAGTGATATCTATGGTCCCGTTTCAACGTCCTCCATTTCGTACTTCTTGGGATTCGAAGTGTTTTCGAAACTCCTGGGACATTCGTCGTGTCATCTTTATCAAATTCGCGCAAGATTATTTTTCCTCTCACATTAATATTATTATTTTGGTTGCTACCTCTGTTTATTTTTCTTAGTCCATTATCTGCAAAAAGTTGGTGAAATTTAATAAGAATGCTTGAATGTGGTTGCCTCCCTCCTGTTTGGAAATCGTCTTTGATATTCTCTTGCTGCAGCTGCCCATTTCGATTTGCAAATCCATAGACAAAATGGATTTCTGCCGATTCTCGATTTCTAAATGTAAATGGCGTTTTCGAACTTGATAATAATTAATAAACATACACACAATGGCACACAGTTAACTTCAACAAATAAACAATGGTCTTTGAATTTAAATCAAAGTAATAATAGCTACCTTTGACATTTCAGAGGAGATTGTTTCATAGCAACCCCAGTTTCTCAGTATCTTAATTTTGAATAGAATAAAACATTTTTTAAGGTTGTTGGTGTTTTTTTCGAAAACCGTGCGTCGTACGGAAAAAGTGGAAGACTACTTTTTTTCTAATTTGTACAGAAAATTGAAATTTTTTGTGAAAAATCCATTGGCGTACACGTTCTAGAAGCAAAAGGGGTTTCAGACCCCAGTTTCAACGCTACCGGACGTTGAGACAAATATGTCGTGTTGACAAAAAGATAGCACTATTGAAGCAAAAAACACGTGTCAAATTTCATATCGAAGCTTGTGCAACTGTCGAAAATTTTACTTTTTTTTTTTAACCTTTTTTTGCCAACTCTACTTATGAGTATACTCTAGATAATGCCGACTATTTATCCTTTAGACGTAAGTGCAAATAGTAATTTTAATTTTCTTTATTCTATAGGCCGAGATGTGTGTGTGTGCGCGTGCGCAGAAAAAAATTGGTAGTTAAAAGTTGTAGAAATTTTTCCTATCATCCAACGCACTTACTGCAGAAAAAATTGAGCATCGCATCTCGGAGATACAAAGCAAACTTGTTGTTTTTTTATATGGAACACCCTGTGTATTTTTAGCTTTTTGATATCGACGCTTCATCCTGATTACAACGATATATGTATATCTGTTGCATATTTGTGCCAACCGTTTGCGCAATATGCCCAATTTAATGAAATGTTTTGATATTACACAAAATCAAAATTGCCATGGAACTTGCTTTTTACTTTTGTTACTGTTAGTGCTTAAGTCAAAATGCCATATTACTCGTACTCCATTATTTAATGAAAAAAATTATGTGCTATTAGATAGATATTTTTTATACCTGATAAAATGTAACCGATTAGAAAAATACAAGTTTTTTATTAACAGAAAAAAATGAAAGGTAATTTTTTTCATTAATGGCGTACGAGTAATAAGGCACTTTGACTTAGGCACTAACAGTAATTAAATTACTTAATAAATGCCAAACTGTCAATATGTTGCTATAGAACAAAAAACATTTTTCATGGCAATCTTGACTGCAAAATTCAAAACATTTAATTAAATTAGGCATATTGCGCAAACCGTTGGAGCAAATATACAACATATATATCTTTATAATCGGGAGGAAACGTCGATTTCAAAAAGCTAAAAATACACAGGGTGTTCTGTTTAAAAAAGCGCAAGTTTGAATTGTCTCCGAAATTTGATGGTCAATTTTTTGTACGGTAAGTGCGTTGAGATGAAAGGAAAATTTCTTACTACTTCTGTCTTTACCATATTCTTTGCTAGGACAAAAAATAAAAAAAGTTATGGGGATAAAATCCTAAAATCTTTCGTGAATACGCCTGTACAGGTATTTATAATAATAATAATAACTTTTATTTACAAAATAATTTTCTTTACATTCATTGTTTAATTTTTTTTCACTGGGTGTAAATAAACAAGTAAAGGAAACCGACAAAACCCTAATGTCGCGCGTTGAGACAATGGTCATCATATTTGTAAACAGTTAAAAAAAAAGGTATATAATAATTTTGGTTGACCTAGTCCAACACCGACACGGATAAACCAAAATAACTAAAATGACTAAGATATTTCGTAAATAAATAATTCGGTAGACAATTTGTAGGTGCCAATACAAAAGTCTGCAAGTTTGTTGTTATCACATAAATATATCAGCAACACGAAAGAGCCGCCACCAAAGGATTAACATCTGTATTGGGAAGGCGTCTAATTGAAATTCAAAGTGCGCGGCGCCTATCCAAATATAAAAATATAAGAGAACAATGAACAGCCGGAGTGTACGCACTCATAATAAACAATAAGTTACGGTCACCGTATCGTCGGGAAGGGTGCCTTGAGGGAAAACCAAACCGCAATACAAATAAGACATTATCCAAACTGTCACCTGCAAGGACTACATAATTTATATGTTAACGACATCCATGATGCCAAAAGACTTTCATTTAGAAAAACGAAAGGTTGTCGAAGCGGAAAAAATGTCTCGAACAGTACTTAACTAGTTTCTTTACCCGGGAAGTTCAGGTTTATTGAACTTATGTTCTATTTCTGGACAGAAAAATATGATAGTTATTAAGTATATAATGGGATGAATAGATTTATTCTAGGTAAAGGAATCTGTGCAGATATAAAATTAATTATTTACACAGACTGTTCCAATAGATCTAAGAAAGGAATTATTATTTCATTTCATATTTTTCTAAGTGAATTTATTTGACGGTTTCTACAAATCTACAAACATTTTGCAAATTCTTATTTTTCAAATTTAAAAGCAAAAATGTCTGAAAAAATGCAGTGCACACCACCTGAATTACTTGAAATTGCAAATTCATCAGTGGCAACATTAATTCCCGCGAAATCCAAAAAAGTTTACGATAATGCGTACGATAAATTTATAAAATGGGCCAAGGAAAAATATATTCGGAAAAATGTGATAATATATTTTACACATTTATCCAAAAAACTGAAAAGTTCAACTCTATGGGCGCAATATTCAATGAGCCCAGTAATTTAAGTTAAACTGAAAACATATTTACTGAAGAATTTTCTGCCAACAATGGAAGAATTTTGAACGATCAAACTGACAATCTTATTACAAGTAATGTATTCGACAGAACTATGAATCTAGAAACAAACACAGCCAGTGGTGCTTTAAACGTAAGCAACTGTACTATACGGAATTGCACCTTTAATATTAATGTTAATAAATAATGGTTTCTGGAAAGACCTATAAGTAATATAGATTTTGATGTTTAAGAACTAAAAATGTTATACTTAATTTTAATTCCAATTTAAAAAAATGTTACCTATGTTTAATTTATAAATAAAGTGGTTAGTACTATGTTATGCTTAATTAATAAATAAAATGGTTAGTATTACTAATATTTTATTTTTTTGCCAAAATTGAACATATTTGTTGTCATTTTTCGAAATTAAAGTTGCAATTTTTTTATTTTAACGCTCGAAGAAAAAATAGTATATGACTTGGAGTAGAAGACAGATTATATGTTTTGCCCAATTGCTCAGCCTCGGCTGAGCAAACTTCTGGGCTCAACATGTAATGTTCACCTTCTCCTCCTAGTAACATAATATACTATTTGTGATTCTTCTATTTCCTTTCATATAGGAGAAAAAACAATTAGAATTTGGAATAGAATTAGCCTTAGACATTTTTATTTTACTTGATTTCGATTCCAACTTCCGGTAAAGTCATACAATGTACCTATTTAATCTATGTTCATAGTATAGATTCATACTTAACTCCTTGATGATTTAATTTAAGCCCATGACGATCAAAATATATAACAATTAGGTAAATTTATTTAATTAAGTCATTGACACTACATCATTCACTATTTGTTCTCTACTTTCTTTAATGAAAACGACTATATTAGCGAAAATATTGTAAAATCTTATCTGGCTGGTTATAAACAGCCCGTCTGAATGCATTATCTTTCCTGAACTTTGCTATTTATCCAAAGGGGTTCTAGAAGTCTATTTTTAGAATATACAAATTACATAGTTACTGATAATTTTTGTTAAATGTAATCTTTTTGTTTCTTATCATAATTGACGAAATATTCCTAAGATTAGAAAAAGTGTCATTAACTTTAAATATGAAATCTGATGTTGATGTATTAAACTCAACTATATTATCAAAAGGAATATTTAAGCCGATGACAGTCAGTCACGAATTACATTTGAACTGACTTCTAGTGATTAAAAATAACAATGATTATTTGCCTCATCATAAATATAACCAATAAGAAACATGAAATTTGTACCACGTGACTTGTTTAAATAAGTGATTATTTTGCAAAAATAATCGGTTATTTTTCACCTAGCTGTTCATTTATTTTTGACATGTAAAGTAAACTTTGGCCTATCGTTGCTATGCGATACTCGCCGACTTAACAATTCTGATAGTTTGAATTGTCAGTGTTATCTATACTTATCTACACCGTCAAATGGAAGTAAATAAAGTACTCGTTTCGGAAATGTTTTACTTTCCGAAGTTGACAAATAAATCCTAAGAAGCGTTCCTATTAACACAACAAAAACGCACAAATCGGTATGGGGCGAATTTACTGATTTTTGTAATGAAACAGGATACCAATTTGATCGCCACTACAACCATAGATTATATTTCGTTGGTACTTAAAGACTGGGCTTTCAATATGAGACGGAGAGATGGTAAAGATTATAAGGAAAATGTGATAAAAACCATGTGGAACATAACTGCAAAAATGCTTCAGGAAATTTATTTTCTAAATTACGTCATTTTAGATCCATTTAAGGATATTCAATTTAAGTGCGTTAGGGATGCTCGTAATGCTAAAAGAAGATATTTACCAGAAAAATATCACGAAAAGAAAAACCTCTTCAGTTGCGTTAGATTCAGAAGATCATAAAAAAATGACAATGCTTTGGAATGAAAAACACTCCTGAAGGACTGCAAAAAAAACTTTTCCATATTATCGCAGTTGAGGTCGCTTGAAGAGGCGGAGAAGCCGCAAATAGCGTAACAAATCACTTAAAAAAAAATTGATAACAGAGGACAGACAACAGGTAAAAAACGGCTCACTTTTTTGCCATTTTAGGACGATTAGAATTAGAACCATGTGATCAGTAACATTACACAAAAACACACAGCCTCAGTTCTCCAGTCAACACAGTTCAACGAGCAGTCGAAGTGTACGGTCTACTTGTGAGAGCGCAGCATTGAGAAGCGAAGCGAACTACTAAGCCACTTGCTCTTTTTAGGGCAACAGCATTCAGAAAAGAAAGCTGTTCTTTTTAGAAAAAACACAAAAAGAATTCGAAAGCTGTTCTTTTTTAGAACAAAATACGAAAAGAATTCTTGTTCTTTTCAGAACAATAGGTTCTAATAATTAAAAATTTTCTTTCAGGTTCTTCTCATTAAAAATTTCTTTCAGAAAACAGAAAATAGACAGCCAGGCAACGCATTCTGTGGAGGACAGAATGTCTGACAGCGAAGAAAACTCCTCATCCTCTAAAGCCAGCTCCGCGCAGACCAAGGCCTGTAAGAAAATGAACAAAATGCAGAGCCTACGAGAGGAAAACAAAAGGCTCAAGCAACGATTAGATGGACTCTTGGATGAATTCAAGGCATTTAGAAAGGAGGCAAGACAGCAGCAAGAGGCATTTAGAGAGGAGGCAAGACAGCAGTGAGAGGAGGCTTCGGAGCAGATCAACAGTCTGCTAGCAGCCCTCGCAAAACGCGACAACGAGGATGCGATAAGAAGAGCCAGCGTACCTACGGAGGAGGACCATGGTGAGATCAGGACCGAGGCCAGGAAGACAGGACCAGCGCCGAAAAGGAAAAAGACGGCGCGCAGAAGCAGCGAGTCAAGATTCCAAGAAGGACCCCAGGAGAACGAGTACCACTCCAGCCGTGCCGGAAATAACGCCGCAAGAGATGACGACACAGGAAAAGAAAAAGGAGCCAACAGCTGTAGCGGCACAGGTCTCCAAATTTCCCAGGATACCTCCAGTCATTCTGAGAAGCAAGGAGACATGGAGCCACGTAAGTTCGTGGCTCAAGGATGCCAAGATTAACTACACCAAGGAGAAGCTGACGAGCCAAGGAATCGCCATAGAGCCAAGCAGTGTCGAGGACTTCCGCAGGCTCACGCGACTGCTGACGGCGGAGAAGCACGAGTACCATACGTACTCGCTGCCCGAGGAGCGTAAGCTTAGAGTGGTAATGCGAGGGATTCCAAACGGTGTAGGAAACGATGACATCAAGATGGATCTCATTGAACAAGGCTTCGCTCCATCTTCGGTGCAAAGGATGACAAGTAGGAGGACCAAGTCCCAGATGCCGCTGGTACTAATATTAGTACCTAAGGATCAAGAGGCCATCCTTAACGTCAACCGCTGCTGCGCCCTGGTAGTGCGGATGGAATGAAAGCGGACACAACAGGAAGTATCACAATGCCACCGCTGTCAGAGGTTTGGACACGCCCAAGGAAGGTGCACGACCCAAGCCAAATGCGTCAAGTGTGGAGGATCTCACCACTCCAAGGATTGTAAGAAGGCAAGAGAGACGCCGGCGAAGTGCGCTAACTGCGAGGGAGCGCACCCTGCCAGTTACAAGGGGTGCCCTAAGTACCCCAAGAAGCCAGCCGGCCCCTCCCCTCAGAAGCAGGCACCAAGGGCACAACCAGAGGCCAGGAAACCCACCACTGGAGGACTGAGCTACGCAAAAGTAGCTCAAGGTAACAAGGCAGGGAAAGGTATCGGCCCTGCCAAGAAACAATAGGCACCCGCTGAGGCCCAAAACCTCACTGCGGTGCTGCGTCAAATGCAACAAATGTGCTCAGCAATGAGCGCATTTTTTGCACAAATGCCATCATTCACTAATTTGTAATGTCTTTCCAGGTGAAGCCGAACTTCTTGCAGATTGCCTCATGGAATGTCAATGGGCTACAAGGAAGAAAACTTGAAGTGGAGGAACTCCTAGCCAGGTTAGACATTGACGTGTTGGCACTACAGGAAACGAAGATGACGCCGCTGAAACCAGCCAACTTTCCTGGCTACCATGTCTACAGGGAGGACTACGCTGGACTAAGGCCGATAAGAGGAGTAGCCCTGCTGGTGAAGAAGACGATAGACCACCACCCAATCGTACTGCCGGACACGGAAGACCTGGAAGCCACCGCCGTAGTAGTGTCAACGGCACGAAATGGCGACATACAAGTGGTATCCTGTTATCAGCCTCCCCGACACGGGATCCTGGACACGGACCTGGATGCAATATTCCAGAACCGGACTCAGGTGCTTGCCATAGGAGACCTGAATGCCAAGTCACAGGAATGGAACAGCAAGGTCACCAACACTCAAGGACGAGATCTGCTGAGGTTCCTGGGACGACACGCTGGCAACATGCAGGTACTAGGACCGGATGAGCCGACGCACGACAACGTGATCCACCGACCTGACGTGCTGGACATCGCTATAATGAAGTAAATGACCCTCAATGGGGAAATCTTTACCAGGACGGAAGGTTCCACCGAGCATAACCCGATCTTCTTGGACCTAGGAGAGAAGGAGGATGTGGACACTGGAACCTTCGTCAAAAGGAGGACAGACTGGGAATTGTTCCGTGCAGCACTGCAGAGGAACATTGCACATATTCCCAGGATCGAATCCGAGGAAGATGTGGAGAGGGCCGTCACCTCCCTGGAAAACCAGATCCAGGAAGCGATGGAAGAAAGCACCACAGAGATGGAGACCAGAAGGGCACCAGCGCCGATGGCAAACCTCACGGAGAACCTCAGGCAGCTTATTCGGGATAGACGAAGGACGAAGAAAAGGGCCCAGAGGACTAGATTCCCAGCAGATAGACACGCGTATAACACGCTGAACAGGAGAGTCAAAGCTGCCCTCCAGGAACACCGTCAAGAAGGATGGCAGCGTCACCTGGAATCGCTGGACCCACAGGACAGGAGCATCTGGAACACCCAGCGTGCTCTGCGGAACAGGCCGAAACCAATGCCCCCAATCCATGGAGAGAATGGATTGAGGGCTCGCCAGGAAAAAGCCGAAGCATTCGCGGACAGCCTGGAACTGCAGTGTAGGGTAAACCAACTCGATGATGAGGATGACGACTGGGTTGACGGCGTGGAACGCAGAGTGCGTCGGATGCTCCGCCTGCCAGACGAGGATCACATTCGCCCGACCACTCCAGAGGAGGTCAAGGGGATTCTAAGGAGCCTAAAGCCGAGGAAAGCTCCTGGATGTGACAAGATCGGAAACATCACCCTCAAGAAGCTACCCAGGAAAGGAGTAGCAGCCCTGGTGAATATCATCAACGGGATCTTGGGGCTCAGATACTTTCCGGACAGGTGGAAGAAGGCTAACGTCATAGTCATCCCGAGCCAGGTAAGGATCTAATCTTTCCCTCCTCTTACAGGCAGATCAGCCTACTCTCAGCTGTGAGCAAGGTAGCCGAGCGCGTCATCTTGAGAAGAATAGAAGAGGAAACCGAAGAGCTCCAAATCATCCCGGATGAACAGTTCGCGTATAGGACAGGACATAGCACGGAGCTTCAAGTGCTCAGGATCACCGAAGAAGTCACCAAAGGTTTCAACCAAAGACAGGTCACGGCGGCACTACTCCTGGACGTTGCAAGGCTTTCGACAGGGTCTGGCACGATGGTCTACTAGCTAAAATGATGAGTATGGGTTATCCCATTGCACTCGTCAAACTAGTTAGATCATACCTGCACGAGAGACAGATGCAAGTGAAGATCAGGGACTGTGTGTCCATTTATCGACCGATGGAAGCCAGAGTCCGCCAAGGTTCTGTGCTGTCACCCCATCTGTTCGCTGTCTTCACCTCTGATCTCCCAAGGGCCGAAGGCACCCCTATGGCACTCTACGCGGACGACACGGCCCTCACGGCCAGATCCTGGAGAGCGAGAACAGCCACCAGAAGACTCCAAGAGGCAGCCTCTCTTCTGGAAGAAGAGAGCTGCAAGTGGAAAGTCGCGGAGAAAAGCCGGACGATTCTCTTCAGGAAAGGACGCAAGGAAACCCCCACAGGACACGTTTCCATGTTTGGTGAAGACATCCAATGGCACGATTCCGTCAAATACCTTTGCGCAATCATGGACAAAGGCCTGACATGGAGACAGAACACCAAAGCCATCGTGGTAAAGGCCAAGCGGACGAGAGCTCTCATCTACCCAATGGTAGGGAACCAGAGCAGGCTCAGTCTGAGGAACAAGCTTCTGCTAGTCAAAGCCCTCATCAGACCACAGCTGACCTACGCCTCCGTAGCATGGGGATACTAAGCGAAGACCTATCTGAAGAAGATCCAAGCCGTGGAAAACGTGGCCATCAGGACGGCGGTGAGCGCACCATGGTACGTTAGAAACGCTGACATCTTCAGGGACTGGAGTACACACCGAAATCATCCGGGATAGAGCGAAGAAACTGTACACCTTAGCTGAGGAGCACAGGAACCCGCTGATCAGGGAGGCCACCTCCTATGATCCGGCCGACGCACCAAGGCACAAGAGGTAGAAAGTACAGTTACTGGATAACGGGTGAGTATAACTAATCCTTTCCTTACAGATGGACCAAACCACGGAAAAGACATGACATAACCAACCACCTTCCCACGCGGACGCCGGTCAGTAAGCCGACCAGTGTCCGTTGTATCCCTGGCTCCGTGAAGGACGAAAGTGCTAAGAAAGCACTTAGGCCTTCACCTCCTAGAGCTACATAGTTCATCCTCACCTTGTCCGATGATCCAGACGACAATATGTCAATTGACACTTTGTGTACTGGCAGTCAATCCCCAGTCACAAAATATCCGCACAGTCCCTGACAGACAGATGACTACCCCCGGGGGTGACAAGCTGGCGAAGAAAGAAGACGAAGACAGAAGAGCACCAGAAGAGGCCCTAGCCAGCAGGGTTCATCAGCCAGGACCCAGGAAGGTTGGCCGAAATCTTCGGCACCGCTCACATTTGTGAGTGATAGTATTGTGACAGAGTGGCTCTTCAAACATCAAGAAACCCCGTCTATCGCAGACCTGTGCGCAGCCTACAGTAGCAAATATTCATCGAGAACTGGAACGAAAATTGTCCAATTTTACAAGGAACACGGACCTGGAGAAGACAAAATCGCTGAACCAGACGTTAACCTTATAGGAGGATGCTTAAAGTTGCTTTTTATTTAATGTAAGTACAATCCATGTCTGTAGAAAATTTAAGTGAAACTCTCGGAAATTTGAGATTAGCAAATACTTACAACTGACTCACCAAATTTCCCAAACAACCCTCAAACTTCCCAAAGAAATTTACAATATATTTCAAGTTCAAATAAATTAAATCAAAGCACAAATCATTTAAAAATGTCGCAATTTAAGCCTGAATATCTTAATTGTGTGCCAAATTTTAATGGCGATCCTAACGAATTAAATAGATATTATAATATAAGAAGGTTTAGTGCCATATCCCAAAAAAAAACAACTATGCAGCTACGGACAAGTGTTTCGGAGTTATTGCCCCTCATCAGCGTATCGTAGCTAAAGAATTGGCTCTAGCACTAAACCTTCTTATTTTATTTTGACCCCAATAAATCCATATTAAATAGATATTTATCTATTTGTGAATCATTAATTATAAATTTTTATAACCATCAAAATCCAAATGATTTTCAAAATACTTATTTGTTGAATTCTCTAATCTCAAAATTAAGTGGTCACGCAAAAGTAGTAGTGAATATACAGAACGTTTCCACTTGAGACTACTTAAAGTTTACATTTACTAGAAATTTTGCGGATCAAAGAGATGAATCTTGTCTTAATAGTGATCTTGTTTTAATGAAACAATTATCTAATGAAAAACCTCATTATTTTCAAAATTATACTAATAGAAATTTTGTAAAAAATAATATGATGCAAAATAAATCACAAATAAATCAACGATTTGTTGACAAATGCATTTAGTAATTACCCACAGAATTTTTTATACTCCAATTAATAATTATAGACCTCAAAATTTTAATCGAAATTCTTTCCCAATCTCAACCAATACAAAGACAACCAAGAATAAACAATCAACCACAGCGATTTTTCACAAATTCGCAAGTAGTTAAACAGCCTCAGCAAAATAGAAATGTTTTTCAACCAAATCCAAATAATAATAATAATTTGCCGAAACCTACACCTATGAGTATATCTACTAGAAATACGACAAATCAATATCAGCAAGGTCCGTCAACTTTGCACCAACAACAACAACCACAGAGAAACTTTATCTCTCGGGAATTATTTAATACGGAATTAAACCAACCAGATCAATATGAAACTAATCAATCAATGGACTATGATTGTCAAAATGAGGAATTTATTGAATATTTAGATAATAATGAATGTGAAAATATTGACCCGGTAGTCACTGACTCGGACGAAAATTTTCACAACTCGCCTCATTTAGACAACCCAAGTTAAATCCACAAATCATTTCCCTTAATACCACCAATTCAAGTGAACTATCATATATTGTATTCCCCAAACATAAACTTAAAATATTAATTGACTCAGGTTCAACGAAATCATTTGTTGATCCCGAGATAGCACAAAGACTATTTACAAATTTAATTATAAATGATCCTTTTATTGTTTCAACTGCCTTTAAAAAATCTGCGCATTATTATAGTTAATCTATACCTGTGTCTACTATATTTAATTTGCCAAAACAACATTTTAAATTCTTTTTTTAAATTTCATAATATTTTCAATGGGTTAATTGGCTTAGATAATTTAAAAATTTTGCAAGCAAATTTTAATTACCCCGTATACTAAAATAAAACTTTTGTACCATAAAACCCAAAGTGATTTAAATTTGATATCAATTTTACCTAGATCGGAACAAGTAATTAAAATTAAAACGTCTATTTCGGACGGGGAAATAATAATCCCTCACCAACAATTTCATAACTACGAAATTCCTGAATCACTTACAATTGCCAAAGACGGACAGGCTTTAACTATAATATTAAACAATACAACAAAAATAGTAACTTTAGATTTTTCTGAAACTATCGAAGTTGAAAATTCGACAGGCAATTTGTCAAACAGATTGATTTGAATAATTTTGTTGATTGTTCAAAATACAGTCTGGATTTATCCAAAATCGAACTGATCACTTAAACTCTGAGGAAAAATAAAAAAATTCTTAACTTATGCAAGGAATTTTCAAACATATTTTACCAAGAAAATATGTCTTTAAGTTTCACTAGCAAATTAAAACATCAGATACGAACAGTTGACGAAATACCGGTTTATAGTAAATCATACGGATATCCATTTGTTCACAAACAAGAAGTTGAGAACCAAATAAAAAAAATGCCAGATCAAAATATAATCAGACCAAGCAGATAGAGTTGTTGTTGATTATAGAAAACTAAACGAGAAGACACTTAATGACAGGTACCTCCTAACATAACGGACTTACTAGATAAAATAGGAAAGTGTCAGTATATCACGACGTTAAACTTGGGGAGCGGGTTTCACCAAACTGAAATGGAAAACAGTGATATCGAAAAAAACCGCGTTTAACACAGAAAACGGGCACTATGAATATCTTCACATGCCGTTTGGGCTCAAGAACGCCCCAGCGGGTCATGGATAACATTCTACGCGGTATCCAAAATGAAAAATGCCTTGTTTACCTTGACGATATAATTATTTTCTCCACATCTTTGCAAGAACATTTAGAACGATTAAAACATATATTTCAACGGTTACGGGACTCGAACTTTAAAATTCAACTGTATAAGTCTGAATTTCTCCGCAAAGAAGTCGCTTATTTAAGCCATGTCATGACTCCGCAAAGTGTAAAACCGAATCCGGACAAAATCAACACGATTAAAAATTTCCCTATTCAAAACACTACAAAGCAGATTGAAGGGTTCTTAGGATTACTATCGACGGTTCATAAACAACTTTGTTAAAATTACCAAGCCTTTAACTAAGTGTTTAAAAAAAGAGTGCCAATATTGAGCACAATGATGAATTTTTGTCGTGCTTTGATACTTGTAAAAATTTGTTAATCAATGAACCGATATTGCAATACCCTGATTTTTCTAGGGCGTTTAATTTAACGACGGACGCGAGCAACGTAGCACTTGAAGCCGTCTTATCTCAAGGGTCAATAGGTCATGACCTCCCTGTGGTTTACGCTTCACGGACCCTTAACGATTCTGAACGCAATTATTCTGTGATTGAAAGGAAATTGCTCTCGATAGTCTGGGCCACGAAATACTTCAGGCCCTTTTTTTTTGGATGAAAATTTAATAAAGTCACTGACCACAAACCATTACAGTGGTTATTTTCTTTGAAAGATCCAAATTTAAAATTACTTCGTTGGCATATCAAATTGGAAGAGTTTGACTACTATATCATATATAAAAAAGAAAAGGAAAATACTAACGCGGCCGCGTTATCATGAATCGAAATTCATACTAAAGAAACCTACTAAAGAAACTCAGTGTCGGACGAAATTGAAAGAATAATTCAAAATTTATCAAATAAAGAAAATCAATCCGAAAACCGCGAATTCGATCAATATATTCAAGAAATATCACCCTTACAAGAACCATTGCGTAATTCCGAAATTGTCAATATATCTATGCAATTCCAACCTGATAACCATACCATAAACAATGACATCCAACAAGAACAAAACAATGACGATCTTAGTATACACTTCAATTCGAAACAAGATCCAATTGTAAATATTCCTGTATGAGACTGTTCTGTAAATTTTGATCAATCAAATCATTGTAAGTTCTGTACTACATTCCCCCAGTAAACCTAAAATTACAATTTTATTTGAGAAAAAAAACGTATGACCGTCTAAATTTCGGGAAACTATTTCGAACAAGATGTCATAGATTTCTTAAAAAACTATGTCTCTCCCGATATACAATATTACATATACTTTGAAAACCCCGAGATCTATGAACCGTTTTCAGCTGTTCTTCAAAAATATTTTAAGTGACCATCAATCAAAATTAAACTAAAACACTAGTTAATGTTACGAACAAGGACGATATCGAAGATATCATAAGAAATTATCACGAAGGTAAATCTAATCACCGTGAAATCGACGAAACGTATCAAAGAATTAAAAATAAATATTATTGGCCAAATGTCAAAAATGCTAATCAAACATTTATTAATGAATGCAATATTTGTCAGCACAATAAATATGAACGGAACCCCGTACGCGTCGAAATGAACGTTACTCCTACCGCGACAAAACCGTTTGAAATTATTCACTTAGACACATTTACATTTGAGCAAACCAAATTTTTCACAATTATCGGTAGTTTTTCAAAGTATGCACAAGCGTACTTCGTACCAATATTAGCGGGTACAGAAATAGCAAATAATCTATTACAATTTTTCTCTTATCACGGCATTCCCAAACAAATCATCGTTGACAACGGGACCGAATTTAAAAAATCTCTAATTTCGGAACTTTTAGGTTTGCATAAGGTCAAAGTACATTTTTATTCACCGAATCACCCTCAATCAAACGGTGTAATTGAAAGGTTTCACTCGACACTTAGTAAACATATTCGCTTACTTAATACCCAAGGCTTCCTAAAAACGCCTATTAAAATGAAAATGACATACGCTATCCTTGCTTACGATCCTTCGATACATTCGACAATTAAAATGAAACCAATAGACGTAGTTAATGGACATATAAGTGACAATGACCCATTTGACATCCAAATTGAACAAATTTTACTTAACGATTACGTAAATTAGCATAAAGAAAGATCTAAATTGTTGTAATCAAAAATAAATTTAGATCTTATTCAATATAAGGAAAAGGTAATCGAAAGAGAAAACAAAAATCAAGACAACCCTGAAATTTTTCAGCCAAAACTATAAGTTTATGTAAAAAAATCACATCCGCCAAAAAAATGCGAAAAATTTTATAAACCCACAGAAATAAACAAAGTTAATTGTAAAATGAACACAGTTTCAACCGATAAACAAGATAAGGTTCACATGGACAACCTTAAACGCCCCCTTAAAAAGACTTTTAAATTAAAACATTAATATTTAAAACTAATTTCAAATTGTTGGGAATTCTTGGATCCTCACAAAAAATATTCTTACGAAACTTAGAAAACAATCCAGGAATGGCTCCTTTAAAATTAGGGACAACCAAAATTGTAGAATATACACATACCTTAATGCATTATTATGATCTTATACCGATAATAACTGAATTAAATCAATTGCAATCACAATCTGCACATTTGAAAACCTTGATCAATAATGATGAATAGTATTCGATCGAAACTTCAAATTACCTAAAAATTTCTTACCTTTGCTCAAAAAAAAAGTATAAAGCAAATTAAGAGAAATATTACCTCAACCCCAAATAATAAAAAGAGGCTTAATAAATAGTTTAGGATCAATTTTTAAATCAATAACAACATGCAAATGATGGAGGACACTATGAGCAATTAATTCGGGAATTACAAGAAAACCAAATAAAATAAAATTAGGCACAGCAATTAAAAATCAAAACTTTCTTTCTGTAGCTTTAATAGAAAAATTTAACAACACAATTCAACAAGTAAGACATAACGAAAAACTTTTGGATTGAGATTTAATAAAATTTCAGATCGCATATATACTTCATTGTTTATAAAAGATATTATGAATCAAATTATTACAATGAGATATGAGATAATTAATTTAATATTACAAGATATTGAAAACTCAATATCTTTTTAAAAATTACAAATTATGCATCCAAGTATAATAAAAACAGAAGATTTGTTTACTGAATTAAAATCATTGCAAAAACAAATTAAAAGAAGGCCGATTTCCTTTTCAACTAACATTAAACAATATATCATTAGTTAAAAATGTTATAAAAATAGAACGGCTACATCTTAAATAACAAAATAACTTACCTTTCAGAATTTAATTATTATCACTAATACTCAGTCCCTATCTTGACCCAAAGTCAGTTTAAGGCGATAATCCCAAAAAATAAATTTTTGCCAAAAAAACGGATTGTACTATGCATTTTTTGAGCGACCCCTGTAAATAAGTGTCCACTCAAATCTACATGTGTGAGAAAACAGACCTTCAAGAAATTAAGAAAGAAAACCCTTGCGAAATGCAGCTACTGGACATGCAAACATCCACTTGTGAACATGTACTAATTAATCTATCCAAATCAATAATTAAACGATTGCATAAATCTGACCAATGTATCCTGCCATTCGAAGAAAACTGTTAATTTGAGATGTACACACCAAGAAGAAATTTTAAAAATAGTCGCCTGTACATACTTAATAGCCATCCAGCACGAAACAATTGAGAATACAGTACAATCAATAAGTTTCAATCAACCAATATTGTTTTCTGGATTAAAAGTGGACATGAACACATCAAAAGCAAATATTAGTCTCCACTTAAACAATGTTGCACTTGACGAGCTGCAAGAAATACAAACGCAAATAATTCACAACCAACCAGATATACCTTTCCAAAAAGTGTCACAAGCTCCTTGGATGTTAATCATTTATGGATTAATAATTCTAATTCTGGCCTATGTCTTCTACAAAAAACTGATCAGGAAATGATTCCCCAAAAAACCCAAGAAGGAACATCAAATCGAAGAGATAGACTTCTCAAACGTTCAACTCCCTTAGTTACCCTCGGTAGTTGAACCTTTGGGGAGAGGAAGAGCTATCTAACCTTGCATCTAACGGCAGTCAGTTGCCAGCATTCATACAGTAAACATATTATATTATTGTAACAATTTTCTATAATTTCCATAATTATTTGTACTTGTAAAAACAAAAATAATTTTTTAAAATGTGAATTATTAAGAGTATCCAAAATAAAAGTCATGATTAGAAACAATCAGTAATGTCAGTCATTCTCTTATGTCAAAAAATTCCACCGCGTTTAAATTACACCCACGAAGACTTTTTGAATTTGTTTATTATTTATGGAGAATATGATAAAGTAATATCAAGAACTTGTAGTAGATTTGCTACTCGATATCCACAAAAACGGAAACCGTCACCAAACACTAACATTACTGATTGTTTCTAATCATGGCTAATTTGATAAAATATTTACTAAAAATTCTTGAATTTCTAAGAAAATCGCAAATATTACAAAAAGTTGTAACTTAAACCCCCGCAATGCTTATATCAGAAATAAATATAGTTTAAAAAAACTAAAAACACGCTTTTAAAGCACATCAAACTAAAAAAGTGAAAAATAATTATTAATATAAACTGAAAACTATAATGAACGAAAAATACTAGTATTATTGTGAAAAAAGCGTGGGTTGCTCGATATACGAAAAATATGGCACAAAGCGCCCCACGCTTTTTTCACAATAATACTAGTGTTTTTCGTTCATTACTGTTTTCAGTTTATATTAATAATTATTTTTCACTTTTTAGTTTGATGTGCTTTAAAAGCGTGTTTTTTAGTTTTTTTAAACTATATTTATTTTTCACTTTTTAGTTTGATGTGTTATGAAAGCGTGTTTTTTAGTTGTTTTAAACTATATTTATATTGCTTATTGATGCTGATATTATAACATACTACGATCCAACAGATATTTCTGAAAAAAAAAAATATTTTTTTTATTTCAGCCGTTTAAAGTGGGTCAAAATCGAGTCCAAAGAGTCGGTTACAAACAAACAAACAAACAAACAAACAAACAAGCAAACAAGCAAGCAAGCAAACATACAGGTGAAGCTAATAAAAGCGTGTTAAAAAAGGAATATAATTATACATAACTTGATGTAAAAAAATACAGGGTGTTACATTTGACTTTAAGCAAAATGTAACGGCAAAAATGGAACACTAATAATAGTATACCAAGTGTTCCATTTTTGACGTTTTGACAGTTTAAAGAAATTTAATAATAGTATACCAAAATGTCTTTAAACTGTAGAGCGTAGCTCACCTTATGGTCTTTCTGAATGCCAAAAAGCAAATGAGTATCTTTTACACGAAGAAAGTTATAAAGGTAAACCATTACACGTAAAAATTTTTTTAAAATGTCAAATATCTCTGAAACAGCTGAGTTTAGGCATAGGGTATGCTACATGTTTTTGACTCAGAATTTTATGCTGTTTTCGAAAAATATAAAATATACAGGGTATTCCATTTAAAATAAGCAAGTTGGTATTGACTTCAGGTATAACCGGAAGTGCCAGATGCTTGTAATAATTTTAGTTGGATCGACCACACTGCCATTAGTAATTCCCTAAATTTTCAGAAATTTCTGATGCGTACTTTTCCTTATATCGATCGATGCAGTTCCTGGTGAGACACCCTGTATGTGACTGTTAATATCTTAGATTAACGTTGTTGATGCGTTATACGAAAACTTAACTTCCTTGACGAAAAAGAAAGAGAGGGCCTGATTTGGTACGTCTCAGTAACAAGCGAGAATAATATCGATTAGTCTGATTGAATGCTTTTAACTAGCGTAGTTGTCATATGTTTCATAGATTCCTGGTTCAGCTGTCAAATTAGGATTTGTTTATTTTGAGTTTGATTGTTACCGTTTTCTTTATTTTATTGATTATTGTACATGAAAAACAAATCTTTTCAGAACTAACGACAGTTAATCTTCAAAATAAAAGATATGTTTCAATGTGTAAAAATAATGATTCTTAAAAGTACATACAAAATCCTTTTTCTAGAACGTCATCAAACAGGTTTTTTTAATTGTAATGATGTTAATTAATTTAAATGTAATTATTAATATCTACAAGCAATCTGCATTTTGCCAAATTATATAAAAACATAAAATTAGTTCAAATTTAAGGACTGGCGAAATCGTTAAATTATTCTGACTTTTAGCGGACAAATTGTTTACTTTTTCATCTGTCAACGAGTAAAGTTTGTTTATATCTGGACGTCATTTTAACAAGCATGAATTTGACTAACGCAGATTTGATTCATATGAATTATAACGATGACGTAACGGCATTATTCCATGATGTCGATAACATATTATTATCTATTGTTATTTAGCTAATGTCGATTTTTTTTTTTTATAAATGCATCTACCCTATCCAAATCTTACGATCCGTCGCTGGATATAATGAATTGAAGTGATGTGCATTAAAAACAAAGTTTGTTATTAAAACAATTTATGTAGGAAAGTATTTCACTTAGCAGATGGTACCAGCTATATACTAAGGAATTTCATAATGTACCAACATATCAAAATGTAGGTGAAAAATGTACCTATTTAAATTATTATTAAATTATGTTGTGTTGGACGACATTCTGCTTTATATGGTACTGTATATGATACTGTTTATTTTATCGGCAAATTATACGTTTCCACAAAACAAATTTATTTAAAATGTTTGTTCAAACTGCGAACATACTTGTGTTGTTTAGTCACGGAATAAAATAACTGAATTTGACAGATATTTAAAATAAAAATGAATTGAAGTTTCAAAGTGTTTTTCCTTCAGATTAATAATACTAGAAGATGAGTAACAAAACGTAAAAAGTTATCTGATTTATTTACATCCCACGCGAGATACGTAAATATTATCGCTGGTTTAATTCCTATTGGTCAGAATTATGAACACAGCACGAAGAAACCTGATCGATGCCCGATGTATCACCGTCTTGACAACAAATAGTGTTCTGTAAGAGGACGTCTGTCATTTTAATCTGTGTTTTTAAGTGATTTTAAAGTTTTGTTATTTGGTACAGTGATTAGTAATCGATTTTTAGTTACAATTCATAAATATTTATAGAGAAACTATAACTAATAAGTGTGTAGTGTGCGGTCAAAGAAAAGAACCACGGGGTTTTTATCTTTTCACAGGTAAGTAAACTAAACAACAATCAGGGCCGGCATAACGCAAAAGTGTGAAAACTCAAAAATAGCTAAAATTAATGATAGCTTTACAAAAGCAAAAACAACATTTGATTCCATTTGAACAATAAAAAAATCCACATTTTATTTAAAAAGATACTTATACAAAAATATTTATTTTAACTTCAATGGAAATCTCATTCTTAAGGTTGCTCACAAACTGTAGATGTTTTAAAGTCAACTGACCGAGAATTTGGAGAGAAGAGAAAGTTGGCTGAAAGCTCTCAAAATGGAAAATGCCAGTAAGTGACACTACGTGTGTTCACAACACTTTTAAAAAAAATTATTATATTAAAAGATCTGGATCAAAAGTGTTGAAAATCAATGATGTTCCATTTTTCTTCCCTGGCAGCACAAGTAGTTACTCATTCATACCTCATGAAATAATATCAAGTAGATAGGTACCTATAGAGCATAACTGTTTTGTTATTTTACTTTTATTGCAGTGATGTAGGTTTGTAATATTTCAAAGAAATCTAATTTGTTTCAGCATTGAAAATTTAATTCCTTCGCCACCATTAGTACCCAAGATAGCAAGGTATGTTAAATTTAAATATACAGGACCCGCCACTTTAAACTCCCCTGGTGCTTATTTTTTTTTTTATTTTTTAAGCAACGGCAATGTCCGGCATATCAAATTGTAGATATTTTTAAGTTCTTTAAATGTAGCGTGCAGTCATCCAAAAATTTTTTTTTGGATCACCACTGTATATTTAAATTTAAAATACCTTGGCTATCTTGGGTACTAATGGTGGCGAAATAATATAATTTTCAATGCTGAAACAAGTGAGATTTTTTTGAAATATACAAACCTACACCACTGCAATGAAAGTTTCAACAAAACAGTTGATGCTTTGTAGGTATCTACTTGATATTATTTCATGAGGTATGAATGTGTGACTACTCACTATATTATTAATTTTCGATATAATTCTCTAATAACCTGGACAGTACGTGCGACGAACCTGGTGAAATTATTGCCAGGAGAAAAAATAGAAGAGTACTGATTTTCAAGACTTTTAATCTAGATCTTTCAATAGTATAATCACTTGTTTTTAAGTGTTCTGAACACACGTAGTGCCACTTACTGATATTTTCCATTTTGAGAGCTTTTAGCCAACTTTCTCTTCTCACCAGATTCTCGGGAAATCTGAAAATAAACACATTTTTTACAACAACCTTTAAAATTGAATTTAAAAAATATCAACAGACTTTAAAACATCTACAGTTTGTAAGCTACCTTAAGAATGAAATTATTTCTTTAATAAAAAACAGAAAAAACTTTATTTTCTATTTTTATTTTTAGAGGACTTCCAGCCAGTTAAATGGACAATTATTTATCCTACGTTTCGTCCGAGTTTTCGGACTTTTTCAAAGGTTAAAAGCTAAAAATAATGGTTTTACATAAGTTTTAAATTAGATTAGTGACAGAATACATATCTAAAAAAGTGTTTTCTTACCTAATATAAAATTTCTATTTTAATTTCATTATATGGGCCGGTTTTATTTATTTATTTTTTTATTTGGTAGGTATGTGTTGTAGTTCGACGAGTTAGACAGAGAATGATCAGTATTTGGTGTCGTCGTTGTGTGTTCTTTTTAAGAGTAGGTAATTATAACAGCTGAAGTATATTTATGGTCCGAGTGACAGAGTTATTGTAAACATTCTCATGATATTGGATAGCCGTTGAGAAGAGATTTTGCAGTTAGCACATATACAGGGTGTATAATAATTGTTACTATTGAATAAGATTGCGATATATGCTACTTAGATTTTCTATATCTGTTTGATAATTTACTGTTTTTTTTTTGTTATTTTGTATTTCGGCCATTTCCAAAAACATGCGTTTTTTGGAATTTCTTTCTTTATGCAGTATGGTTGTGTCCGGAAAGTTAAAATTGTGTGAATTATTTATGGCGTGTTCAGCTAATGCTGTGCTACATGAATTAGGAGTTGCTATTGAATTTCTAATTGATAATTTATGCTGATTTATACGTTTATTTAAGTATTGTTGGGTTTGTCCAATGTAACACCTATCGCAATCTGAGCAATCAATTTTATAAATAACATGGGTTTGATTTAATTTCTCTATTGGATCTTTTAGTTTTGAATATAATTTATTTTTTATGCTATTATCATTTCTGTATGCTAATTGTATGTTATATTTACCTAATTCTTTCTGAACTTTTTCTGATACTTGTGGTATGTATGGTGCCGATATGTATATTTTGTCTTTATTTGGATTGTTTTGATTTTTGTCCTGGTTTGTGTTGTTAAATATGGGTCCAAAGCAGTTAGGTTGTAAATCTATGTCAACTTGATTTTTATTGCTTTTGTTATTTATTATCTGTATTCTCTTTTGAATATACTTATTCATAAAAGGTGGCGGGTAAAAGTTATTTAAAAGAATGTTTTTGATTTTAATTATGTTTTCTTTGTGAAACAGTTTATCTGATAGTAAAATGGCCCTGTCCACGAGGCTGTTTATAACGCTAATTTTGTATTTATTACTAGTTTTTGATTGGAAGTTGATATATCGTCCCGAGCTTATACTTTTTTGATACCAATTAGTTTTAATTCTACTAGTAGATCTAATTAAAGTCAGGTCTAAGAAGTTTATTTTATTTTCATTTTCTGTTTCTATTGTGTATTTTATTTTTCTGTGTTGTTCATTGAATTTCTGTAATATGTACTGTATCTCATTTTTATTAACGCATAGTAGACAATCGTCTACGTATCGTTTATAAAATGCAATTTTATTTGAAAGTGTCGGTATTAGTTGGTTTTCTAGATATTCCAATATCATGAGAATGTTTACAATAACTCTGTCACTCGGACCATAAATATACTTCAGCTGTTATAATTACCTACTCTTAAAAAAGAACACACAACGACGACACCAAATACTGATCATTCTCTGTCTAACTCGTCGAACTACAAAACATACCTACCAAATAAAAAAAAAAAAAAACCAGCCCATATAATGAAATTAAAATAGAAAATTTATATTAGGTAAGAAAACACTTTTTTAGATATGTATTCTGTCACTAATCTAATTTAAAACTTATGTAAAACCATTATTTTTAGCTTTTAACCTTTGAAAAAGTCCGAAAACTCGGACGAAACGTAGGATAAATAATTGTCCATTTAACTGGCTGGAAGTCCTCTAAAAATAAAAATAGAAAATAAAGTTTTTTCTGTTTTTTATTGAAGAAATAATTTCTAGATTAACAGCCAACAACTTGTAAAATATTATCTTAAGAATGAACTTTCCATTCAAGATAAAAAAATATTTTTGTATAGGTATCTTTTTTAATAAAATGTGGATTTTTTACTGTTCAAATAGAATCAAATGTTGTTATTTTATGTAAAGCTAAGATTAATTTTAGTCATTTCTGAGCTTTCACAGTTTCGCATTCACGTATTATGCCCACCATGATCTGTTTTGTTTAATTACCTGTGAAGAGATAAACAACCCCGTAGTTTTCCTTTTTGGCCGCACACTACACACTTATTAGTCATTGTTTCTCAATAAATATTCACTAAATAAATTTTTATAACTAAAATTCGACTATTAATCAGTACCCAATAACACGAAACTTTAAAATCACTTAAAAACAACAGAGATTAAAATAGCAACAGCAGAATAGCATAAAAAAATATATTTCTGAAGCAAACAAATTTTGTATACCTATTAAAATAAACGATAAAGCCTGGAGCCGCCCCTGGTTTGTTTTGGATACGTTGATATGTAAACATGCAAATTGTTGTTTATGTATCGGTCATAATAATCAGTGTATCTCTTATGGGTGTTACTTATCTTTATATTATTAATCTGAAGTTTTTCCATAACGTTTTGTTACAATGGAAATGATAGGTCTTGAGTTTAAGCGATAAAGTAAATTTCTTTTTTATCACCACATATCCATTTGGCATGCTCATTTTCAGTTGTATTGGGTATTTTACGGCACAGTTTTGTTCGCTGCACCAAATTCCATAAAAAATAACTGGCCCGACATTCAGTTTTATGGCCTTTTTGTAAATTATAGATTAAGTATCTTTCACATAAAATCGATCATGTTAATGTGATATACAGGGATTTCCACCTTACTAATCCAATCATTATATATTTTGGTCAAAATGGGGGTTGTCTCTTATGTTTGTCAAATTTTTCTCATCTAATATTGTATTATTAACGTCAAGGGTTCCACAAAGTTCCAACCTGGGATAACTGTTATTTCTATTTATTAATAATATTCGCTAATTTGCTAATAATACATTTTGAGAATGACATTTTCATAATGTTCATGCTAAAATTAAATTAATAGGGTTAGATATTTGGTTTCTAAAAACTTGCAAACGTCATTTCGTATTTCCAAATTTTGATCAAGTTAAAACTCCAAATTCTTCACACAGTTCAAATAAAGTTACAATGTTTGCAAAGTAGAAATGGCTGGATTTAGAAATTTAATATCTGTACAGTAAACGAAGTACGCTTCAATTACAAGCATATGGGCTTTACAAAAAGCTTACCTATAAGTTAAATAATTTAGAACATGAACAATGGTGTGACTTTCAGAGGAACATGTTTATATCAATTAACGCGAAATTATCGTCATAAAATAAAAAATTCAAAAGATTAATCGGTAGTACGTCAAAAGAAAGTATTCCTCAAAATCTTCTCAGCATTGTAGAAAATCATTCCTCACAGTAGTCGTTTGACAAAGAAGAAATTAATCTCCTTAACAAGGGATTAAATTTTGCTTTACCTGCCTCTGAAGGCATTATAGATGAGATTGTTGCAAGTGTTGAAAGTTCAATTCAATAACTAACTTCCCGATTCCTTTAAAGGATTTGTCAGAGAAGCTTGCAGAAATCAAATCTCGACAAACATTGTCACTAAAGTAAATAAAAAGTCAAAATCTACAAAAGACAGAAAAATTATCAAACGGTTGCGTGAAAAAGATTGTTTTTATTTAAAAGCTGATAAGGGCAATAATGTTCTTATTTTAGATAAAGAGGACTATTATGAAAGAGTAGACAATCTGATTAGTAATGGTCCTTATAAAAAACTTTCTAGAAATACGTTACCAAAAATGGTTACTGAAGTAAGAAATGTACTTAAATCCTGCAACAACCTTATCACTCCAGCTTTAAATAGAAAATTACATGTATCTAACCCAAGTGTATCTAGATTGTACTGCTTGTCTAAGATACATAAACTAGGAAAGTCTGTACGTCCTATTGTTTCAGCAATCGGATCGTCGTTAACAAAATGTTAACAAAAGAGTTCGAAAATTTACCTATTGCACCACCTAGTTCCTCTGTGATTAATTCCAACGATTTCATTAATAAGGTGAAAAATATTCAGTTGCAAGAAGGTGAAATTTTGATCTCATTTGACGTTTGTTCATTGTTTCCAAGTGTTCCGATACCACAGATCTTGGACTACCTTAAGGATCTACTCGAATTAAACAATCTCAGTCAAGATGTAGTAAAAGACTATCTTAAACTCACTAAACTTTGCATGAAACAAAATTGTTTTCGATTCAACGATAATTTCTTCGAAAAACATGAAGGAACAGAAATGGGTAACTCTTTGTCACCGTTCATTGCCAGTCTCTTCATGAATAGATTCGAGACGGAAGCAAAAGAAGAAATCGAGTATTTCCCCAGGGTTTGACTTAGATATGTGGATTATATTTTTGCAGTGTTCAATACAAAAGTCGCTGATATTGATAACTTTGCACCTAAATTAAACAGTCGTTTCGCGTCAGTTAAATTCACATATGAAACTGAAAACTCTGGACAACTACCATTTTTAGATGAATCAATAATTAGAAATAGTGAATATAAGTTAGAATTTGACATATACAGAAAAGATACTAGTACTCTAAGATATATCCCTAAGGACTCTTACCATTGTGCTCAACAGAAAATGGCAAGTTTTAATTTTCTAGTCCATCGTCTATTAAGCTTCCCCCTCAATAAGGAGAGGTTTGAAAAAAAAAAGGCATTGATTAAGGATATAGCTGCAAGTAATGGATATTCTGTAAGTTTAATTGATAAAATAATTAGGAAACGGAAGTTTAAAGAGTCGCTTCGAAATTCCTCGACCTTTCAAAATGAAAGAGAAAATCCGAAATTTGTATCGATTCCATTCGATCTTCGATTCACCCGTGGTATTGCTAAGATTTTTAAAGATGTAGGTATGACAGTGGTTCATTCATCAGGAGACAAACTACAACAACTTTTAGGCAATCCAAAACACAAAATTGAAACAAAGGAAAAGTCGGGGATTTACGAAATTAGCTGTAAGGACTGTAATCAAAAATATGTTGGACAGACTCGACGGTCAATTCAAACTAGATTCAGAGAGTATATGGCACATCTCAAATATGGTGGAACAGATAAGTCTAGTGTAGCCCAACATGCGTTTGAGAACAACCATAAAATAGATATTAGCAATTTAAGATTAATTAGGAATGTAATAAATACTAGACAGCTGGATGCATTTGAAAGCTTGGAAATCGTAAAGTGTAAAAATAGTATGAATAGTGACAGAGGGCCTATCCCAAATAGCTCGCTTTATTGGTTAGTGGGTCACGGTGCACCGAACCGTGACAATAGTTTAGGTATAAATATCGTAGATTGTTAGCATAAGTTTAGTTTTAATCATCTTCAGATGATGCCAACTTGGTTGGTGAAACGCGCGTCGAGTACAGTATATAGTGTTTTGGTGTTTCGTGGAAAACTACGTCAGTGTTATTTTCCTTCGATAAATTGCGTGAATGATTGTCGCACTTTTATTTGAAACAAATTCGTTTAAAACAGATTTTTTTCAGTTGTGTATATTCTGTTGAAACATCAAAAGTCCTTATGCATGCGAGGTATGGAACAGCTTTAAACTTGCGTCTTTATATAAGAAATTTGACAATAAAAGTTGGTCGCATGCATTTAACTCCTTAACGATTGGTTTGATCAGTACGAAATTAGTTTTATTTTAAAAATGACCTGAGTTACAATAACCTTTGTTAATATTTACAAATGGAAGGCTCAAGAATGATCAGGGAATAAAAACATCAAATATTTTTCTATGTAATTTTTCTGTAAAAATTAGGTAAAATCACATATCTTTTCTTTCTCGGGGTTTACTACATGAATAATTCCTGATTATCTCAAAAATACAATTAGTTACCCAGTATGCTAATGGAAAAATAAGCCTCCGCGTTTGTGACTTTACGTCAAAAGATCAGTTAGAGGGTTTTTTGACATATCTTCTGATTCCAACACATTGTGTGTGGTTAATGGTATGATAATCATCTCTGGCGTCATAATTTTCATTTTAATTTTCTTCTATTTCGTACATTTTACTGTCATCACCGATCAAATCATTCAATTCTTTTTTCATTTCTACCAATATGGCGATTTTACCATTTTACCGAGAAAATGTGATTTTAATCTTACCGGTAAAATACCTGAAAACTAACGTCATTCACATTCCTATTTGTCAAATTACAATAGAATGCTTGAGTGACGTGTTTGTGAGGAGAGGAGGTGATACAGAAGCGGAGACTTTAATATAGATAGCTTAAAGAATACTGCAAATAAGCTGATGCTGGACGATTTGTTGCCAATGTATAATCTTAAGCCAACGGTTAACTTCCCGACGAGAGTCAACGATAATACTGCCACATGTATTGATAACATCTTTATAAATGAAGACTTTATGTGACTATAATATTAAAAACATTAATTTTAGTCTCTCTGATCATTACACTCAAATTATAAATTTTAACGTGTGTCGTAATAGGCAAGTGTTAAATAATTCAAAATTTACAACTAAAAGAAATATGGGCAAAGAGAATACCGACAAGTTTAGTGACCTGTTAATAAATGAACCCTGGATAAATGTTCTTTCCCAACCCTGTCCAAATCTAGCCTACACAGAGTTCGCCGATACTCTCAGTTAACTTTTTCAAATTTGTTTCCCTCTACAACGCGTTAAACAAAAAAAAAGACACCTAAACCTATGTGGATATCAGATGAGCTACTACAACTAAAGAAAAGGGTGTGCTTGATCTTCGATCTTGCTCAAATATACCCTCAACTAAAGCTAGCCCGTCGAGATATAAATAATGAATATAAAAATAAACTAAAGGAAAGTAAAATATCGTATAATGATAATAACATTTTTGAGTCCACAAACAAGGTCAAAAACTATGCCGGATATAATAAATGACGTCATAGGCAAGCCACCTGTTTTCAAAAACAGAATAGAGATTATAGAGAACGGTTTTTCTTTATCTAGCAAACAAATTGCAGATAATTTTAACATTAATTTTACCACAAGTCATATATGTGAGTGGTCATACGAAAAGGGACCTGGAAGGAAAAAAGTAAATTCCGAGATAAATCCGTTTAAAGTTAGACTAAAAATTAATCGCGATCTCGAATCTCGATATATGCTTATATGGCCTGCTATGTTCATACTAGCTCACTTTACCGTATTATTATTATCAAGCGGATCATCGAATGACACGGGTGCAGCGGGGAAGCTGTGTCTTTACTTCCGTGCTGTTGACTAGTTAGTGTGTGTTTCGCAGTAAAACTGGAAAACTCATTTTGTTCCCTCCAGGTCCCTTTTTGTATGACCACTCACATATATTCTCAAGTCGAACCTATAGACTTTCATTTCTTGAATAAAAATATACCACTTATAGGTAAATCTTTTTTTCTTCAACCTGTAACCGAAACGGATACGTTATTATTTAATAATCGGTTATAATCATCAAATTGACAACATGTCAAATAATCTATTAAAGATACGTAAATACACTTTAGCTATGTCGTTAACTTACATCATCAATATATGCTTCAAAACTGGTACTTTCCCCGACAATCTAAAATCTAGTAGTCGTTTCATTGTTTAAGAAAGGAGACAAAAACTTTTACAATATCCATCGGGCTATTAGCCTAATTTCGGGCATACTGAAGGTATAGAGCTTGCATTTTTAGAATAATTAAGCGTTTTCTTTCAAAAAAAAAATCTCGTCACCAGTTCAACATGTTTTTAAAAAATAAAAGTGTGGACACTGTTAGTTAACTTCCATGGCTCGGTGGTGGAAGCCTTAGACAAAGGCTTTCGTGCATTTGGTCTCTTTTTTGACTATTCACATGCATTTGACTGCGTAGATTATGATATGCTAATTGCGAAGTTGTCTAGATATGATATTGGAGGTCCAGCTTGAAATTTTCTATCAAGCTACATCATGGTCCGTTCGCAAGTAGTATATGCCAATGAGACAAAGAGCATGAAATGTCCCATAATTTCAGGTGTACCACAGGGCTCCATATTATGACCATTTATTTACCTTCGCCAATGATCTTATATATACAAGGTAAACATAACATACATATTACGTGTTACGCTGATGACACCAATTTTTTAGTTGTACAGAAAAGCCCTGCTGCTGTAAAAAACGTATCTAAACTTCTATATAAAGATATTATGATATGGTCTGAGAAAAACAGGCTGAACATACTGAATAAAGACAAAACTGTCACTGTTTCTTTTAGGCACAACACCGAGACGAGTGCCAACGATGAATTCTTACCTTCAGTTTCAGTTAAAATTTTAGGAATTATATGACTATAATTTAACGTCCACTCACATTGACGGTCTATATGTGAGACTCGGGAGAGGCTGCTACAGCATGCGAAACCTAAAAAATCATTGTAACAAAGATGAGTTACTAGCGTTCTATTATTCAAATATACACTCCCATCTAAGGTATGGGATTATGCTCTGGGACTTGAGTACTACTTATGCTCGCCGTGTATTTGTCTTACAAAAGCGTGTTATTAGGGTTATGGAGTTTACACCCACGAGATCCGTGTAGAAACTCATTTAAAACTTTGAGAGTACTAACTCTATAAAATATGTTGTTTTGTCTACAAAAATACATTAATTTCCTTAAAAACTAAAGAAATCACGACTATCCTGCAAGATTTAAAAGTCAGTTAATTTCTGACCAATACACGACAGCATTATACCAAAAAAGCATTTATTATAACGGTTGTAAAATTTACAATAATTTACCTACTGAGGTAAAAAGTTCCAGTAGCTTATTTATTCATTTTCAAAAAGCAACTAAAGCATTTTCTAATCGAAAAAAAGCTTTTACGACATCAATGAATAAAGCTGGCTGAGGTCGCTGGAGTACAGCCACGGTCTTGCGCTGGCGTCACACGTGCCGATTTTGAAGTGATTTACGCTGCAGTCTTATTTGAAAGGTTAATGCGTGAGGTTGTACCTATAAATTATACACAATGTCAAACGCGCCAAAGGGTAAAAAACGACCGCACGCGGACACAGTGAATAAATATATCGGCGAATTTCCGGATTTATTCTATGACGGATGCAAAATAATTTGTAAAGTTTGCAATCAAGATTTAATGTGCTGGCACAAAACAGATTGTCGGCGTCATATCAATACCGTGCAACATCAAAATAAAAAAAATGGCATGCCTTTGACAACTCAGTTTATGTTTGATTTATTGTTAATGTTAATAGCCTATAATATTCCGCTACACATACTGGATAAACAACCATTTCGGGAGTTTTGGAATAAATACAATCCCCAGGTGAACTTACCAAGTCGTACATCGTTACGTAGATATATTCCAGCTGTTCGTGAAGACATTGTAAATAGGATTAAATGTGGATTAAAAAATACACGGCTCTGGTTATGTATTGACGAGACGACAGATTGTAAAAAAAATTCTATTTTAAATATTATAGTACGTGTACTGGACCCTCTTAAACCAACATTTCCACTTTTAATAGCTAGTAAAAGACTAACTGCGTGTACTGGCGAAATAATTACACGTGTGGTGTTGGAGACATTCGAAAAATTTGAACTTTCAACAAGTCAAATATTGATGTTTGTGACTGATGGTGCCGCGACAATGCGCGTGGTAGGCCGTTCTCTTCAAATAGACAATTGTAGGTTTTTACATGTTACGTGTAAAGTGCATGCGTTACATCTTGTGGCAGAAACGATTCGAAAATGTTTTCCAGAGGTAGATGCATTAATTGCAAATACAAAAAAAGTATTTCTCAAATCTCCTAAACGGCTTCGAGCATTTCACAGACAGTGTCCTGGTATCCCTGAACCACCAGAGCCGATTCTTACACGTTGGGGAACGTGGTTGAAAGCGGCTTTTTATTATGCTGAATATTTTCAACAAATAAAAGCTGTGATACTACAGTTCAACCCTAACGAGGCTGCAGCTATTAGGGAAAGCCAGACAAGCTTTCAAGACGTTTCCCTTGAAACAGATTTAAAAACTATTAATAACAATTATAGAGGATTACACGATGCAATAGAAAAATTGCAAAATAGTTCGTTGTCGTTAGTGGAATCGCTGCAAATAGTGGACGACGTAAATACACAGCTACAGGCTATAAATGACGCAAAAAATAATCGCGTTAGTGAAAAATTCGAGAGTGTATTACAGAAAGATCCTGATTTTAGCAAATTAAGACAAATTTGTGATGGTGCATCTACAACTTCGTGAAGTGAGTTCACAGATTGTTTTACTTATGCCTGTATTACATCCGTAGATGTTGAACGGTCATTTTCAAAATACAAACATATTTTTTCACCAAAGCAAACGCTGACGGAGACAGCTGTAGAAACATACCTGTTGCTATTATACTATAGATCTTCCCCACTTTGTGATGACGACAACCAAACTACTTCATAAATCTGCTGAAAAGGGTGAGTTTCATACAAATTTTTATAAAATGTAACATTATTGTTAAAATTTATTTCCATTTATTTGTACTTATTCAAGTATTGATATGATGTAAACATATGAGTCATAGGACGGCTCTGTCGGCCAGGTGACCTCGGCCAGCTCTATCAATGAATTCTATTTAGCATGACCTTTATTTTAGCATGACCTTTTATTTTATTTGTTTATTTGTTTGTCTGTTGTACACGCAGTGATTTGTTGTTACTTACATTATTATTTTATCAGTACTATATAGGTATATGTTGGTCTATAGCTATATGTAATCACTAATTTATTCATATTTTATATTATGCATAATATATTATACATTGCCTTGACGTACTCCTAGTTATTTGTATAATTTATTTGTACCTGTGATTTGGAAATAAAGAATTGAATTGAGATCTTGCAAATGGAATATAAATTTTCGGCCAAAGTAATCTGGCGTTATCTCAATATGACTTCTGGTACAAATTTATATACCATAATGTTAAATAACCAATGTTTCACTAATAACTCGAAATTAAAAGGATATATGAAATTTTGATTTTGTTCATTAGAACAACCAAGATATTCCATATCCATTGAAAAAAGTCTCACCCTGTACAATCTTAAGTTTGAGCCAAATATAATTTAGAAACCAGAAAGCTATAGCTACTTATAATTTATAAATAATAGTGCGAACAATAGTTTACTTACTTTCCATGAGTTCCCTCCATGGCTGGGGACACGTGCTTGGAATGGGTAGCGTTAGTTTGTTGACGGCAACTCCGTAGGCCACTGCGAGGGTGTCTATTCCCTTGTAGGGTGTCTCTCCAGTGAGCAACTCCCATAGCAATACGCCGTAACTCCACACGTCGCTCGCTTTGGAGAAGGTGGAATTTTTGATAACTTCTGGTGCCATCCAGGCGTAAGTACCCGCTTGGGACATCCTAGTTGTTTTGTACACTTCCCGAGCCAGCCCGAAGTCGGTAATTTTCAATATTTTGAACTGTAGGTCGTCGTTTTCTATCGTTTCACTTAGTAAAACTGAAATAAGAAATAATGATTTATTGTTATATGTCAGATCTTTAATAACTTTTAGTTATTAAGACAATTCCTAATTAAAGAATAACTTGAAGAAAAAAGTTTGAAGTAAATTTATATATTTTTATTCGAAGGCCTAAAGAAAATGGGTCTCATTCCATAACTTTATGACATTTGTAATAGAAATAAGCTAAGTTACAGGAATGGGTTGCTTTTTATACAGTGTCGGTCTTTTTAGTCATACATGTATTGAGATTTCGAACTATAAGAGATAGAAAAAGGGTTAAACAGTTTTAAACAATTTTGTTAACCAACTAAAAGACGTCTTCAAAACTGTTTCAGCTGTTGGACGTTTTGAGATATCGTCGAAAAAGTTGAATGTTGCATTTTCTAAAATCAGCTATAACTTCTTCCTATTCCAATATTTTTTTTAAATCTGAAAAAATTCTCAAAGTAACTTTTTTCCTAGAATGTAACTATCTAGTCAGATGTTAGTTTTAACGTTTCGATTATTTAAGACCATCATCAGGTTCGTTTGACTTTAAAATATGATTTTTCAATCATTATTACAGAAAAATGATCATATTTAGATAGGATTCACCGCTTTCGCGAAAATCTACTCTAAATGTCTGATTGCGTTGCAGGCTTCTTTTTAATTAATTTATATTATTAAGTATACTAGATTTTCACGAAAACTGTGAGTCCTATCGAAATATGAGAGTATGTCATGGCCAAATTTTCAATATAGCTAACGAATTCAAAAATATTTATTAATACACCCAACCCAAGTCCCATGTGCACCGTCCCTGACACCACTTACTTTAAACGTAAATGTAGGACATCGTTAAGAACCTAAACAAAAAGTAATTTCTAAATTTTGAAATACGTATATCTTATGGTTTCTGAGTTATAGTACAAACAATGTTTTTCCCTCCATCATTGAAAGGATGTAACTTCTTTAATATGTATTATTGACCAAATATTTTCGTTTTATATTGAGCCCATAGCCCATCTACTTAGTGTAAGAATTTGTCTACATAATTTTGGAACACCCTGTATAACTTTAAATTGAATATATTAGATATTTCATATTTGCCTAGAAATTATTATAGTGTTAAAAAAAATTACATTTGTTTAAACTGAAAAAGAGCTAGAAAAAGAAAATCAACATTTTAATGGAGGTAAACTACATATCTTACCAACGAAAAAATATGTTAATTGACCAGCAGCCGCTGCTCTAAAATTGCAACTTAATCTCCAGTCTCTAGCGCGCATTTTATTAAAATATAATAAGGATTGTTGCATTCTAGTAATAAAAAATTGCGACGATTGCCAGAGGATTGCTCAGTTGTCGAGGAATTCCTTTCCTTGTAGCTAAAGATTACTGTAGTTTCTGGATATTTGCCTTTAATATTTTCTGCCATATAGGCGTAATGCTTTCAACAAGTTCAACATTATCGAGATAGAATCCTGAACTCTTGTCAAGCCAAAGCTGTATAAAAACGACTTAAAAAACAACTCAGTGAATCCCTCTACTAATCACTTTATTCCAGTTAATTTGTATAAATGTAACTGGAAGAAAAATGAAAAAACATGTATATATTTGAGTATACTTCTTTCAATGATTCCCTCCATTTCTTAAGTGTAAAAATTTTTCTTTTTGGCGAACCAATATTTTTTTTACCTCAATATGTTTTGCTTCTAATACTAAGAATAGGTACTATTATTTAATCCAATGCAGTCTTGCACCTACATGGAACAGTTGTTTTAATATTTTCTACGATAAAATGTATTGGAGGTGTTGTGTTTGATTTATTATCTACCTAAAACTTTTATACTAGCGTATTCAAATAAGAATGACAGTGTAAAATGTAAAAACTATAGGTACGTATCGGTTATTCTTATCATATTAACTCTATTCACTTAAACTTTGCAGTGTTGAGTAAGACTTAAGTGAGTGGAACGTCCAACTACGACCAATGCTTATGAAATAAAATAAACATGAAAATGAACCGCTATTGGAACTTTGCATTTGTGTACATCTGCCTGCCGTCTGCACCAAGAATCAGCGCCATTTTGTTCTCTATCCTGGCTAACGCTGCAAAGTTTAAGTGAACATAATATAGGTTTGAAAGGATGCTTATGTAACACGCATTTTATAATTTTTTTCTAGAAATGCATAAATACGAAGCAAATAATGTTAGATTTTTTAAAATCTAGGTACCCCATAACGTATTAATTAAGTCAAGGTGCCAACTTTCTTAATTCATTGCACACCCAATTATCTATGCGCCTCTACTATTTATAAATTAGAACGGGGCACAAGAACTTGCTCTAAGAGTAAAATAAGCAAAATATAAAAAAACATATGTAAACTCTTCAACCGACTAAGTTCTATTAAGTTAAAATTTTAATAATAAGAAACTGATTATTCAGAATGAATCAGGTTGTTGTAGCTCATCATAACAATTCGAGAAGATTAAAGCAGAACATTAGTATATTGTAAATTCGTACAATTAATATAATAGAACTGAACAAATTTATTGACTGATTGCGCTTCATTAATAATTGTAATTGTATGTATGTGTATGTAATATTTGTATTCTAAAAATTATTAGATAAGCATGAAAATTTATTTTATAATAAACAACAAAAAAACTGTAAAGTTCAACCTGATGATTATTTTTATTACATTAAAATGAAAAAATTACAAACGTAAATATGTTAAGATATAGAGAAATCTGAAGGTTGAGTTTTTCCCACTAACACAATTATAGTAGCAATGAAAAGTAACGACTAATATAACTTACCGCTGAACACAAGGAATTGAAAGTAAGAATTCCATCAATGAACCTAACGCGGTGCAATAATAAAGGAAATGGATGTTTGTAAAAAAATCGTAACAAATGAGAAATGTGTTTACGTACCTATATGAGCTTAAAACTAAATATTTGTCGACGCAATCGAGTATTATCTGCTTTTAAAGGCCGATTAATTGTTTCATTTATTTCTAGAAATTGTGTGAAATTATTTATGTATTTTTTCACAAAAATGCTCGAAGCCATTAATTTTTTTTCTGTTTAACGTCACACCGATATTGAGTTCAATAATAATATTAATACAATTCAAAATACAAATACTAAATATCTACCAAAAAACATCATAGGAAACAGCAAAGGTCTATGCACGAATAAAATAGAAAAAAATCCTTTGGTTGACTGTTTTATTCAATAGCGCATGTCTGTATAATCGACAAAATTTTAAGTTTCTCGAAACGAAGTCGGGGAATAAGTGGATGACAAATACACAAAAAACTTTTTTTTTGGCAAAACGAGTAAAATAAACATAAAACGAAACGTAACATTTTATCAGACAGTTTTTCGCATATTATACGCCACGTTGTCCAAGACATCCTTAAAATGGATTTCTTCCAGACAGATCTACAATTTGCTGGAGTATGTCAACTCTTGGACATTGTCAGTGGATGAGAACGAACCCACAGAGATAATTTATCTGATTATCAAGAAATCCCTTGATCAGGTCTCTTATAAAAACCTCGCTTTATAATAGATTGATTCAAAAGTTTTATGACATTAGGGGAAAGTTGTTAAGCCGGATCAAGGCATCATGTTAGACAGAAGCGGCAGTGTGAGAATAATGAAATACATATCAGATAGCTATGAAATAAGAAGTGGAGTACGTCAAGGTTCCATGCTAGGACTCGTTTTATTTAGTGTCTACATTCGTGATCTTATAGTAGGCACAAGTTTTGACATTTCAATGTTTGCTGATGACACAAAGATCTATAATAACCCAATAATTTATTATCATGGTATGGTTACAGAGAATCGAAGATTCGTGCTGTCTATAAATGCTGGCTATTAATGAATAATGAAATCAAATGTTCAATCATTCATGTCGGCTCAATTATTCCTGTCACCAGTTTTTGCTTAATAACACAGCAATAAAATATGGTCACGGTCATTACCGACTTCAATATTTTTACCTTAAACATTGACACAAGACTAACAGGTCAAAATTATAAATTAGTTCGGGACAAAATTCATAAATTGTGTCGCAAACATTTTTAATTGCCTTTAATTTTCTGTAAATTGCCCAACTGTATCGTATTTTTTATTTTTCTATAAAAATAAAAATTACAATTATATTTAATTCAAATTAAAGATAATTGAAGGTAATTTCTTGTGAGATAAATCGTCAGTTTTTTTACTAGCTTTAGTGTTATCGCTTTCTTCGCCTTGCAAACATAATCGAGGTCGAAGACTTGCGAATTTACAACAATTGAGTGAGTGAAATCGTAGGGTTGCGAGAAGTCGATATTTGTGGACAAGGTTGGCCGAAATACGTCAACAATGATGCCATGTTGGAAGACCAGAGGCATCAATGTCTTAGAGGCACCAGGACTGAACCACTGAACGTGAAGAATGCCTCTTAAGATTTGCAGCCATAAGGGACCATTTCAGTATAACCAGGTCTGTGGTAAATGAATTGTTAGTTGTTACAGGTCAACAACCATCCATCAGATCCATTTATTGACTAAAAAAGATCCTTTGGTCGCTGATCATACCCACTTCACCTCATTTTGACACTTACTTGGAGACACCAAGATGTAAGGCTTAAAGGTGCCCAGTGGGACAAAGAATCGAATCGCATAGCGTTAAGTGATTCCAATTCTGTTTGTGGGCGCGATTGGCGCAGAGTTCGCCGTCGACTGGAGAAACGACAAGTATTTAGTTTAGCGTGGAACAGGAGACAGCATTTATGGGACGAAATAGCATATGGAAGCAGGTGTCCTCTAGTCTTCCTGGAAAGGAACATGAATGCACAAGAGTACATTCATAAAGTCTTGAAAACGGTAGCGTTACCGTATCTTCCGTGGTAGGAAAACCCTATTTTCCAGCGGATAATGCAAGACACCATACTGCTTTCAAAACCATGAGGTTTCCACAAGATGCTGATGTAAACGTTTTTTCATGGTCCGCACCATCACAACTCTTTTCACGAATCAAATATGTAAGGGACATGATAGGCAGACGGCTAGGTCAACTCCCGGTCCCGCCAATGGATCCTCACGGCTTGCGACAAGAGGTTCAGATAGCTTGGGCTTGGGAAACAATCCCTCAAGAAAACATCGACCACCTAATATGAAGAATGCCTCGCAAAGTTTAAGAGTATGTGTAGTTTTGTGAGGGCCGAATATTTCCGAGCGAATACTCCCGAATATTGCGTAAGTTACGGTATTATTCGCACCTCTGAGAAGGAACAAAGAAATATTTCCGAAACTTTCAAAGCATTTCTTGGGAATATTCTCCAGAATATTCTAGGGAACGAACGTTCTCGAGAATGTTTCTCAAAATTTTGTTCAAATTTTATATAGGTTATATATGATTTTAAAAGAATATTTTCTGTGGAATTCACAAAACATTTAACCAAAAGTTATTTGTGGAGCACGAGTTTCATTTGGCAACTGTTACGAGGTCATATAATATGAATTGGTGGAAAGGTACGTGTATTACGACAAAACTAAAAGATTTAGCAGCAGCTATTCTAGGTTTACCTCCTTCAATAGCAGCTGCCGAAAGGTCATTTAGTATTTACTCCTTTGTGCACTGTAAGAAAAAAATCGATTGACTACAGGGAGAGGAGGTAAACTATTATACATTGTACATGATACAAAATTGCTCAAAGAGCCATCAATTTCCATTAATCTTTTTCCTGAGACTAAAATGTTGTCCGCGTTTCAAACTCAGCAAAGAACTTGCTCTCATAAGGAAGTCATCGAGCAACCAAAAGAAGACGCACTACATATACTGAATATACATCGAGATCTATTCTTCATCGCTCCAAAACACGAATAACGCATATTTACGATATTGTCAATTTTGACATAGCAAATGCGTACAAATGGTATATTAACATATTATTTAACAGTTTTTAAACTAATGCAATTCTAAAAAGGCACTGTTCACAACTATATAATTTTGGGGTCCAGATTTTAGAGCGGTAAATTTTAACATGGGATGGAACTATCTATGAATATTTCATCTATGAGTAGTATCTATAGGAACATATCTGATGGTAACGATGAATCACTACATCAGAAGATGAAAATATATCACTCCACGATATTAATGCAAGTGTGGGCATAGAAATCTTTTCAGATATTGAGGAGGCTGATTAAGACAATTGTTTTATTTTGTTTTATTTTTTAATGTAAAAATGTATTTATTTATTGTTAACTTAAAATATTTAAAGTTTGTTATATTAAATAATATGAATGATAAATAAACTTTTATTTTTTTATTAACAAAATTCTACTAATTTTTCGTTCTCTTTCTTGGGGCTTTTTACCACATGGATAATTCTTGGTCAACTAAAAGTATGATACTGGAAAAATATCCAAGAATTGAGGTATTACTACCACAGGAAGAAAATCCCCTACATTAATTAAAATAAAACGTTATTACTCTGACACCACTGAAGCCATAATTAAATTAATCGATATACCTAATGAATTATATAATCCAGTTTATATATTCTCCATAAAATATCTAATTTTCCTAAAAAAATTAAATATTCTCGAATATTCTCAAAAATTCTCGAAAATTCCCGAATATTCGCAACAATCAATAAATTACCGAAATTTTACAACACTAAGTATGTGTATTGTTTTAATTTATTTACGTTATTTATCGGAATGTTTAAAACATATATGTTAAATTTCAAATTCCTACTTAAATAGTTTCAATAAATAAAAAAAATTGTGTCATGCACTTTCCCCTTGCTCCGGGGTAAATGCACTTTGCTTGCTGAAATGTGTATTAATTACATTATCAAATTAATGCACTAAGTGCACAAAATGTACATGGGGTGGCCATTATCTACTCCTTACATGGGTAACTTTTTTTATTTGCAGAGTCACAGAGTCGGTTAAATTAGCAAAATTGGGCAGAATTGTGAGAGCAATTGATTGCCGTATTGACACTTGTGGTATGTTTTCAGGTTGCTCAATTATACTGAAAAAAACTGAAAATTGTCGATTTATTTAATGTTAAATAACTTCGAAACCGTTAATCTTAGGGAATCCGTGACAATTGTTATCAATGGATATTCTTACGTAGAATTCAATAAACCTATTGCCAATTCCATGGCTGACACGATTTCCGAGATATAACATAAACTTGCATTTTTTTTAAATGGACATACAAATTATATCTTTGAAATCAGAAAAAATAAGCTTTCTTATAAGCGCATAGCCGACTATGGTTTCCATTTAAAAAAATGCAAGTTTATGTTATATCTTGGAAATCGTGTCAGGCATGGAATTTGCAATAAGTTTATTGAACTCTACATAAAAATATCTATTGATAACCATTTTCGCGGATTTCCTAAGATTAACGGTTTCGAAGTTAATTCAGCAACCTGAAAACATACCACAATTCTCAATACGGCAATCAATTGCTCTCACAATTCTGCCCAATTTTGCTAATTTAACCGACTCTGTGACTCTGCAAATAAAAAAGTTAGCCATGTAAGAAGATAGATAATGGCCACCCCGTCAAAATCTGTTTTTGAAAATTTGAAATTATCTCTAGCCATTTTAGAGAAATAGGCATTACAATTTTTGATTACATAGATATATTTTGACAAACTTTACATTGTGTATTAATTTGATAGTTTGACGATTTTACATTAAATAAAAATTGCTTATTTTTGTGTATTATAAAAATTATAAAAAATGGAAAAATGTTATTTTTAAGAGAATCAACTTTTGGGGTTATCCTTTTTTATTTTTTAATTGCAATCGTATTTTCATAAAGAATAATTTTCTGCCGTAAAACCAAATAAAAAAGTTTTCCCTCTTGCAAAATCAAATCGGGGACACATTGTACATGTTCTCTTACTTTATATGCACTTGCCCCAACCCCTAATTTTCAAGGTGCAAATGCATATTCCGCTCAGAATATACAACATAATTAATAAAATAAAAAAAACTATCTCGTAGTAACTTTTGTCTTCTATCGAATGGCATAATATATCTTTTCATGTAACGTTTCGTCTGTCCAGGACCACCATCAACTTCATTTTATTTAATTTAATGACTTTGGAAATTTTACTACATGTTTTGCAGGCGTTAAATAATAGGTGGATTTAATAATGACACTTAAAGTGTACGATAATTTAATAAACATAGAAAACTAAATAAAATATTTAGATAAATTCGGAACGAATACATTGAAGATGAATTTTTCGAGACAAAAGGCCCGAATCTCGTGCGGGCTTGGGAAGTACAGTATTGGAGGGTCATGGAGGTTTGCAAGAAATATATTAAAATTTCCAGGGCCGTATTTAAAAAAACAATTTGATGATGGTCCTGGGGAGACGACACATTACATAAAAAAAACTGATTATACCAATAGATAGAGGGTAAAAAGTTGTCACGAGAGTGTTCTTCTTTTTTCAATATCTCCTCAAACAATGCTGAAATGAAACAAAAGCGGATATCCAAAATTTCTTTTTTTTTTTCAAATATTTTAAAAACTAATCACGTTAGCCTTGATTTTTTAGAGGCATAATGTTGGTACGTTGATTACGCAACTTTGCCTCCATTTAAGCTACTTCGCATCTTTTACCGTTTCCAAGATACCTGTAGTGAGAAGCGAATTTGTAACGGCTTTATTTTAAAGGGGCCTATCCTATGACCTATGCGTGTGCAAATATAAATTAGATCACAAAAAAAACATATTTCCACTACAAAATAACATTTACTATTTATAGACATTCACTACGCAAACAGGGTGATCGATCTCCTTATATGCAATTGGGGAAAGTGACAGTTAAACTATACGTTTGTATATACGTTTTTATTTTATTAATCATTTTTGGTTGGTAAATATTTCATGTCCGGTGCATGTGTCAAATCAGTTTATACACGTCTTATTAGGTAGGTATGTCTATTCAAGTATGCATAATAATGTTTAATTAGGTAGGTAGTTAAATGTCAGATCAAAGAGTATATTTCTAGTCGGTTTATTTATAACACACTACACATAGAAACATAATTTAAAAAAAAACATATTTCCAATCACATAAAGAATTTTTTGCAATGGTCGTTTTTGTACAATATATTCGTTAAGACTTAAACCACGTGATATTGAAATATTTTAACTCTACTGGATGATGTTACAAGGGCTCAGCCAATGGTATACAGGGTGTCCCATATTTAAACGGACATCTCTAGTGGAAGGTAGAGCACACTCAGCTGAGTTCAAAACACCCCTATACTTACCGTTGAATGTGAACCGTTTTTTTATGGTTTTTGACCAGAACTTTAGTCCGCCATATTTTTGAAATGACTGCACATATTTAGATAAAATTTGGTATACATATTATACTATTTTAGGTTAATAAATAGCTTAAGTAATTTTGGAAAAATTCCAGGATAGACCTCCATTTTTTAATATGGCTCTTATGGTCGTTAACATCACACTGTATATTATTTTTTTGTAAATGTTAGTAAACTTTTAAAAAGCCTATGGATCAGTTTATGAAATAATGTCATAATATTTGATGGCACGTTTATGGTTATTCTTCAATAAATTTTCAAAAGTATTAAAAGACCAAATTTGACATTCTACAATTAACACAGTCCAGTTGCTAACACCATTATTTTATTAATTTTAGCTAAATACCCCGCAGAAGAGGTTGTTATTTGTTTTTGTTTTGACATTTTGTTTTCCGTCCAAAATAAAGCACATTCCATTTATTTCACGAAAAAATAAGTAATAAAACGATGCGACTAACACATGACATTGTTACATTAAAAATCCCAAGTAGGCACATGTCAAATGTGTAATTTTACAAATAAGAATTGCTGTTCGCTCTTAGTAATTATTAGAATAAATGATAAAAAATCATGATGCCGATGCCGTTTCAATTTAGTAATAAAGATTATGCGGATATTATTTTTGAGTATCGCTCTTGCGACGGAAATGGGAGAGCTGCAAAAAGAGAGTATCAAAGGCGTTTTCCAAATCGCCGTGTACCAGATCATAAAACGTTTTCAGAGGTATACCAATTTAGTAGGGAACATGGACAATTTCCGTAAATGACAAAGCATGAACATGTTCCCAGAGGTTTTCCACAAGAAGAGCAAATATTACAGGTTGTGGAAAATAATCCATCCATAAGTGTTAGAAAAATAAGTAATGAGTTAGCAGTACCTAAGACAAGAGTATGGCGAACAGTAAAGAAGGAAAATTTGTATCCATTTCATGTTGAAACAGTTCAACGTCTAGAAGACGGCGACGACGTTCCCCGCTTAACATTTTGTAGATGGATTTTGGCTCACAGAAGAACAATATCAAGAGTTCTATTCACGGATGAAACCCAATTCACATGTGACGGAATTAACAGTTGTAGAAATCAGCATGTTTGGGCAAGCGAAAATCCACATGCAGTGATTCAGAAACATTCCCAATACAGATTTAATATTAATGTGTGGTGAGGTATTTACAATAATCATCTAATAGGGCCCCACATTTTTGAAGAAAGGCTAACTGGTGAAGTTTATTTAAACTTCCTTAGAGATATCTTGCCAGATTTATTAGAAGGCATCAATACTAGTGGTTTGTGATTTCAGCACGATGGTGCTGGACCCCATTTTTCTGTACCGGTCCGGGATCATCTGAACCAGCATTACACCAACAGATGGATTGGTCGCGGAGGTCCGGTATACTGGCCACCGAGGTCTCCTGATCTTACACCTCTGGATTATTTTTTATGGTGTCATCTTAAGTTAGAGATGTATAATGAAGAGTTAAATACACGAGAACAGCTTCTAGAAAAAAATATTACTGTATGTGATAACATTAGAAATAATCCGGAAGTGATTGATAGGTCAGTGAAAAACATATTAAAACGTTCTCGAAAATGTATTGACGCTGGGGGCATTCATTTTGAAAACCTGTTATAGTTTCAATTATTTGCACAGTTTTTGATTTTTTTTTTCAATTATTTAAAGTTCTAAATAAATTAATTTTTTCAAAATAAAATTGCAAACTTTTGTCTTTAATAGTTTCAAGTTATTCTCAAAAGGTGTTTAATATTTTTTTAAATTGTGCTTGTTAATTCAAGCTTCTTCACTAACATTATTTTTCTTTCATGAAAGAAATGGAATGTGTATTATTTTAGATGAAACTTAAAATAAAAAAAGCTTAGAAACACTAATTGTCAAAACAAAAACAAATAACAACCTCTTCTGCGGGGTATTTAGCTAAAATTAATAAAATAATGATGTTAGCAACTGGATTGCGTTATTTGTAGAATGTCAAATTTGGTCTTTCAATACTTTTGAAAATTTATTGAAGAATAACTATAAACGTGCCATCAAATATTATGACATTATTTCATTTACTGGTCCATAGGCTTTTTAAAAGTTTACAAAAAAAATAATATACAGTGCGATGTTAACGACCCTAAGAGCCATATTAAAAAAATGGAGGTCGGTCCTGGAATTTTTCCAAAATTACTTAAGCTATTTATTAACCTAAAAGAGTATAATATGTATACCAAATTTTATCTAAATATGTGCAGTCATTTCAAAAATATGGCGGACTAAAGTTCTGGTCAAAAACCATAAAATCTCAAAAACGGTTCACATTCAACGGTAAGTATAGGGGTGTTTTGAACTCAGCTGAGTGTACTCTACCTTCCACTAGAGTACGCTCGTTTAAATCTGGGACACCATGTATATTTAAAAGTTACATAAAAAAAAACAAAAAGCAGAAAATACAATTTCATAGTGCAAAATTTTTTTAACTTGCAGGTCAATTATTTTCAGTGAGCAACAAGTTTAGTATTTTGCAACAAACCCTAGAGCTTCGAGTAGAAAAAAGATTTTTTTTAAGATACATTTTCTATATAAATAAAAATTTTAAATGGAAAACTGCAAGCTGTGGTTTCTTTTTTAGTTGTCGTGAATATCTGAATGAAAATGGCAATGTTATTGTGACGGTTCTGCCCTACAAAGCAAGAACCTAGTAACTCAAGTTACTGAGAAAATGCGATTTCAGTATTTTTGATGAAGCTCAAAATTAACTGTTAACAAAATAACAACAAACTCTCTACTGACCACCTGATTTCTTTGATTGGTACTTGCTTTGTATGAAAGAGCTGTGTTGTACATATAGTGCATATTAATTTTTTTTATAACAATTAAATTTTCACCATAAAAATAGCCCAAAAAAGAATATTTTAAAAAAAGAAATCTGTTTGGTACATTTCACTGTCTTGAATAAAATGGTGCACACTGTAATATGCAAATTTCAATATTCAAAATTTTAATAATGTAAGTTTGGTGTATTTTAATTATTTTTTAGTAATTTTTTATATATCTCTTGCTAGACAATGTAAAACAAATAGTTGGTTATTCTTTCTTGGCGAAAATCCGTTATAGTAAAGAAAAAGTATTACCAAAAAATGAAAACCAAAGAAAATCTGTTTATAATCTTTTCTTCTACTGCACAAATACAATTCCAACCTGTTTAGACAAATTGTCAGCTTCAGGGGAGGATTAATATTAAGATTTGAAAATTAAAGGTTAATCGCATTAGACACTAAGAACCGGTTGTAGCGACGTGGTTCAACCAAAGTTCAACTGAACTTGATTTAAAATAAAAAGTTATGATTGTTATAGCAATCGTAATGTTGGATGCGATAAATATCGCATTTATTAGAAATACTCGTCCGACTGCCAGGCTAATCAAAGCCAATAAGCCTGACCTCGACCATCAAACCAAGGTCAAGTTATGTCATCGAATTTTGAGCCCCTGTCGAGAAAAAAGCATCACTTTGAAGGAGGAGGAAAAGAGGGCTATCCGGTACGAGTTCCAAGACTACTGGATAAAGATGGTCATCCTTAATCGGTGTACTAGGAGAGATAAAACCTACGTTGCTCTTGAAGTTGAAGACCATATCGGCCTGCCAAAAATCAGCTGAGTCGCTGGCAAGCCAAATACAGAAGGTGATTATTCTAGGTTCTCTCAGTTTGTTTAGGGCACATGATTCTGGGATCTGGCACTAACCCTACGAGATGTGTGGAATGGCTGAGGGTAATTTGCTCCCATGTGAATCAAAGCCATGGGAGGACTGTTCAGCATCTGAAAACCAAACCAACAGCGTCGAGAAACTAAAAAATAATTAAATAATAAGGTGGACCATCCAGAGACCGGAGGACACCCATCTATTTTATATGAGTGACCTTAAACTTTATGCCACCGAGATAGCGAACTACAAAACGCTTTTAGGATGATCGAAGAGTGCTCGAGTGCAATCGGTATGAAATTCCGATTAGACAATTGTGCAGTTGTCCATCTCAAGAGATGATGAGGATGCTAGGCTTGCAGACGGAAGTCTCCTGCAATATCTGGATGGCGGAAAAACCTATACATACCTGGGTGTACAACAACGTCACATCTAGGATGTAAAACAAATAAAGGATTCTCTCCGTCGTAAGACAAACACCTACTCCGAAAGGCTTGGTCTTCCGAACTTTCAGGAAGGAACAAGGTGTCTGCGACTAACATTCTTGCCGTTCCGGTTCTGCTTTACCCCTATCGAATATGGAGGTTGTTCAGGGCAGCAAAAAGAGTCGCAGATAAACTCGGGTCACATTTGACACCAATCAAGGAGACCGGCAAGATACTGATGTTGAGTCAGTCTCATGAGCTTCAGGCAAATAATAATAATAATAATAAACGAAGTTCGCTTATAACGCGCTCTTCCACTTAACTCTTAAAGCAGCACGTCGACAAACTCCAGTATGGTGTTTTCTATAAGAATATAGAACTACTGGATTTATTGACCAGGCTGACATTCGCCTTTCTAAAGTCAGCCGGGCTTAACGGAGACCCAGTGATTTACTGTGGCCTGTCAGGGTGGTATTAACATCTTGGTCTATTGTAACCGCGTGTGGCGTGTAGAGGTTCCTGATATCAATTGCAGAAATTGCCGCCAGACCCACCGACATAACGCGGCGTTACAAGTGTTATTACCATCTAAGGCAGTCGCACGGCAGCACGGGGGTAGACCAAACACCAGTGCTGCCTTACGTGCCCGAGATATTAGGTCCGTTGTCAAGAACGAGAAATGTAATATTTTAGAGCAAGAAGGTGCCTTAACTCCATCTTAATCACCCTTTATGATTAAAAAGTAGTATTTTATTTCTCACTGAAACATTCCAAAATTGGTTTTAACACGTCAAGCCGTTCAAATGGTTGCAAAAAGGGACTTGACGAACGTACTGTATAAGAGTAGAACTCTTAACTATAAGAACAAACAAAAAAGCTTTTGATTATTAAACGAAGGTTGTTATAATTTAAACAAGGCGATTCTAACATTAACAAATTCTAGGAATAATTTTAGTAATTCAGAATAATTACTAAATTTTTTAAAATTTTAGGAATAGTGGGTCAGTTAGAATTAACGAAATAACAATTGCATTATACAATATTATGATGTGGTGCCAATCATATCAAATACAGGAAAAGTCAATAACTAATTAGTGGTCCATAATAATGATAAGTTTGGTTTGCTGAGTCGACTTAACTAGGCCAATTTAATGCCAATCAGATTAAGATTAATTACGTAAAAGGATTAATTACATAAAAAAACTTAATTATATATTCTTTTAAACTGTACATCAAAACTTGTATTCATATGTAAAATTATACTAAATTAAGACGCATATTTTTTGTTTTTTCTCATTTATATACTAAATTGCAACAGCATGGAGTTACAGCCTCCTAAAAAGAGATAAGGGTGTCTTTTATTTCAAGAAAACACTAAACATCTAAAAACTCTGAAAGAAAATTAACAAAAAGGTACTCTTGTACGCGGCTAAGCTGCATGCATCATTTTCGAGAAAATCGCCAAATTTTGAAGTCAGGTGAAAATTAAGTTGTACTTATCGAAATAAAAAAAAAACGTGAACATTATTCTAAAATTTTCAAAAAGTCGTTTACTTTCTCATCTTAAAATACCTATTATCCATACCATTTTACGCCTGTTCAAAATCTGCTCGGCGCCGATCTTCCAGCGAGGTTACGGTTCGTAAATTTCCTTCGTAAACAGTAACACTGTGATCCAATGTTTTTAGATAGTGTTATTTACGGACGAAGTCCCGTTTACCCGTAGACGTGTATTTAACTTCAGAAGCAAACATGCGTATGACAGAATATTCGAACTTAGTAACCAAACGCCACTTTCAACACGAATTTAACACTAACATTTGGTGTGGAATTATTTGTATATGTTTTGGGACGGTATGAGTTATCAGTATCACCTATTTTAAACGGTGAATTATACTTAAATTTTCTTCAAACTCGATTTTTTTGATAAGTTACAACCGAATATAAGACAAACTAAGTTTTTCATGCAAGATGGCGCTCCAACGCATTATTCTAGAACGGTCAAAAATTATCTAAATACTCACTTTCATGATAGCTGGATACGTCGTGGGAATCAGATGCCTAGGCCTGCGCGGATTTTTAATCCATTGGATTTTTTGCGTATGCGGATACGTGAAATCTATTGTGTATGAAGATACTGAAGATTCCAGCCCTGGGTTACTTCATCGCGAATAAATTTCCCATATTTTTTACATAAAACTAAATTATTTCCAAGCATTTATCTCATTAAATTCCAAATTAATTATTACATAAAAAAGGTTAAACCATTTTCGTATAATTTTGGCAAAAAACACATGTATTCAATCTATAGAGTCTAAATTATTCATCTTGTAAAAGAACATACAGTATTCATTTAAATATTTTAAAACGTTGACAAAACTGTATAAAATCTCAAGGTGTTAGCTAGCCGATAACGGGTAAAATAAACAAACCGACGTCAAAACGTAGGGTTGAAAGAGATTTAACCAAGAATAGGGTCGACGGCTAATAAAGATAGTGTCATTACGTCACTTTTCACTTTAAGTACCGTGTGTTATAGTTTCGTTGAAAGATCACAGTTAGGGAACTAGCATTTGGGTATCTCCATCAAGCTTACAGGCTTGAACGACGAACTCCCTCACGGGAAATCATATAAATACGCGAAACGGCGTAGAGTTGTGGTCATATCTCTGACAACCCTAAGCTATACGCTTTGGTTCTACGGAATCGGGTACGAAGAGATTGTCCAGCTCTCCGTGGCATAGTTGTACTCCAGGTTAACTGTCTGACAGTCTCAAGCTTCACGCTTTGTTTCTCCAGAATCGGGAAATAAGAGATTGGCCTTGTCTAGAATCTACTGCTATCCACCAGCAGTGGGAGCCGCGCTTCATTAGCGTGCAATAACAACCGATGCCGCCATCGCCATGGAGACGAGTAACTCAGAGGTTACTCAAGAACTCGGGGGAGTAAATCCCCTGGAGCTCTCCGTGTGTACACGAATAGGTAAGGACGGCATTTAATAACTTTTATACCGCGTTGTCATTCTCGCCGTACGCGAGCTCACCAAATTTCATTCAATTAAACCAATTTCTTTTGTTACGAGTGAGATGGCAACGTTAATCAAAATACGACTCTACATATATGCTTGGGGATCGCGATTTTAATAGGATTTGACCGGTGGTACCAAATGATTTACAGATAGACCTTTTATAATGCATTTCGCAATACCCTTGTCATAAATAATTAGGACATTCAACATTAACTTAGATAAGATCAGGTATCAGTGGTTGGAACTTTCGTTCATTTGTCTGCATCAATGTTAGGTTTAAGAATAAGATTATGTAAATAATAAATAGGGGTCAACTGAATCTGCAACGTAACTATCAAATGTCCATCCTTGCATGAGGTACTCGAGTGGTCAGCTGTTAGGTCGGTACGGCTAGATGTCGATAACACAACATGCTAAGTTCATTCAACCCTCTGAGGTGTTGACCATGGGACCTTGTCTCTCGACGGGAAGTCCGGTGGTGGGCACCTTGTCGGCATCGTTTAATGTTTTATGATCACCGCCTACGTACGCGTGCCCTGGATGCAACTGACGTCTGCCAACACTTTACAAAACACGACGAGATAGTTGGTTTCACCTTGGTTTAAGCCTTGACGGCGGGGTGTATTCGACGAGCCGAACAAACAATTGGACAGTTGTCCCAACGAATATTAATTGGCAGCGTTATTAGAGTACTGTTGTACTGCGGCATTTTGTCTGCGAGTCAGTTAAAAGCAATTATCTGTGTATGTCCGTCTAGCTTGACAAAGGACGTTCGGGTCCTCCATACAAGAGAAGTTTCTCTTGCACCCATGTGTAAGGTTTTACGTATGTTACTTCTAGTACAGGGCGAAAGTTTCCGCCGCATGTAACAAAGTTTCGTTACATTGCAGGTTCAACTAGCTAAATGTAATATTTTTCGTGTATACAGTTGTCTACGTACCGAAATAAAAGCTATTAAAACGTTATTGGAGTTTCCTTGAATTATTTCTATTTTCATGTACAAAAGTGAATTCTAGGCTAAATAATAATAATAAATATAAAGTCAAATCTTACTTATATTTTTCTTTGTTAAAACACATATCAGTGCAGTGCAGACTAATGCTCATAATAACTGGTAAAAGTAGGTAATCGAATTAAAGTAAATTAAATCTCATAAACGAAACAAAGTAATACCAAACTTTATACTGGAAAGGTTACAATAACACAACAAATTTGGGGTCCTACCACTAAAATTAGGCTATCACGAAAAAGGCCAATTAATTAATTATTACCTGTCGCTTTACGACAAGGTAAAACTTATCAAAAGGGGAATCAATTAAATAATCAAATTAATAAAATAAGAGTATATACGAGGGTGGGATGGGATGTCACATTGGTGCCATAATGACCAGAGTATAAACTAAATACACGACAGAGGGGGGGGGGCCGTTACAAAAATTACTCGAGAAGTAATTGGAAATGCCATAGAATCATTTCGAAACGAACAATTGTTATTTAAAATCAGGCGGTCGACAAATGTGTTGAAGTAAATGGAAACCACTTCGAACATTTTCGTTACCGAAGACAGATCTCTTTTTTTTTAATTATTGCTATTTATTTTTAAAATGAAATTTGTATTTAAATAAATCATATTTTTTTAAATACATTTATTTAAAGTAATTGTTTTACCTAGTTTTTTTTTGCTAGTGTTGGAATTTATAATTTAAAAAAAAAAATAAAAAGAAAAACAATTTAATTTTATACTATTCGCTTCACTCTCAATTATTCTGTAAAATAAGCAATAATAATAATAATAATTTATTTATTTTAAAATAGTACATTGGGAATTCTAAAAGCAAATATCTGGAAAACGGTTACTCGTAGCAATATTTCCAAGATATACCTTTTTTATGTAAAGAAGATAGGAAAACAGATATTATCATTAAAAATAAAGATATACTAAGGCCCGGTTGTATAAGTTTAGGTTTATCGGTAGCTTAAATGAACTGCGATTCAACAGTTTCATACGCGGTGTTCAAACTACTTAAAACTTCAAACTGCAGCTTAGTAAAGCCATTATCATGGATAAAAATTTAAGTTTGTAATGTTGGAGCATGCGTTCTAACCAAATATTTGACTTATCGGTTACCAGCAGTTGTCACCGATTTATTCAACATGTTTTGTGTTTTAGTTATTAGATTCTGATTATGTCATATTTTATTATATGTTTCTTTATATTCTATACGTAGTTAATTTTAAAGGTATCACTCTAATAAGAAATAATACATTCCTAACTGATAGCTTACCCCAAAGATTACTGGAAAAACCTAAAGTGTCCTGAAATAGGGGAACAGTCATCAACGATCTGTCATATTATTTTTTAATATTTTTATTATAATAACACTAATAACAATATGTTGAAATTCAGTGACTATTCGACTATCGTATATTTGAGTATTTTATTCTGCTTATTTTAGCTGAATTCTGTTGTATGAATTAATTGTAAGTACTTATCATATTTTTTCGTAAGCAAAATAATTAATGTTTTTACTTAGATTATTTTTCTATTAAAATCATTGAAAATAAAAAATATATTACCTATGTTGATTGATATCATATATAAAATTACTTTAATAAGATGATAACGAAATTTTTTAACAAAATCAATGTCATTCCACTTTTGAAACTGATTTTCCTTCGTCTAAAGTGTTGAATTATATTTAATCTCTAAAAATTCTTCATCATCTGTTAAAATTTCAGCCAAAATTCCCATTTGTAACAAAAAAATTACATTGGTCAAAATAAAGCATCCTTACTGTTTTAGTTGAACTCGGAGAAAACTTTCATTATTAGTGGCTTTACAAAACCTCAATTTGAGCATGGTTTATCTGTTGAACTGTGTTAGTACAACGCCAAATATTTCGCACCTACGGCTTAATGATGACTTAAGGCTAACCTAGGTTTAAACTCTGATTGTACAACCGGACCTAAAGCGCAAAAAGTGACGTTTTAAAGGTACGAAAAGTACCGTAGGTGGTGCCCTATATAAATAACAACAAAACTATCAATAGATTTGAAAACCCCCCGATCACAAAATTTTGTTAAAACATTGATTTTTTTTTATTTAAAAAAAATAATAATTAACTTTGACAACCTGTATCTTGGTTACTATTATCTTTTCGACTAATATTATAAAAATCAGTAGAGATTAGCCACTAAAGCCAAATAAATTTGCCCACAATCAAACACATCTAACTTGTAAAATAAATACTGATATACTAGCTTCATTGAATTATTGTTACTATCAAAATATAAGGGGCATGCGCTCTAAATCATCATCTATTTAATTCTACCGCGATACGATTTAATTGCACTCACGGAGACTTGGCTAAATGATAGTTTTTATAACTCAGAATTTTTTGATATTACTAGGTATGATGTATTTAGATGCGACCGTAATTTTAATTCCACTAATTCTGCAAGGGGAGGTGGTGTATTACTTGCAATTTGTAAAAACTATAGGGCAATACAAGTTAATATTAGTGCTGGTGATAATAAATTATGCGACATTAGTTTTATTGATATTTTAGTAATACAAATTTAATTTAATTTTCGCTCTCTATATGTGATTGTCATATATATTCCCCCCTTACGCGAAAGCTGAGGATTATGAAAAACTAGTTGACTTCCTAGTGTCTCTTTATAGTATTTATGGTTCTGACTTGCTGGTAATAGGAGACTCTAATCTTCCTGAATATGTGCACTATGAAAATGCTAATATAATTACTACTTCCATCTGCGCTATTATCAATTTTTTAAATTTTTTTGGGTTAGACCTGTATAACATATTTTAAATACAGACAGAAGACTTCTAGATCTTGTCTTTTGTAATAGGCGCTGCTCCGTAAGTAAAGCATCTGAAGTTTTCCTTAAAGAGGATAGGTATCACCGCACATTACTAATTAAGTATGATATTCAAAATCCCAGGCACAATCATTTTCCGCATAAAAATAATTTTGAGTTTAATTTCAAAAAGGCTAATTTTGTAGAACTGTATAACTAACTTGGGCTCATAGATTGGACTTTCCTGGAACATTTTAATAATGTAGATACAGCAGTGGATGCACTTTATTTAAAATTAAATCCGACATCGATAGTGCTTACAAGTTATATTTAACTACATTGAAAATAACATGCAATCCAATCCTAACAATTTTTGGAGTTTTATTCATTCAAAAAATAACTCTTCATCCGTTCTGTCATCGTTAATTTACGAGAATCAAATGATTGAAGACCTCCAAGTAATAGTTCATAGTTTTGCGGACTTTTTCTCTAAATTCTGTACGTCCCCTACACTCCGCAAATTTGACGACGTAAGTAGTCTGAATTTAAATACCTTAAACTTATCTGTCATCACTGAGGAGCAAATATGCCAATCTATAAAGAAAATTAAAGCCACGATGACCATGGGCCCTGATCTAATTCCGTCATTTCTAATTAAAGATTGTTCAACTGTATTCGCCAAAGCCCTTCTAATAATTTACAATTTAATTGGAAAAAATTTCCGCATGTGTCCAGTGTATAAAAAGGGGGAAAAGAGTGACATAACGAACTATAGGCCCATTACTATTATTTGTAACTTCGGGAAAATTTTTGAAATTTTTCTTCCCGATTCTATGTACACTCACGTATCTGGCTTAATATCTTTTGATCGGCATGGCTTTATGAAGGGTCGATCTACAGTAACGAACCTTGTGTGCAAAACGCAATTTCTTTGCGAAGGGTTGATCGAGGGGGTTAGGTAGATACTATCTGCACAGACTTTTCTAAGGCTTTTGACATGATTGACCACGGTGATTTGATTTCTAATCTTGATAAATTTGGTCTCTCAAAATCGTTACTTCTTTTAATACAGTCATATCTAGAGAATCGACATCAATTTGTTCAATACCGTGGTCATAAATCGAATGGTTCCTTGCAAAGATCTGGCGTGCCACAGGGTTCGATACTCGGACCGCTCTTCTTTGTAATGTACATTAATGATATTTTTGAAAGCTTGGATACTAATGTCCATTTCCTCTTGTATGCAGACGACCTAAAAATGTACCGATTTATTGATAATGTCCATGATAGTAAAATCCTGCAAAAAACCTTGGATAGCATCAATTCCTGGTGCGTCAACAACTATCTACCCCTCAATGCTAGCAAGTGTAATGTCATGTCGTTTGGCTGGAAGAATAATCTATACGTGTACAATAATTATAATATCGATAATGTTGTTTTACAAAGACTTGATATTATTAAAAGCCTTGGCGTGTATTTTGATCTTAATTTGTCATTCAATAAGCACGTCAAAATGGTAACTACTTCTGCTTTTAAGAATATTTGCTTTGTAATCAGGAACTGCAAAGATTTTAAAAATGTCAACACTCATCAATTACTCCATGTAACATTTGTTAGATCTCGCCTTGAATATGCATCAGTTGTGTGGAACCCAATTTATAATACCAATATATTACAATTAGAGAATATTCAGCGTAAGTTTTTAAAATCTGCACTGTACAGTCTTGAGGGCACATATCCACCTATTGGATTTCCACAAAATATATTGTTAGAAAAATTTAACTTACCAAGTCTTACCAAACGAAGGAATATTTCAGTCAATAATTTTTCTATATAAAATTGTTAATAATCATCCGGATTGTATTAGCCTATTAAATCAAATAAATTATAAAGTACCTAGAATTTCTGCTCGCCATAACAACTTATTTATTTCACACATACCAAGAACTAATATTCTCTTGGCCTCCCCAATACGCCAAATGTATGTCAACTATGCTAAAATCGAAGATTGTGTTGATATAGATTTCTGCAATGAAAGTGTAATAATTAAAAATTCTGTTTTGCACCTTGATGTTTTGTAATCTACTGTATTCTTTATTTATCTATATATGTATGTGTATGTATTGTACAAGTGTATATTTATATGTGTATATACAATTCTATATGTTTTATTCGTATATATTATATATTTAATTAAGAAATTTTTTGTAATACTCAAAATTGTTTATTGTGTATTTATCTATACATAATTTGAATGTACCTAATCCTGTAATTGGGCTCCTGCCTGTTGGATTTTGTATTTAAATAAATAAATAAATAAATAAGTTTGGTTAAATCGCAACATTTTTACGTAAGGAATATGTTATTACTTTATGTATCATTACATATGGGACACCCTGTATATCTCCTTTATCTTCCTTTTTCTACTAATAGAAATAAAAAGAAGTTTTGTTTTCATTTTGTACTATAAATATAAGCATAGATTCAGAAAAATTACGAAAGTTTCCCTCTTTCATGGTTTTAATTCCAATTTTAATAATTGACTAAAAGATTAACCATTGTTTGTTCATTTAAAAATTAGTCTTTTCCTGTAATTAATACAATAATACTTTTTTTCTGTTAGTATATACTTCTTCTGATAGGGCCGGCCGTTTCAACCTCGATTTCAACAGACAGCAGCCATATGCATAAGCAGCTTATTTATGCTAGGATTTTGGTTAACACATACAATAAATTGCTGCAACATGTGAGAATGTGATAATTCGACCTCAAAATTGTTGCAAACAACACATTGCTACCGCCTGACCACCTAGCACTAACATTTTAAAATTTACATGTATTGTTTAGACAGTTTTATTAAAGAGCAGATGGTTAAAGAAATATAAGAACAGAACTTCTTAAAATTTTATAGTATATATTAAGCCTAATTAACTGCCAAGTTAAAAGAGGCTAATTAATACAGTAGTGAAGGGAAACTAACTAGGCCTACGGGTACACCTATATTAAAAATCTTGATTTATTTATTTTTTTTATTATTATTCAAAGTTTTGTTATCCGCGAGAAAAATATACGGTTGACCGACTATTTTTACGTTGTTGATTTCACGGTATCCAACTAGTAAATTTAAATTTATGGAGTAGTAAGCCGGAGTGAAGCGTAAAAATGGCAATTTACTTTAGAAGGTACGTAGCCGCATCGTGAACATGCATAAAGTATGTCTGACCTTACACATATAGAAGCTTTGCGCTATTGCTTTTCTCTCTATGCTGCCAAGCTGGGATAAAATGTCATAAACTTTTCATACAACCTAAGTAGTCGGATCGATAAATAAAGTAACAGAAAAACATGGCTTGCGTTTTCAGGAAATGTGCAGGTAAGGAGAAGTTTGTAATCAAACTACAGAGTGGCTTCATTTTCCAGTTGACACCATTGGCATCTTGAAAAGGATAAAAAGTACAAGATTGGTTATTTTGTCATTTGCGTATTTCAGTACTCAATCAATATGTGAACCATCTTATTTTATGAAATCCGCTTTGACACACACAGTGACACTCTTGAAAGTTGGACACCCCCATACAATTTGTATTTATCGTCCGATTTTGACTAACTTTTTTTTTTTTGATTGCAGAGCGTGAAAAACTGCAATTTAGGACAAAGCGACACTTTTTTTTACAAAAACTAAGGCCTGTGTAATTTTTAGGGTTGAAAATTCAAGAAACCCTATTAGCGATTTTTTTTAATCTGTGAACACCACTGAATTAAATGCCCACTGAAATATGGGTCTGCACCAAATTTCATAAAAAAATTATTTATAATGATAATTCTGTGGCCAAATTAAAGATCACATTGTTCTTATGAATTTATTTCTTCAGTTCTGTTTTGTGTTCTAAAAGTAAAGAATTTAATGAAGTAGTCACAATCGAAACAAGAGTTTTTTTTGCATTTAAGCTAATTTTTTCAGAAAAACGCTCGGACCCGTCGAATTTTTATTTTCAAGGGGGACACTTTATTGGGTATATTCCATCGCGCCCCTAAAATTTTAAATTGCAAGAAGGATCAAGTAGAACATCGTTTTAGAGCTCGTTAATTTTTCTTTACAAGGATAGTACTTATTTTTTAAATTTGGGCTAATAATTTGCGAAAAATTTCGTTCTAATAGTTAAAGAATTTAATGAATTACTGCCGATAAAGCCACAGACTAAGTACCGACCAGTCTTGCCTCAATATCAGCTAATAGTTCTGCCGTTTTTACCTCAGTGTCAACACAATACAACAAAGTAAAAACATCAAAACGTTAAGGGCGCATTTACTCGGGAAGTAATTCATTAAATTCTTTAGTATTAGAACACAATTTCTGGCAAACTATTAGTCCAAATTTAAAAAGTAAGTACAGTAGTTGTAGATAATTTAAAGAGCTATAAAACGATGTTCTCCTTGACCTCCCGGGCCTTTTAAAATGTTAGGGGTGGATTACACCACAGCTACAAGGGTTGAAGTGGTGTGATCGAAAATAACCAATGAAAACAAAAAAATCGACGGGTCCGAGCGTTTTTTCGAAAAAATGTAAAAAAACGCCTGTTTCGTTTTTTAAACAACTTCATTTAAATTCTTTACTTTTAGCACGCAATTCTTCGCAGACTATTAGTCCAAATTTAAGAAGGTAAGAGAATTTAACGAAATTTAAAACGATTTGCTACTCGACTCACTTGCTATTTAAAACTTTAGCGGTGAATTCCAGACCGCTTAAGGGTTGAAGTGGCGCGATCGAAAATATTCAATGAAAATGCCCCTCTTCAAAATTAAATTCAACGGATCCGAGCATTCCCGCTAACAAATTGGCGTAAATGGAATTTGGTTAGGTCCTTTAATTTTCAGAACGTCTTATTTCTTTAATTAAAAAACTTTTTAAAAAAATCTGACGTCAGATTTTTTAAAATACATGAAAGGAATGGGCTTATTTAGGTTGGGTGTCATGAATGTCATTGTGATTACCGAAATTGCAATAATTAATATAGATATTGTCTTTTAATTTAAAATGTCAAAATAAATATGATAATGTTCATATTTTGAATTATGTAATTTTAATATTTTTATAAATAATATGTTCGTGAACAAGTCCCCCTGAGGAGTTCAGGATGAATGAAAGTAGGTATATACGTAATCAGACTAGGGGTTTTCGTTTTTGTATTGTAACTGGAGGAAATAATTTATTAAGTGTAAAAATCTTTCTTTTTGGTGAGTCAATATTTTTTTAATACCAATATTTTTTTAATATCAATATTTTTTTTGCTTCTAATACTAAGAAATACTGTTAATTAATTCAATGCAATTCTTGTTCCTAGATTGAGTAGTTGTTTTAATAGTTTCTATCATAAAATGTATTGGAAGTATTGTGTTTGATTTATTATCTACCTAAAACTTTTATACTAGCGCTTTCAGAAAAGAATCACAGTATAAGATTGTAACGTAACGGCTAGCTGAGTGAGCATGGGTGGGATTTCCCTCGGGAATGTTGGGTTGATATTTTTACCTTGACGTCACACTACTAAGAGAAAATATTTTGTAAGTTATCACACCTCTGTGCACGCTGGTTTTTGAAATAAATTAATTATTCGAATTTTGAAAAGAAAATTTTCTTATAATGTAATATATCTTCGTGTTGCTTTCTGTATGTGTTAGATACTGCAGAGAAGTATTAAATGAAACATTGAATATTTGCAGTGAGTAATACTAAAATATTCCAAATTTTCAAAAAGTTTCAAAAAATATAAAATGATGTCTGTCGCGCGCCTGTGGTGTGTGTGCGTGCGTGTGTGCATGTGTCCGCGCTGTGTGTGTACGTGTGTGTGCGTGTCCGCGCGTGTGTTCATGTATGCGTACGTTTACGTGTGTGTATGCGTGTGTGTCCGCGCGCGCTTGTGACCGCGTGTGTATGAGTCCGCGCGTGTGTCCGCACGCTTATGTGTGTGTGCCCGCGCGCGTCTGTCCGCTCGCGTGTGTGTGTCCTCGCGCGCGTGTGTCCGCGTGCGTGTGTCCGCGTGTGTGTGTCCGCGTGTGTGTGTGTCCGTGAGTGTGTGTGACCGCGATAACTCAAGAATACTAATGGGAGACTTCACAAATTTGACAATTAAGATTTTCAATAACATTTTAAGTGACACATTAAATTTGGTGAATGTGGTACCACGTATCTTGATGCTAGGAGACTGAGGTCTGTTGATCCGATCTTCCGGCAGATAAACGAACAGCGCGATGCCAAGAAGGGAATGGCAGGTTGCAAGGACAGCCTGCTGATAGATCGCTGTATTACAAGGATTCTGTGCAATACAAGCAGAATCTATCGATGGCCTTGATTGATTACCGCAAAGCAATTTCATACAACATCGCACGAGCTATTGTTGCACTTGCTCGAATATTTTGCAGTACTAGCACCACTAGTGAGATGCATAGAACAGCTGCTGCGGCTCTGGAAGACTCGCTTCAAAATAACATCAGGTGCACAGCGGATCAGGACAGAGCAGGTGACATTTGGGAGAGGAGTTTTCCAGGGACACACCCCGAGTCCTCTCCTCTTTTGCATCTCACTTGTCTGTTGGGCTCCGCCAGACCCGCGGATATCAGTGTGGACCACCCAGCGACTGGAGGCATAAGGTCATCCATCTATTTTATATGGATGACTTTAAACTTTGCCACAGGAAAACGCGAACTACAAAACGTTCTTAGGGTGGTCGAAGAATACACGCGGGCCATTGATATGGAGTTCGGGTTGAACAAATGTGTAGTCATCCACCTCAAGAGAGGACGATGCGGGGAATTCTCTGAAAATGCGCAACTCGCAGACGGAAGCATTCTAAGACATCTGGATGATGGAGAGACCTATACATATCTGGGTATGCAATAAAGGCACATCCAGGTTGTAACGCAAATAAAGCATTCTCTCCGCAGCAAGTACAGACACCGCTTCCGAAAGATTTGGTCTTCCGAACTTTCGGGGAAGTCTGCAACTAACATGCTTGCCGTTCCGGTTCTGCTCTACTCCTTCGGAGTAGGAAAGTGAAAGGTAGATGAGCTGCACCAATTAGACAGAGATACCCGCAAGATGATGAATATTCACAGAAATATTTATCCTAGATCCGTTCCTCGTGTATACCTCCCACGTCAATGCGGGAACCGAGGACTCTTGAGCCTGGAGTGTACGCATGGCAGAATAGTACTGAGTGTGGCATGTAACATCCTCAGAGGTTCAGATCCCCTCTTGCTGTTTGTAAAACATCACGAAACTGTAGAAGAGAGCAGGATTGTTCAAGGCAGCAAAAAGAGTAGCAGATGAACTCGGTCTCGAATTCAACACCAGGCGAGGTGGCCGGCGGGAAGCTGATGTGAGTCAATCACTGAATTTCAGCCAAATCGCCTGAAAGCCCGAAGTGGAGCTGCCGAACAGGAGAATCTGTTTCGGCAGCACGTCGATAACTTCCAGCATGTGTCTTCTATAAGAACATAGAAACACTGGGTTTATCGACCAGGCTGACATTCGCGTTTCTAAGGTCTGCGGGGCTTAAGTCGGAGACCGAGGGATTCATTATGACCTGCCAAGATGGTGTTATCAACACCTTGGTCTACCGTAGCCTCGTGTGGCATGTAGATGTTCCTGACATCAACTGTAGGACCTGCCGTCAGGCGCCAGAATCGCTCATGCACATACTATCTGCATACCTTGTATACGCGATTTCGGCCTAAATCCACCGATATAACGAGGCTTTACGAGTGCTATACTACCATCTAAAGCATTCGTACGGCAGACACCAGTGCTGCCATACGTCCTCGGAGATATTGAGTCCATTGTCAAGGTGATATATGTCATCGAGTTCTTGGCACCTGCGGAGAAAAACATCACCTTGAAGGAGGAGGAGAAACGGACCAAATATCGCGATCTCCACTACGAGCTTCAAGTGCTGTACCCAGGCTATTTAGTCAAAATGGTCATTCTAATAATCGGTGTACTTGGATAAAGCCTACGCTGCTCTCGGGACTGAAAACCATAACGGCCTGCCAAAAATCAGTCGAGTATACAGAAAGCAAAACAAAGATTTTTTTACATTAAAGAAACAAATTTTTTTTTCAAAATTCGAATAATTAATTATTATTTCAAAAACCAGCGTGTGTAGAGGTGTGATAACTTACAAAATATTTCCCCTTAGTAGTGTGATGTCAAGGTAAAAATATCAGCCCAACATTCTCGAGGCGCATTCGGTCCATGCTTACCCTGTTATACTCTTTCATGGACAATAGAATCATTAACTAGCTTATCATATAATAGGTATACCTATTACATCTTATATTTTTAACAAAAGGGAATCAATTATTGTAGGTATAAAAAGCAGCTAACTGTACAATTAATAACAATTGAAGTACAGTTAATTTGATGTCTTTATACGTAGATCTCAAATTTATTCTAGTCATGCCACATATGAAATACGGTTGGTCGTTTTAAAGCAGGAATGATATTGATAACTTTGTTAACTTTAGCTCAATTATTATAATTATTTGACGAAAGTCTGAAGTAGTGTGGGTGATTTTCAATAACTTTCAAATCTGAAATTCTTTATGTACATAAAAATATATTTATCCATAATTAACATTGTTATTTACATTTTTAACTTTCCGCTATTTAGACCAATATAACCAATATATTAGAAAAGTATATGCACACTCCGAAAAATGAAAATCGAGTTTTCAACACATCTCCACGTTTTAGAATTCAGAAAGCATTTGCGACTTTTTTCGGAGTGATGTCTGTGTGTATATGACTAAAATCTTGGAAGCGGAACAATGGACAATAATGACATAGTCAATCATTTTATTATTGTTAGACCACGTTGAATTTTATAAATTAGGATGTAATAATTGACGCTTTTTGAAGGAAAATAACATAGGTGATTATGGCAGGTAGCACTACACTTCGAAATATTCTTGTTTAATTTTTTGCAACAATACTACTAATTATTGTTAAGTATTAAAGGAAATTTGACATATACGACAAAACTACGAATTTTAAATGCAATAAATTCTGTATAGATCTGAATGACAATTACACAATGTAAGCAGTTCTAAATTTTGCAGGATTGTCATTAATATTCATCTGGCACTTTTATTCTTCATAATATACTTATATTTATTTCATACTGTTTTTGCAATTGCTTAAAATTTTGCAATAAATATTATGGATCTAACAAAATTTAATATATTCTGAAAGCTCATAATAAAACTTAAAAATGTCATGGTCAACTACGATTTCCATTTATATAAAAATAATTTCGCATTGCATCTAAAAAACGATAACCTTTGTAGGGAAACATAAATGCTTTGATATATTCTAGGTAACATTTTAAATCTAAAGACGCTTCCAAATCATACGCGCCGTGCTAAGCAATCGCAAACGTTGCAGCAACATGCAGTTTGGACGGAGAGCCGCGCAGCTGTCCGTTCAAACATGTTGCTGCAACGTTTGCGATTGCGTGGCGCGCTTGATTTGGAAACGCCTAAAAGTGTATTTTTCTCGTAACTCTTAAAACACAAATAGAATAATTGTTTTACAAAACCATATCTAATTTCTACAAAGAAAATAAGTCGAGATAATTTGTAACTCTCCACAGTAAAAGGGCCACAAGTCAGAAGCTGCAGTAATACCATAGATAAATGAGTAATACTGCGCAGGTTCTTTAATGTAATACCTAGAGATTAAAAAAATAAGCGTTTACAGTCAAATGACTTCTGACGCAATTTTTAGAAATGGCTTTATTCGTAGAGTGCCACATTTACATGGTTATTGTATAGTTCATAGCGGAGAAAATTTGCATTTTCATAATTAAATATAAATTGGCTAATAAATAAGCCTACATAATATTTACACGCTTTGAGATTTTGTTTGATATTTATTTAATCATATGCCCACTTTGCATTCTCAAACCAACAAAAAAAAATTGATGCTACATGCAATGTTTTCTTGCATGTGGTTAGATGATGTAGTTGTCTTAATAGTTTCTGCGGTAAAATATGTTCGTTGTTGTTGGGTATCGTTAATGTTCTCTGTAATCTTGAATTAAGACTCTTTGTCCTCGACGTCATTTATGGTCATTTTAGATAGTCCGCCCTGACGGCAGGCACTCGACAATCCCATTATCGTGACTACTTTCATTATATTAGCAAAAAACTTTTCATCAGGGGCATCGAGCAAAAAAGTAGTAACTTCGTACCTTGTAAAAACGTTTGCTTTTTTAGGTTTACAGACAGCGCTTTGTCTTTTAAGAAACGTTCCTACTTTAGGATATTCACTTATATCTATTCCTTGACAGCCAAAGTTGATTTTATCATGGAATATATTGACCACAGGATTGACGAATTTAAACAATTGGATGGTCCACCTAAATAAGCAAGAACAACTGGTTTTGCTACTTTAAAGTCTTTTCTTGCTATCGCCAACTGGCAAAGATTTCGTACTCTTTTTCATACAGACATCTTAACTTCTCAGGAAGAAGCTGTAAGCTAAAGGCTTCTGCTAATTCCTTCACTCCTTTTGGAATGCTTGAAAAATCATTTTCATCACTTTCGTTTCTCATACTTATACAAAACATTTCCACAAACAGGTTTTTTGAAACTCTTTTACCGAGAAAATATGGAGACTAAAATATTTTGGTTTATTTACTCAATACCTTGGCAACTTAATGAAATCATGTAATGCGATTGTTACTGTTATTTTTTATTTTGGCATTTGTCAATTTGACGGCAACTAAAAAGTTCAAATTTTAATATGTTTCTAATTTAAAATACTTGGTAGTAGAAAAAATTATGTATGAAACTTGAATATAAAACGCCTTTTAGCACTCCGTGAGAAATTCTCACGTGTGCAAAAAAAAGACTCGTTTTATATTCTTGTTGTATATATAACTTTAGAATATTATTTTCCATTGAAATACACAATTTTACCAATTTTAAACAACCTCTGCATCCTCTTACTGCTTCCAAAATTTTAATGATAAAGTTCGAATTTTGAACACCCTGTATGGGAACTTGCTAGTTTGTTATCGTAGTAGTTAGTACAGTGAATTATTAAAAAAAAGTATCTACATAAAGCGTCGGAGACTGGAACATTTTCAACCTTGTTGAGGTTCTCGAAAATCAAGATTTAATATTTAAGACAAAGTAAAACTAAATGGTATAAGATTGGGGCCAACATGTGTGTTTAGCGCTTACGTTCGACAGGCTCAAACTTATAGCCTTTAGGCAATACCGCACTGCGAGGTCAGATATGTTTACTATGTTTATATTTACTTACCATAACGTTAATAGGTATTTTATAACTATATTATACAATGTAAAGATTTATTAGGTTTTTGTTCTTTACAACAAAGTATTAAAAAAACACTTAACGCAGTTATAAAATGACTGAATGAATAGGAAATAATGTAAAATATTTTCTTGGTTATTTGGGTCAATTTTTGACGTGGATAACGACTTAAATGGCGGTGCTAGATAAAGACCAATTAGATATGTCAAACTACAATAGTTGATGTTGATTATCCATTAAAGGCACAATACTATAATTACACATAAGGAGATTTCACATTGATTGGCTACACAGCTGCAATGCGACCTATTTTATAGTTTTTCTCTTAATACTACAGGGTCTAGCAACAATTCTATAAAATTCAGTTATTGTATGCTCGAGCGGACGTTACCCGCACTGCCTCACAAATGCCATGCCATCGTCTGATTGACATGAATCAAAATCGTCAAATTTCGTAACATAATGTGATGTTTTACATAAAAAATGTCTTGGATGAAATATATTGAAAACATATCTCTAAAGAATTTTAATAACGGAAAAAAATTTACTAAAGGAAAATTATAAATATTTTAGTCGAAATGTCAAATTGATTTTCAATGCCCACTGAAATTTGTCATCAACGAATGGAATGTTATTGGTCTTAAGGTAAAAACATAGTGGAGCGATGAGGATAGAGGCACGCGTCGAGGGTAAGCGGGCGATTAATATATTTTAATGCATTTGAAATGGAAGCGCACATACTGAAGCGATAAGTGGTCGCCCTTTTTTTTCAAGTGTGGCCGCTACTCTCTCGATGCTTCTACCCTCGTCGCTCCACTATATTTCTGCCTTTAGTCTCGACTCACCTTATACGGTTGCGGACAGAGCTGGGCCGAGTATTACACAAATGTACTCATACATTTTCGAGTACGAGCACATTTGAAAAGTAGTTCGAATATATTTAGTAAGAGTACTTTGCTCCAAAGTACTCGAATTTTTCGTGTCCTTTTGTACTCGTATAATAATAGTACTGGAGTATATCGTCGTATAATAATAGAAGGTTAAAAATATAAAATAATGTAGGTAATTTTCCCAACTCTTCTTATATTTTCGTATATAATTGTTTCTTCCCATTTAACTACTACCGCTGTTACTTTTGGATGACAAACGATATATAAAATTTCAAAAAGTTAAATGACGTTTGCTCAACTTTGGTGTTAAATTCTGAGTCTGCATAATATATCCACCACGCGTAACAAATCACAGAGAATACGTCACAAATAAATTTATATTCCTTTTCTAGTCAAAGGAGAACATTGCACAGCCACCAGATCGCCCGTTTAGTTGCCAGTCGTTTCAATAAAAATTGTAGTCGCAGACGATGAAAAAATTAGTCAGTTTTGCGAACAATCGCCACATCTGGCAACCCTGAATACACCAGTGGCAATGCAGTTGCATTGCATTGTGAATACAATTTAGATAGAGTACATTTTCGAGTACTTGAAATCAAGTAACGCTCAGCTATGGTTGCGAACAATAAAAAATATATCCCAGGCTAGATATAACAAGAGATGTAATGGAACACCCTTTTTTTCGAATTTTGGAATGGCACTTCGAAGGTTAGTTCTGCTTGGTGTAGAACATGGTCATTTTCTAGAACACGCACTTCTGAGACACCACAAAACTAATTATACCGACACACTCTACACATCATCAGATGTTCATTGCACAGTGTCATATCTTGTGCAAACATCCCTAACTACCCTTAAATAAATCAATAAGATTGCAACACTTCACATTATCCACCCGGTATTCATTTATATGGCTGTCTGTGTGTGTTGTATAAAAACGCTGTCAAGTGTCGCACGAAGTTCTCCGATTTTGCCAGATTGAGATAATTCAACCAAGTTAGGGGCAAATCCTGACGTTTATTTTTCTAATAATGGCAGTTTATGTTTAGATTGTTACAATCTGGCAACGCTGTTGGCCGCGCATTTCATTAATTTCACCTGTTGAAGTAAATTACATCTATCGCGGGGATTCACGTGAGGCTCCGCGAGTACGTTTCAGATAATTTTAACTTCATGTTGACAATTTTCTTCTTAATAAAGTCTTCGCGAAAAAGGTTTTCGGGTTAGTATAAACAAAAAGCTGAGAGCTGATTGGTTGAAGGCGTATAGGGACGGTTACTCAATGCTTAGAAGGCATTTTTCATGAAGACGCAAGACGCCATTTCAGTTCTTTGTTACTGCGTGACGATTGAACTTGGCGATCAATATATTTCAATATAATTTGCAATATAATTGTTTAAAAAATGTCGGAAACAGCGGGCGCGTCGAGTTGCGTTAATAAAGATTCACCTGTGCCTCGTTGTGATAAGTGTCGGGTACTTTTTTCATCGACACGGCCGGCATCGTACCGTGTCATTACAGTTGTCCTAAGTGTTCAATAAGGTTAGTGCCAACGTCTAAGGATGATTTAAGTATGTTTCAATTTCAAATAAAACAAAAAAATATCCCTTGCCCTACAAAAATAATTGACATTTAGTGAAATATCAGTCATTTTCTGCTCGCTATTACCCACCCAGCACCCCTATTCGCTCCACGATCCCGTAAGTTTCTTGGCTTATTTATTATTTGCACAACATTTCTTATGTCACAAATTGTTACTACATCGTTTGTGAGTAAATTTATGCAAAAAATTTCGAAAAAATTCCAGAAGTGCGTGTTCTAGAAAATTACCCATTTTTCGAATTTTGGAATGGCACTTCGAAGGTTAGTTCTCGTTACTAATAAACTACCTTCCTTTTTCAGTATATGAAAAAATTCCATCAAAAAAATATTTTTAAAATGAAATTTGTGCTTACTTACCAAATTTTAGGAATATAAATTTACTTTGTTTACTTTTTTCAATAGTAGTCAGTTTTTTTGTTAAAAATAAGATCTTATTCATAATCCCAATTTATTTCAGAAATGATATTTGTAATTTCTGAGCTCTCACTTAAAAAATGATTTTTAAAAAATTTAAAATAAAATACCAATTTATTGAAAAAAAAGGGGCAGTCCAAAAAAGTAAATTTTTATTTCTGAAATTTAGTAAGGAGAAACAACTTTTTTTTAATAAAATTTTTTCATACCTTGAAAAATAAAGGTACTAATTAGGGATGATTTTTATAAATTGACTTATAAAACACCTTGTATAATATCGATCAACTCTTTTTTTGATATATCTTAGTTTTACATCAAACAGGACTGAATCCCCAGGCGCCATCCCAAAATTTGAAAATTTGTCTTCCATTACATCTTGTTACATCTATCCTGGGATACACTGTATGTGTAAAGCTGCCAGGCTTTTACGATCCACGTATCCCGAATATAATTCACTTGTCTGGCCCATGTATGGCAATCTGTACTAATGCCTTGAATATACATAGTACAGGAGATTTTTCATGAAACATGAAGACATTCGATCGAGGTTGTATTTTAATTATTCCGTATAAATGTTTCTTACCTCATATGCTGGCCCTGCAACCACGGAAATTGTGCGGTGTCTAGATATTACTATAGTCCCAATCCATTCAGAGGGTTTCAAAATTTATTTTTCAATTAAATTGTAATCGAAAAAAAAAATCACATACTATAATTTAAGAAAGCCAAAATCAAAAATATCGTAATATACAGCGTGTATCTGAAATGTTTGTCATAAATTTAACAGCAAATTATGGGCATTAACTAATGGCGTTATGACTAAATTTATCTCTATTTAAAAATTGTTCTTTGAATAATTAAAGGCCTTCAAAGTTGAAAACAAGGGGCGAGAGTAGCACTCACTTTACATCTATCGCACTCAATGCGAAAAGTAAACGGATAATTACATCTAGTATTTTTATGTGTCACCACCAGACCAGCAAAACACAACATCTCGCCCGTCTTCTAGCGGCATGTATATTAACTTGAAACGCAGAAGCTATGAGGATTGTGTGGTGGATATACCATTCTTCGGAGGGGATGTAGAGCAGATAGTCCTTTGTCTCTATGTTAGACAAGTAAAAGATCCCTACTCTTCGACAGAGGCTGGGCAAAATTTCCAGGTTGTGGGTAGCTCGTCTCCTGGCGTCGTTGATTGGCCTTGGTAGCGGAAATTGACCGAGGTTAATAAACGATAAAAAAAAGTTGAAAATAAAAAAAATATGTAATTCGGGACACAGTGTTCTAAATGCACAGAGTTCGTATTTTTATGCAATTACTGGATGTATCCAAAATCTTCTGCCATGTCTTTTCTTCCATTTTCGGCGGCTATGTAACAAATACAAAATTATCAGTTGTTTCTTATCCATCGCAACAAATGAAAAACATACTGAAAGCAACATCTTTAAAAATCACATTGAAGAAAAAAATGTGAAGGCGTTCACCACACCTTTCAGTTTGGCAGAATAATTATGAACACCCTGTATGTAAGAAGGGTGGATTATAACCATACAATTATTGTAACAAGAAATACCTCTCAAATATTCTGGGTTTTAGTTACCCTGCTTTAAAAATATTCCAAAATTTGTTAAAGAACACGAAGAATTCCTAATGTAATTTCTCAATGGTAAATAAATTATTATTAGAAATGCCCATATAACAGAATACACGTTATTTATTTAGACTTTAGTATTACAATATTTAAACTGGATTTCTGTATACAAGAAAGTTCCAATCCAATTGCTACGTTCATTTCTTATCAAATACCAATGTATAATGAACATAATAATACTAATATAGGTGTAATAAAAAAATTAAAATACCAATGATAATTTACAAATAGTAATAAATACTAAAAGCTGCATGCAATATACCAAAGTCATAATCCTCTCAATTTATTGAACTGAATGATTGATGATTTATAAAATTTGTATCAAAGAGAAATGATTAAGCTTTAATTGCGAATTCCCACTAGTAAATGATTTTCACCAAATAAATGGAAATCATTCTTAAAGTCGCCGCGTATACAATTCGCAGACCGGTTTCTGGTTATTGCCTTCGTCAGTACGAAGTAAAGTGATGGATGACTGATAGTAGAGTACTAACGAGTTAATGGTAACTTAATCAACCAGTGTCAATCACAATGTAATAGTAAGTTGGAAAAATGCTCCGACACAGCGAAATTTACTAATAAAGGTATAACAAAAAAATTAAAATACCAAGGTACTCCAATGGAGGTGAGATAATTTACAAATAGTAATAAACAGGGTCCGGATTTGTAAACCATTTTTCAGAGCCGGCACTTATAAAATAAATACGGGTATTAATAAACATGCCACAAGAAAATTCATCTGGTGTGTTTATTTATATACTTGTAACATATGCAACCAGTGGAACCAGGATAGAGGCAGAGATTTTTCGCTACTGTATGGCAAGGTTGGAAAAAATCATGATTTTTAAAAAAAAATCAAAAACAATCATTTTTATTTAAAAAATCAGAAAATCAGAGGTTTTTTGATTTTTTTTCAGTTCTACTCTAATTTTTTTAAAACAAATACGATTTTTCCATATACTATTTTTTTGTATTCTCTAACTACCAATTTGCATATATAAATTATTCACGTCACTGGAAAAATTCTCTATACTTATGGTCTATATTTTCATACAAACAATAAAAAATCAGCATTTTCCTGTTCTGACAAGCTTGGTGGTCCGTTTCATTAATTTCATAGATGCCGAGGCGACGCGCGACTGAAGTGTAAAATAAAAATGAGCGGAAGGAAGAAAGACGAAATTTGGGATTATTTTATAAAAAAAAAACAGAAAAAGGAAAAACCAGTAACAGAGCGGTGTGTAAAAATTGTAAAAAAAGAAATGCAAGGACTTGTTCAAAGATTAAAAGGCCATCATGAAAAGTGCAAGAAGTTGATTTAACTGCAGGTATTCTAAATCTAAATAACTGTTTATTTTATTTAAGTCTTATATACCCTATTAAATCATAATTCTCGAATATCTCGTTTAAAACTTATCCGATTTGAGTGCGATTTTTACAAGATTTTTCAAAAATATGTATAAAATGTCGGAATGTAATTTTTTTTTTTTAGAGTCGTCAAAAAATTTTCGCATGCATTTTAAATATTTTGTATCCAAATTTTTTAACATTCCGACATTAGTCACTGTTTGTAACGTTTATATTCATGTGAACCAACTCTTGGATTAGTTGAAAATAACTTTATTAGAAAACTAAAAACTGCATATCTGTATTCCGATAATAGCTGCCATCTCGCATGATATTTCGGAAACACGGATGCACTTGCATACACTGGACTCGTTTGCGGGAGTGGGGAATCGGGCACTTAGGAACTACGTTGCGATTTTCGTAAACAACAGTGGCGTGTGTATTCTAGAGATATCTCAAATTTACTTATTTGTTATAAAGTGGGTACACTTGATTTCTATAAAAACTGGTACACTTTCTTTTAGCTATGTAAATCATTCGTTCTTTGATTGATATTAATAATCTTACAAATGTCACTTTGACGTTAATCAGTGGCGTCATTATTAAAAATTATTCGACATCTAACAGATATTCAAAAATTTCGAATTGTTTCTAAAATTGAAGATGGTTGGTCCATAAGAAGACTTGCTGCTGAATACAATGTGAGTAAAACCACGATAATGAGTGTTAAAAAACAATGGGAAACCAACCAAACGGTATCCCGTAAAGGTCGTTCCAGTAGGCCCAGAAAGAGCAATAATCAAGATGAAAATCTTATAAATTACCTAATAGAAAACCCTTTTCAGACTGCAGTAAATTCAATTTCAAAGACAAATTTCCCTGCTTCGGTATCTACTGCTTGCAGAAGAATAAAACTACAAAGCGACTTGAAGAGTTGTTCAGCGGCTAAAAAATACAAACTTTCAGAAGAAAAGAAGCAGGGTAGGATTATTCTTGCACTCAACTATATAATCAATGATGAAAACTTCTGGGGACAAGTTGTATTTTCTGACGAAAAGGTTTTTAAATCCTGTAACGATGGACATGTTCGCGTATATAGGCCTCCTTCCACTAGATACGACGAAAAATATATTTTCGATCCACAAATATTAGGAAGGTTTTGAGTCAATGTCTGGGCTTGGATGAGCGTAAATGGGTTAGGTGTGTGTTGAAACAGTGGTGGTCATCTCAATTCCATTAAATATATTGAAATATTAGACAATATTATGTTGCCGTCAGTAATAGAGGTGTTTCCGGAAAATAATTTTATTTTCCAACAAGACAACTGCTCCATACATACGGCCCATCGTGTCAGGCAATGGTTTCTTAATAAAAACATAGAGTTGTTACCGCCATCTAATAGTCCGGATTTAAATCCAATTGAAAATGTATGGGGACTAATGGTGAAACATACAAGAAAATTAAATAACCATCCAAATAATGCCCAAGAATTGGAAGGGATAATTGAAGACGCTTGGGAGAACTTGTCGCAAGAAGTTGACCTTGCAAGAAATCTGATTTTGTCCATGCCTGCAAGACTTCAGGCAGTTTTAGACGCTAATGGAGTAATGACAAAATATTAGTTAATTCTGTATTACGTAATTGAAGTTCATTTATTTTATTTTCTTATTGTATTTTTATGTTCAGTTTGCATTGTTTACATTTTTTTTAATCTCAAGTGGTATTTTTGTGTTCTTATTTTAAAAATAGAATTATCATTATTCAGTTAGTATTTTAATTACAACCATTAGTAGAATTATCTGTAACAAATATTATTTTTTAAACAATAATATGGCAGGCTTGAAAATGTTTTGAAAAAGTTATTTTCTAATTATTTTTTAAAATTCCATTTGAATAAAATAAAAGAGAAAGGTTTAATAAGTTTAAAAACACAAAGAAAACCGATCTCCTCCAAAAAACCCAGGTCCGGGGTAAATCACTTCTTCTCCACCCCCCTCTCGATATGCCTGGCCAGCCCTATTTACAGACATATGCACACAACTAAACTATTAAGATTTTCGATTACAAGAGTTGTACCAGTTTTTTTTTTTTTAAATCAAGTGTACACCTAAGTAGACGTGTTATTGAAAGTGATTATTAGTGCAGTGAAAGAACAATGGGAAAAATAAAAACATATCATAAGCGTAAATACCCTAGCAGAAAACCGAAAAATCGAACATTAGCGCAAAAGAGAAAATATAAAAAGTAAGTAGGTACTAGTGAAAATTGAATTTTTTTCGTAAATTAATAAAAGTAATAATTTTCTTTTATTTCCGATAATTTCTGTAGAAATACTAATATAAATGAAAGTTTTCCCATTTTGCCGTCTCTAAATATTGATATGGAGAATGAAAGGCTCAATGAAAGATGAATATGATAATTTTTATTTTTGATTTATTTTAAGCGCAGTAACCTCATGTACAGGGTGATCATTTTAAGTGCACCTTACTCGATTTTTCTGCTGTATTTTTAACCTAGGAAAAAACTTCAAAAATTATACTTATGTTTTTTTCTAAGAAATCCGAAAATTAAAAACAATTGAATGTCAAATAAAAAAGAAAACGCCGAAAAACTGAAAAATAAAAAAATTACACCCCGCATTAATATGCGGAAATGGACATATGACATTCCGAATACTGATTAAATATGCGCGTCACATACATATCTTTTACTTCCGGTTTGACTGGAAATTGCCTTAATTTTTTTTATTCTAAATGATATATCCTGTATATTCGGCTCAATTTAAAAAAATTTCTTTCTGAATTCAGCAATATATGTAACATCATCATAATCTTTCATATTTGATAAAAACATTGGAGTTTAAATTTAAAATAACACAAATATATTTTTCATATTAATTCATCGTCTTTTCCATTCTGAGTTGAATGATATGACACACATTAATACTTCCATTTTATAGGAAAAATTTTTAAAATAATACTATGCATTAATAAGAAACGGTAAAATGGAAATTTTTTTGTAGATTAACGATTTAATTGTTTTGTTGTTTAGTTCTTTAGCTATTTTTAAACAAAATAAATAAAATAATTTCGGGTTTTTACATATTAATTGCAGGACAAGGACGCATGAAGGGTAAGGTTAGCTACTGCTTAGCTTATAAGCTTGACGCAATACAACTTTTTCGTCGGTTTATGTCGTACGAAACCTCTAGTACTCCGCCTCTGATAATTCAACATCTCCCGATCTGAAATGGTCCACTACTTCGATCATAAACACTAGATTCAGAATGTGGGCGTGTCTATCGTTCCAACATGTTTCGCGGGGGGTTTTAGCGTCCTAATGCCCTTATTGGTTACTTTTGAAATATCCGATTAAATTCGGATGTACTCGTGTTGATTCGAATGTAGTCTGTGGATTTTGTTGTTATCCGCCATTGTTATTCTCAGGCTATTCTGTTCAGTGTGTGTTTATTTCTGTGATTAATTAAATTTTGTGACTGTGACAATTATTTGTTTCTAAAAATGGGTAAATCGTGCTTAATATGCAATAATAGATTTGAAAAAGGATCCAATAAATCTTTTCATACGTAAGTATTATCTTTATTATAAATTATGTATAACTATCCCATAGGCGTAGGTACTTGTTGGGCTGCTTAGTTAAATAATTAATAATTTTATAAATGATATTTATACACAATACTCTAGACAGTTTTCTTTACAAATAAGTTTAAGTGTAACATCCCACCAAACATTAGCTTTGTTTCAAAACCCACTGTTGCATATACACTAGGGCACTGTACAATTTCATCGTACAGCGTTGTGTAATATTTTACCATTATCAAAATTTCATATTCAATATCATATCATATTATCAAAATACATAGGTATTACACCACACTATTACACTGTCTCTCAAGTTAGAGTAACAGTGTTTCCATAACTGCACTACTCTGGGAGTTTGTAAACACCAATTATTTTTGACAAACGTTACCTAGATGTTCGCAACGCAACACTAAGGTTTGTGAACACCGAATATCAGATTCAGTTCAATAATGTATCAATAGCAGCGGCAACTGGTTAAATTTAGCTTCGATCATGTGTATGATCGAAGAAATTTAGGCTATGGTGTTGTAACGTTCATATAAAAACATAAATATAAAAACTGTATAACAACTGTTATGATCATTTTATATTTATATATCACGATTAGTCTGAGTGGGAAATAGTAATATTAGAGCTGTAACATTATTATATAAATGTTGTATTAACTTGCTGGGGAATAATTATAGGTGGTATTTAAAATTATTTGTTGCTTTGTATTACTTTTGATTTTTAAACTAATTTCAGATTTCCAAGAGAATTGAATATGAAAAAATTGTGGTGCCAAATCACTGGTCTTAATATGGAAGAAGTTAGCCCATATGCTGTTTTATGTTCCGACCATTTTTCCTCTGGAGAAATATACCAAAAAGTCTTTTACTGGGAAAAAATTTTTGAAAAAGGGTGCCATGCCATCTATAGCGACCAGTTCAAAAATTCAAAAAGTACTTTTTATTAGGTGGGTATCTTCTGCATACAAAATTTAAATACATAAATTAGCTGATTTGTAAGTTTTCCGATTTTAGTAATATATGAAAGAATCTCTAATGGACAAAAATTTAAATCAAAAATTAATTATTGTAATTAAACTATCTGGTACAAAATCTAAGAGCTAGTTTTTCTATTAATATACTTATTTTACTTCCAGTGATGATGACGCTGATTCAGCGGACAGTGAAAAAAGAGAACAAAAACATAGGTGAAACATCTAAGAAAAAGTAAGTCATAATGTACCCATGTTAAAATACATTAAAATATATTTATTATATTATAGGGTACAATTTATGCCCGATGTAACGAAACACGTGCCTATTGTTGGAACAAGCTCAGAGAGTGACGGACTTGGTGAAGAAGAAATTCCTAAGAAAAGGTTGGTTGAAAATTTGTTCTAATTTTTGTTATATCATCAATGTTGCAATTTTTTTATAGTAATACACGATTTAATATAGGAAATAAATTATAATAATTAAGAATATAGTTTGCTAACATCGTATTTATTTATAATTTATAAGTAGGTGATAATGCAATTTTTAAAAAATCAAACTTGGAAAGAAAAGATGGAATTAAATGTACTGCATTGTATTACAAATAAGAGACAATTGTTTTTATAACAATTAAGTATTAATACATTGTACTTTTACAAAAATTATTCATGATATGCAAAAATTCTAATATTTATGAGGAAGAAATGAAAAAGTAATAAAATACTTTGAAAGCATATTATTAAAAATAAATACTTTAGAACTCTTAAGTTGACCAATCACAACAATTCAGAAAAAAATAATATTAAGTTTTATTTCATATTAAATTAATAAATAATTAAATGTACACATATATTGATTGAATGATTTTTTCCTAAAATTCATAGTTTAGTATAAATTGAGTTTTAAAATCATTGGTTACTTTTTAATATTCTTAGTTCGTCATTTCTTTCCAGAAAAAAAATATGTTTTGTTCCCAGAAAATTTCCGGATTTTAATTTTTTTCTATTTTTCCGAAAAAAATTATTTATTTCGTTCCGGAAAAATCACCATAAATTTATGTTTATGTTTTTATTTAATGTCATCCTAAATGCGTAGCAGGTGAACAACAAAAAATTGCATTATTTTGATTTATAATTTTTAGGGACTTTGTAAAACTTGTTTGTATGTTTTAACTTTTAATTTAAGGTTGAAACTACATCAACAAATTATATCACCGTTATCGATGGCTAGTGAAAGCTCTGACCACTCAGAGAAATCAGTTGCTGGATCTTCTTCAACACTACCACCTAGTCCTACAAAGTCAGATACGTCAATAAACAAAACTTCATCGACTTTAACAGCTTCTGAGGCCGAGTCAGATATAAAATTAAAACCAAAGAGGAGGTATGCATTTTGCTTACATATTTTCAATAAATTTATGTTTGCTAGGCACACATTTGTTCCACTATTTATTTGGTATGTTCTGTAAACACTATTAAGATGCATTCAACTTGTTTTGTAATTCTTTTTAATGATTAACTTATAGAGTATTATTAAATTTTGTCTATTACGTGATTAATTTTGTAGTAGTTTTTTGCGTATTATTTAAACAGACATGTTCAATATCCAATTATCTTACTTGGATTTACTTGTCTTTTTTTAAATGAAAAAGATAAAATTAAAGAACAAGTAATCAATAATACAAACTTAGAGCCTATATCCTCATTACTTTGTAAAAAATTCGAGTAATCGAAAAACTGGCATCTTGTTAAAAGTAGTGTATATTGTACCAGATAGTCTAAAATTGATGCTATAATTTTGTACGAAATATTACATCAGTTATGAGTATTGAAATAATAAACCGTAGCTCTATCATTTACTCTTTATATTTTTTATTATTTCGTATATTACAAAATGCCCTGTATATTTTATTGTAGGAGAAAACCCTTACCCCGTTATTTTGGAGATTGTTCGTCAGATGATATGAATAGTCCAAGAAGAGCTAAAAGAAGTTGGGCCATTGCAACAAAAACTATTTCACAGTTAAAAGCAAGAGTGAGAAAATTTAGAAGGGAAAATTACATCCTGAAATCAAGAGTTGATAGTCTAACCTCATTGTTCAGTTATTTAAGAACCAATAACTACTTAAACAAAAGTGCGGAAGCAGTTATTTAAGTAAGATTTTGTAATAAAGTTAAGGCCCATTTGCAAAATATGTATTAAAACACACCCATCACCCATCAGTTATAATAAAATGTATATTTTAATTGATGTAGTAAAACTTATTCATAATAATTAAAAACTGTGTTACTGTTTAATAAAAAAGTTAACAAACAAGAAATTTTAAATAACACTTAAACTTTGCTAGAATGATGCAAGTGGGTCTAAATAAATTTTATCTAGGAACATCTAGATGCCAAAAATGTGTATTCAAATTTGTTAAAAAGCGAGCGTAAAAAGCAATAATTGTATTTTGTAGGCCTCGATTCCTGAAAAGAGTTTCCTTTAATGCTTAGGAATCTTTAGATATATAATTAATTAAATAAAAAATTTATAATTATTTATTGTGTTTTAATTTTTCTGTTAATATATTTATTTATTCACCTTTCGCCCGCGAATACTAACCTGTTCAAATACTTCAAGTACAAGGGTACCACCAATTCTCAATTACAAAGAAAATTAAGTTTAATATTTGTATTATTTAATTCTTATTTGTAATTAAAGCATGCACTCGGATTATTTGTTTAAAATTTTCTGCATATTAACTGTCCTTTAAAAGTATTATTAAATATTAAAAAAACATATCAAAGCCTTATTTTAAATATTGTCTAAATGTTATCTAAATTTTTCTTCCTTGGGACTTGCTACCACATTTAATTCAAATCACAGAATGTCATGTTCACATTTTTGATGTACAAGATATTTATAAACTATTTAGACCCCTTATTTAATGCACGCCATTGTGTTTAAAACGTACACAAAATTTATGCTCTCCTCAGCTACCCGCAACTGCCATAGTCAGCGCCACCTTCCAGTACATAATAAAATATCTACAAACTAGCGTTAATTCTGAATCTAGTGTTTATGATCGAAGGTCCACTATGCCGTTCTGTAACTAGAACATCGGCCACCTTCGACATTCGCCGCGATAATTTCGGTTTGGCTGTTTATATGCACCGTGGCCTGCGCGGGGTGTGGTAAAATCGAGACTATATTTCACTTGCATCTGATATAGACTCTTAAGGGGATCTTTATAATGTACATTTAAGAAGGTAACTTTTGTTTTATATGTGTAACCTAACTGTTCTTTTCTTCTTTTTATTTGAATTTTCTGAAGTTTGATTTACTGGCTTTACACAACTTGATTTAAATCATGATTTAAATTAAAAAAAATCAGTGGATTTAAATCAAATTGATTTAAATCGTCGCAACCCTGCTGTATGGGAATGAAGGACTTTTCCATATACAATTATATGAAGCTTGGCAGTCTGTCCGTTGGTGACGCTGGTGTTCCTAGTAATAATCATACAAATCTGAATGTGTACGGATGACTACAATGACAACAATAGAGATTTCTAGAAAAAATAATTATTATTATTGCGTATTTCAAACTGTACTGGAAGTGTTCAATTTATTACCTACCTAAAACGTTCAGCGCATTCAGATAAAAATGACGGTATAAAAACTATAGATGTATTTATAATTGTTATCATGTTAGGTTTGAAAGGATGCTTATGTAATATCCAATAATTATTTTATTATTTTTTCTAGAAATGCTACGAAGTAAATAAAATGTCATATTTTTTAAAACAACAGAGATGGTTCATATATTCTGTGTACCCCATGCAATCGACGTTCCGTGCATTTGATATACGGCGTGATTGTGAAAGACATCTAAATTCGGCTATCCATCGACAAAATATTACCGAGGAAAAGAGGATTTTTTTTATAATTTGTGTCATGGTCTGTGTATGTAGTTTTCTTTTACCTATAATACATTGCTACACATATCTACTAGGTGTATATAAAAATGTTTTGGATTATAGAGGGCGTGCGAAATAAATTGTTGTGGGTGACAGTGGATGAAACAACGTTCATATTCTTTGTATAAACGTATGCATAGACCAAACTGCTCAGATTTAGCAGCCACGAATGCAGAATGAATATTAGTTGTGACTTGATGACCATGTATGCTAATGCGATGGTGGACTTCAGTTACTCTGAATAATACATTGTATCAAGCGGTATGTATTTCATTGTTCGTTTTATACTTTCGCTTTTATTGGTCTACGTATGTATTTCCGGTCTACCGGTCCTGGAATAGTATCCTGACCCTGGTAATAAATACTAAAAGTAATATCTAAGTACAAGATATTAAGTCGCACTCGTAATCATCTTACTTTATAAAGAAAAAAAAACTAAATATAAGACACCAAGATCATTTTTTGGAAACCACATTAATTTTATGTAAAATTCGTTAGTGATATGAAAAAATATCCTTTTTATATATAGCAATTTTTTCGAATTTTTTTGTCCAAAATCATATTATTTACAAACATGTACCATCAAATAACATTTAAAAAAATATATAAGGTTACTTAATTAGAGCATTTCAAACAAAGAAATATTTATATTATCTATTGTGCTTGATAATAACTATTAATATTTGATATTTTCAAACCTTTTCTCTAAAAGTCTCTACATTTTATTAAAGATTTTTAAAATACATTAAAAAAATAACTAACTAACTAAGGGGCATGGTAGCTGAGTAGGTAAAGCGTTTATAGATATTTACTCGTGATTAAAGGGCGACGGTTCGATTCCATCCTTGAGCAAGTTAAAAATTTTAATTGTAATTTGTTTCGGACAATAAACTTTAGGGCCTCGTTTTTCTTTACTTAACATAAAATACTAGGATTATCAGAGGGTTACTTTGGTGACTTGAGAGGCGGTTAAAAAAACATAACTGAATGAGCGTTAAGTCACATTTTTTTTACAGTAACTCCGACATTTTAAAATAAAAAATTATGAGTACTCGTAATAAGCAGTATATGAAAAAAGCTGTATATAGGATGTTTCAGATTTAAAGTGACATACTGTAATGGGAGATAGAGCACACTTAGCTGAGTTCAAAACACCCCCAAATTTACCCTTGAATGTTAATTGCTTTTGAGATACAGGGCGTTTTTATGGTTTTTAACTAAAATTATAGTCGGCCATACTTCTGGAACAGCTTTAAATATTTGAATAAAATTTGGTAAAAACATTATACTCTTTTAGTTCAATCAAAAGCATAATCTACTATGGAAAATTCCAGAACCGGACTCAATTTTTATAATATTGCTCTGAGTGCTGATAACATCATCCTGTGTATAACTTTTTAGTAAATATTAGTAAGCGTCAATGGACCAGTATATAAAATAATGTCATAATATTTGATGGCACGTTTAACGTTAAAGGCAATCAACTAGCTCACGTTACTACTTTATGAATTTTACTTAAATACCCTGCACTAATTAAGCATCCTCATTTTTTTGGACAAGAAATGCACATTTATTGAAAAATTAATGGTTCGTGCAGGGCTGAACTCCCTTAAAATTCCATGATTAAGTATATTTCATTTGAGTTTGTTATTTACATTATATAAATCATTTTTGAAACACAAGTATAAGAAACTAAAAATTTATATTGATAAGAATAACTTGTTATTTGTTTTTTCTTATATGCAGCGTTTCTAAGCTTTATTAAATTTAAAATTTCCATTCAAAATAACGTACATTCCACTCTTTTCATGAAAAAAAAACTAATGTGAATAATGATGTTTGTATTAACAAGCACAATTAAAATTAATATTAATATATTAAAGATGATGGTTGACAATTTTATTTTGATCAAATAAAGTCAAAATGGAATTTATTAAGCAACAACTTACAACACTTATAACTAAGCCTGGCCAAGCGATGGTAGATTCAGGGTCGGGTGCAATACCAATGCCATCGCGCGCTTGTTTACGATGACGATGACACGACAGACTTCAGTTTTTATCTGTCGGTCAATGCATAGAGTACTAATAAATAATGTTGAGCGTAAAGAGTAGAAAACGACCGTACGCTGATAAAGCGAATAAATTTATCGGTGAATTTCCGGATTTATTCTATGATGGATGTAATATAATTTGTAAAGTTTGTGATCAAGACTTAATGTGCTAATACGGCTGCAAAATTCATGTCAATAGTAACCGGCATAAAAATTTAAAAAAAAGGCGTGTCTTTTTTGGAACATCAGTTTATGTTTGATTTACTGTTAATGCTGATTGCCTATGATGTTCTCCTGCGCATATTGGATAAACCAGCATTTCGGGAGTTCTGGAATAAATACAATCCTCAGGTGAATTAACCAAGTCGTTCATCGTTACGTAGATATGTACCAATGTTCGTGAAGACATTGTAAATAGGATTAAATGTGCATTAAAAAATACACGGCTGTAGTTATGTGTTGACGATACGACAGATTGTAAAAAAATTCTATTTCAAATGTTATAGTACGTGTACTCGACCCTGTTAAACCAACATTTCCACTTTTACTAGCTTGCAAAAGACGAACTGCGTGTACTGGCGAAACAATTACGCGGGTGGTATTGGAGACTTTCGAAAAATTTGAACTGTCGACAAGTCAAGTGTTGATGTTTGTGACCGACGGTGCTGCGACAATGCGTTTGATGGGCCGTTTTCTTCAAAGAGACGATTGTAGGTTTTTACATGTTACGTGTAAAGTGCATGCGTTCCATCTTGTAGCAGAAACGATTCGAAAATGTTTTCCAAAGGTAGATGCATTAATAGCAAATACAAAAAAGTATTTCTCAAATCTCCTAAACGGCTTCAAGCATTTCACACACTGTGTCCTGGTATTCCGGAACCACCAGAGTCGATTCTTACACATTGGGGAACCTGGTTGAAGGCAGCTTTTTATTATGCTGAATATTTTCAACAAATAAAAGCTGTGATACTACAGTTCAACCCTAACGAGGCTGCAGCGATTAAGGAAAGCCAGACAAGCTTTCAAGATGTTTCCCTTGAAACAGGTTTAAAAACTATTTATAACAATTATAGAGGACTAAACGACGCAATAGAAAAATTGCAAAATACTTCGTTGTCGTTAGTGGAATCGCTGCAAATAGTGGACGACGTAAATACACAGCTACTGACTATATGACTATAAATGACGCAAAAAATAAGCCCGTTATTGAAAAATTCGAGAGTGTATTACGGAAAGATCCTGATTTTACCAAATTAAGACAAATTTGTGATGGTGCATCTACAGCTACGTTAAGTGAGTTCACAGAGTGTTTTACTTATGCCTGTATTACTTCTGTAGATGTCGAACGGTCTTTTTCAAAATACAAACATATTTTTTCACCACAGCGAACATCGCTTACTGAGACAACTGTAAAAACATATCTGATGCTACACAGTTATTATAGAAGTGCTCCAGTTTGTGATAACGACAACCAAGCTACTTCATAAATCTGCTTGAGAAGGTGAGTTTTGTACATATTTTTATAAAGTGTACCAGTATTAATAAAAATTATTTTCATTTATTTTATTTATTTATTATTAGTTATCACTTAGATATATAATGTACATGTGTGAACGTCATTTAACAATTTAATAATAATGTACAGCACTAAGCTTACAAAATATAAGGAAATACATAAAAAAAGAATTTAAAGCGAACGAAATAGTACAAAAACATACATCACAATATATAAAATATTTTTGTTTTTATTATTGTACTTATTCAAGTATTATGATATGATGCATACCCAGTACGTCTCTGTAGGATTAATAACCTTGGCCAGGCTTACTTATAACTAAAAAAAAAAAAAAAAAAATTAACAGAACGATGCAGATAATTAAAATTACAACAGAGTTTCAAAATAACCACCCCCAGCGTCAATACATTTTTGAGAATGCTTTAAAAGGTTTTTCACTGATTTATCAATTATTGTTGGGTTATTTCTAATGTTATCACTAGAGCCAGGATCCGAATATTACATTGAAAATATTGTCGTGGAACATTTTGAAAATATATCCATTTCTCTCTCGAAGTACTATAGAACGGTGAACAAACGATGGATAAACGATTTCCCAGAGCTAGACTTTGATGGCGCAGAAGTTCGGTGCAATATTTCTAAGAAAATATCATTTTGTAATATTCGCTCTAGTTATCACATACATTAATACTTTTCTAGTAACTGTTCCCGTGTATCGAATTTTTTGTTATACATCTCTGACTTGAGTTGGCACTAAAAAAAATTGTCCAGAGGTGTAAGATCAGAAGACTTCGATGGCTAGTTAACAGGAACTCTTTGATTAGGAAATTTGTTGGAATAATGCTAAAATCACATGTTCTTGGTATTGATGCTTTGTAATAAATCTGGCAAAACGTCTCAGACAATCTTACTAAACCTCACGGCCTTATTACGTGGTTAAAATAATATTTTCGTATAGATGTTTTCCAAATCGCTGTATGCCAAATCATACGACATTTTTAAAGATATTCCAATTTAGTAATGAACATGTAAAAAGTTTGTATTACTTTATTTCAAAAATTATGCACATAATCTGAATAACAGATTTAAATAAAATGTACTTAATCATAGAATTTTAATCGAGTCCAGCTCTGCACGAATCATTAATTTTCCAATAAATATGTATTTCCTGTCCAAAATAATGAAAATGCTTAGGGTATTTAAGCAAAATTAATAAAATAGTAACGTAGCCTTAATTGTAGAATTAAAAATTTTGTCCATCAATATTTTTGAAAACTTATTGGAGAATAACCTTAAATGTGCCATCAAATATGACACTATTTAATACACTCATTTAGTTTAGTTTAATATTTGCCAAAAAATTATATACAGGGTGATTTTAGTGGCATTGAGAGCAACCTTATAAAAATTGAGTCCGGTCATGGAATTTTTCTAAAATAAATTATGATTTTGATGGACTAAAAGAGTATAATATTTGTACTAAATTTATCCAAATATTTAAAGCCTGCCACAAATATGGCCAACTATACTTTTAGTCAAAAACCATAAAACGCCTTGTATTTCAAAAACGGTTCACTATCAAGGGTAAATTTGTGGTTGTTTTGAACTCAGTGTGCTCTACTTCCCATAACACTAGTGTTAAACATCCTAAAATACTACTTACATACGATGCACATTATCCAAGATATAACGGATTAAAAACTGGTATAGTCAAAATCTCCTTAAAAAGTGAGATATTTTTCAGAAATTCAGCAAATCCTCAAAACTGTTCAACGTAAGTTATTTAGTGAGTGGTTTACAATAGACATAATATACAATTTAAAAAAAAATTTGTTCCGCTATTTTTTAAGATATTCGTTCGAGGGGGCTTAATACATTTCAATCGTATACTACTGTACAATTGAACATTAATCTTGTATAAGGGTCATCGTATTTTATGTATTATGTGTTATGTGTTTTATTGTATTTTCGTTTTACATTGTGAAAGTATTCTTTTTTTGTTGGATATTGTGAAAGACCGTTTATAACAAACAACCTTTTATAATTTGTTTACATGACATACGGAATTTACTTTATTTATATCTATTTACTACACTCTAAAGGCTAATATTATATGAACGTGGAATAATGGATTTCCATCGACCTGCATAATTAAGACGAATTTCAGATAACATATTGAGAAATAAACTGTGACAAGTATCAGATAAGTTTGTATAAAAAAAAACTTGTTGACAATAATGCATTCTGCTTACTATAAGGCGGTAGGCGTCCGGTACAGATCCGGTTTGTAGAGGTCGACGGATGCCTCTGGGTCACTGACGGATTCACTCCTGCAAAAGATGTTGCAGGAGGATTATGATATACTTGACACTGGTCACGATCTTAGAAATTATTTCGCTACCTGTGATGAAATTTATTTTCTTTTATTGAACAAAGCGGCCGACTAATTCGAAATACGTTAATTTTATTCGTTTACGGCAAGCACTTTAATCCATGACTTCCTATCACCAAAAATAAAAAAAAAAAACTAATAAAGCATTAATTTACGAAAAAGAAAATATAAAAACATACATACATTGGCGACTAAAGAAAAATCCTAACTTCATAAACATCTCACCTAAGCAGTAAATTTAAAAAATTAGGTCTTTTAAAAAAAGGAAAATTAAATATACAACATAGTACGAAAATTTCAGGAAAATGTATAGAAATTATCAAAAATCAAGAAATGATTTTTCGTTTAAAAAATGAAGACAATTCACTTACCTACACACTTTCCTCATTTTCTTGTTTTTCTAAAAACAGTTGCATTTTTGAAAAATATACAAGAAAGCAAATTTTTTTAAGAAATTGTATGACAAATGTTGTGAAATGAAATAGTTGGTGTTGTTAAAACCGTTTTATCCGGTATAAATCGATTCTAACCGGTGGCTCGGTCAAAACTAATAAAACCCGGGTTTTTGCCAATCCTGCGCTCGGCCCTTAATATTTCCGCCCAGCTTTCGCATACAAATAATGCAGCTGAATTTCAGATGAGACACAAATTAGTAGATCTCCAATACCATTAATATACACAAGAAAGGAAACAAGCCCGAGCACAGTGCTCCGTAGTACCTCCGTTGAGATCACTCGATTCTCCATTTGTTGTTTTTTTTACTAAAGTAAGTTATCAACAATCACAAGTTTCTTGTCTCACGAGTCTCGACAGTTCTATTTTAATGGAGGTGAATATATAAAATACAAATAAGTAGCCAGTTAAAATGCTGATGAAAGTTCTAATGCAATAAAGCAATATGCAAATGCTGATGTGTGCCGGTCAGAGACTTACTTGATTTTTATAAATAGTGGTTTCTTTCAGTCTAATAGGCAATAATTGTGTAACAATTGTTATTATTACAATATGCACTCAACTGCTATTATAATTCGGCGTTCGATGTGGACTTCTGCAAAATAGGGTTAGCATTTTGTTAAGATTTATTTTTGGGTGATTCAGGTCTTATCTTGATAACTTCAGGAATTGATAGAACTCCCCAAAATAATGAGGGTTTCTCTGATAAAGTATATTCTAAAAATGCTTCATTTCCGAGATAGATGGCGCCAAACTTTACCATTTTAAAAAGTTTTTTAAGAATATCACGGAAACGAAAAGGGTCATCATCTTCATATTTGGCGTGCTTACTTGGTTGGTCATAGGCATTATTTAGTGGTACAATTGTAACAATTCTCACATGGGGGTGATACTTTATAAAGGGGGCGTGCACCCTAACACCCACCCGAAATTTTTCTGTTACGCCACCGGTTAAATTTGACCTTGAAGATTAAATTCACCGTCCTTTTGCAAGTGATTTCTATTATTACACTTTTTTGATATTTTGTTTTATTTTTGAGATATTTGAGAAAATTCATGACAGTGCATAGCACTGTTGCGTAAATTTTATTTAATAAAAAATGCCAAGAACCTCAAAGATTTATTAACAAATATTAAAAAATATTTGAATAACATTACGGTAAATGCTCAAAATGCATACGTCTAGCCTCGATACACTTTTGACACCGTCTAATTAGTGTATTAACTGCAGCGGTTATTTGAGCAGGATTATTTGTTATTGGTCACACGCGTTCCGTATCATTTGAATTAATACTTCACGGGTATTTACTGGCGTATCATACACAAGATGGCCCCAAATAAAATAATCCAAAGAAATCAAATCTGGTGAGCGCGGTGGCCAAGCCATTGGCCCTTCACCAGGAATCCTGATATTTTGGTGGTTGTTGCCTAGACGTGGATAATTTTCATCCAACCACTGCCGTACTTGCCGTCCATAATGCGCAGGGGGATCATCTAACTGGATCCAGTTTTCTATGAGTAAATTTAAGGGAACATCTTCAAGTAAATCGTCAAGAGAGTTTTGAAGGAATTCTTCATGAATTCGCATTTAAGTAAACGAGGAGGCAAAAAATGCGGTCCACTAAGGTTATTACTCAAAACACCTATCCATACATTTACACTAAACCCTTGCTGAAACGTAGATTGCCTGATACATTGATGATTGATTTGTCCCCAAACATGAGCGTTATGGTGATTTACAACTCCAACTCTTGTGAAATTAGATTTGTCTGCCCATAAAACCTTATGCAAAAATTGAGGATTGACTTCTACAGAATCTAAGACCCATCTATAAAAGTTGATACGTTTTTCGGCATCTCCAAGAACAAACCTTGTACTGGTTGTAGATGAAAAGCTCTCCAATGATCTCGTCCAAGTGCTCTTAACATTCGTAACTGGGATACATGGAGCTACCTGGCTGCTCGGCTGTTTGCATCAAACAATCGAATAATTCGGTCATTGTTTCTAGGATGCACGTTTCGAATAGGTTCATTATTGCGGCGCAAAAATTTCGAACACGTCTATAAGAACCTGTGCATTAGGAACTCTTCCATTAGGATAACATGTTCTGTATTCTTCAACTGCAGCATTAGAATTGCCGTTACCAGAAGTCATAAACAAAATGGATATCAGTGAAAAGTTCTTGGCATTTTTGTTTAACAATAATGGTACTCTCGATGACACTAATAATTATAATATCGCGACCAACGTCAGTTTGAATAAACACTATGAGTTTTGTCTTTCACGGTATGCTGTAATACTAAATAAAATGTACGCAACGGTGTTATGCACTGTCACGAATTTTTTCAAATATCTCTTTTGCTTTATTTTTGAGATATTTGAAAAAAATTCGTGACAGTGCATAACGATATAAAAAAAGTATAAGAACAGAAATCACTTGCAAAAGGACGGTGAATTTAATCTTTAAGGTCAAATTTAACCGGTGCGGCGTAATAAAAAAATTTCGGGTGGGTTTTAGGGTGTACGCCTCCATTATAAAGTATCACCCCATGTGAGGATTGTTACAATTGTACCACTAAATAATGCCTATGACCAACCAAGTAAGAAGACTAAATATGAAGATGGTGTGGCCCTTTTCGTTTCCGTGATATTCTTTTTAAAATAGTAAAGTTTGGCGCCATCTATCTCAGAATGGAAGTGTTTTTGAATATACTTTACCAGAGAAACTATCATTATTTTGGGGAGTTCTATCAATTCCTGAAGTTATCAAGATAGTACCTGAATCACTCTGTAAATTCGCATCTATTAAAGTTGAATTGGTGCAATCGTAACATTTTGCTCTGTTAATTTGTTATAAAACAAATTTAGAAATAAGGAAATAAAACATACATTTTATTAGATAGGCAGGCAATATCGGAGAAACTTATATGTCATTTTTTGCAAATTAATTGTTTATAATTAAAAGTAATTAAAAATGTCTGTTCCTGCCAATTTTTTACGATGACCTTGATTTTAACGTTTAGAATTACTAATTAGACAAAACCCAGCACATTTAAATTAGGAAAATTTTAAAATCCTAGAACTCAACAAATTAATAACGGTAAGATCGCAAAATATATTTAAAAGTAGTTTTAAATGTATAAATTAATAATGAAATGACATTTCATGCGAGTCAATGCCTTTGCCTCATCACCACAATTAGCTTCAATGTGCATACATCTAACAAACAAGTTATTATTTATCCAAGACCTCGCAATTTTTTTTAATAATATTATCATTAACAATTATTATTCGTGTTCTACCTTGCCATGGGCAATGTGCAAGGTACGTACGTAAGAGTTACGAATCTGTTTTGCAAATAACGAAGTTAAATTATCGAGGAACTTGAATAGAATTTTCAATTGAGGACAATTTCGCAAATTACAGGTGAACGCCCATACGATTAGTATTAAACAATAGATATAGTGGATCTTCGACATCAAAAAATAATTTAACAATTTTCAATTCACGTTGCCACTAAGGCTAGGAAAAATAATTAATTAATCAATTAATCGGTCATTTGATTATTATTTCGTAAATAATCGATTAATCGATCATTTGATTATTATTTCGTAAATAATCGATTAATCAATAATCGATCAATCAATTAATCGATTATTTCATTATTGTTTCGTAAATAATAGATTAATCAATAATCGATTAATCGATCGTTGATTTAACGATTATTGTTTAATCGGTTATTGATTAATCGATTGTTGATTTATTTATTACTGTTTAATCGATTAATGGAATATTGATTAATCGATTAATGGGTTATTGATTAAAATATAAACAACAAAGAAATAATACTTTGAAAATGAAAAATAGGTAAATCTTATTATCCAATTGAAATTTGCAAAGTAAAAAGTATCCTGGCCCAGCTGTTAGATCATTAAAAAAATTTTAACTTATTTTATTACTTCTACATATAAATGGTTTTACAGATGTCTTGTTTTACTCCATCGTTTTGTAAAATTTTGGCGACAGTGCCCTTCCTCCTATAGTCTCTACTTCTAGTGCCAATCTGCATCCATGCAGTGTGTCTCGTGTTACTGGTGGGAAATTTCCGATTTGCGGACATTTTTCTGACATAACGGGAATGATTTGCATGACAGCAAAAAATATTAAAATGTTGGATCTAAATATGTAATAATTGTATAAGTTAACGTAGTAAAATTTATAAATTGACCTGTCAGTGTGGGTGGATAACAATTTAGCTAGCTCTGATTTCCTTCTTAATATAATTATAATGAAGTTGTAAAGATTATACTACATATGGGATATACTAGTATATAGCTTTATTTAATTTTCAATTTATTAATTTTTTATAATTACCTATCACAGCTGAATATATTTTAGTCTTGGCCTCTCCACCTACCTCTCCATTTATAAATATACCTTGTATACCAAACTGCGATTGTATTTTATACATGTCAAGTATTTTATATTTTCTATCAGTCTTATGCTTGACTTGAGCTTCAAAATTAATTTTAGTGAAAGACATTATTATTGTAAACGCCTTGTTAGTTTTTTAGAAGTGATGTGCTCTCCATTCCATGATTTATCGATTTTAAGGTTATTTTATTTGCACCTGGTGACGTCATCATGTGTTTACATTAATTTTAAATAACCCGCCTAAATCCTACAGACACTTCGACTATCGTTAATTTTGTTATTTATTACCTATACATATAATTAATTGCTTTTTTTAACGCCCTCATTAGTCTGGGGCTTATATAATATCGTTTTTTTTGTGGAAAAATTATGCTTATATTAACAAATACCTGGAAACTTGTATTAAATAATTTATCTAGAATGACATACCTGCATATTACGAATAATATACTTATTTACATTATTTCTGAATAACGTATCTTACCTGTCTAAATTCTACAGACACTGCTGGCATCTTTAACCTTATTATTTATCACGCATATATATTGATCAATTGATCGATTGATCAGAAATAATCGATTTATCGATTAAATGAGTAGCGATAAATCGATTAATCAGAAATTATCGATTATTTTTAATAATCGATTACGATTGTCAAATTTCATAGTTGCCACAACATTTAGGTCTTCTACCAATGAAGCCTGCTATTGCCACCATTTATAAAAAATATCTTTTAGACCCTATTCACATGAGAGTGAAGAAACGTTATTGTGCCATACAGCCACTGAATTGTCTACAAAATGATATACAGGGTGGGGCAATAGTGCGTCGGAATTCGATTCTCGAGTTCTACGACAGCTAGAAATAAAAAAAATACAAGAAAACTAGATAAAAAAGTTTATAACCGGAAATTATTTTCGAATATACAGGACGAGTTAAGACGAAATTACAGGATCAAGTGCCTTTTTTTTAAAACGGAATTCCTACATTATTATTGACTATCTCCCAACCACTTGGATGTAATGAATTTTTTTGTTGAAATAATGCCATCTGCAGATGCATATTGAAAAAAAATCACCAAAGTCACAATTGCGGGTTTTACGATAAACTTATGTGAATACTAGTTACGAGACATCTAATTAAAGTTTTGAATCATTTTTACTTTCTAAAAATGTACAGGGTGGCCGAAAATTAATTTTCAATTAATAACTTTTTTAATTGAATTTTCTCAGTATTTTCAAATGGAACACCCTGTATATGTTTTCAATGATGTGATGTAGAAATGCAAAACGAACATTTTTTGTAAGTACTTCCCTATGGTTAATTGCAACCATTTTCGTTTTATTAAGCAATAAGTACAAAAGTCAAGAATAAGCTTAAAAAATAAAGGTTTCTTCAAATAATTCATTAGAAAAAATTATAATAAGTGCTCCATATGTTGCCCATTTTGATTGACACACGTCTCTCTGCGCTTTTGAAATGAGGTTTCTACTGTTCCTAAAATTGCCGGTGTGATAGATCTAAAAGCAGTTATCCTTTCCTTCATATTTTGCACTGTTGTTGGTGTGTCTTTATAAACAATTTTCTCCACGTATCCCCATAAAAAGAAATCCATTTTTGTAAGATCTGGGGATTTAGCAGGTCATTTAGTGGGCCTATTTCTTCCAACCCATTGAAGTGGGTAGGTATTATTTAAGTGGTCTCTAACTGCATTTAAATAATGTGGTGGAGCACCATCTTACTGAAACCACATCTTCTTTTGAATCCTTTCAGGAAGATTCACCAATAATTGTGGCAGAGTTTTCCAGAAAATGAAGATAAATAGCTCCAGTCAAAATGTACCATCAAAGAAATGTGGCCCTATTACATGTTCTCCAATAATTCCTCGTCAAACATTTATAGACCACCTGTGCTGGTTATCAACTTGCCTAAAAAGTGAGGATTTTCCGAAGCATAATAATGGAAATTGTGCCTATTAACAAATCCATTTTTATGAAAAGTTGCCTCATCAGTGAATAAAACATTACTGAAGACATCTTACATTTTATCTATGGCCTAATTACAAAACTGTAGACGCCTTTGAAAATCATCATCAGATAGTTCCTGGTGCATTTGAATATGCTATGCATGAAACTTATTTGTTTTTAAGATTCGACCAACAGACTACTTATTCCTACTAATGAGCTCACTTCTCTCTGACTAATATGGGGATTCTCAACCGTTGCCAGCACCATAGAAAACTCATTTTCTTAGAGCACATTGCGTAATCATACATCCCGGTTTAGCAGTACTGACATTAATTTAAAAATATCTAGGAAGCCCAGTACGGTCACCATTGCAACAGGCCGTGACCGCTTTGGTGGATGCGCCGGGTATAGTATATACCGGTGGTATATAAACAAAGCGGTATCGATCTTGGTACCATTCTAAATATGATTATTTTCAAAAAAAAATCGTCGAGAGGAACACGAGAAAAGGATAATTAGAAAAAAATAACTACATTTCAGAGATAGGAAACAGTTTTTAATAAAACATGATAATTCTTGTAGATTAGTAGTATGGAGAAATTTTTTAAATGATAAAAGTAGTTGGCCCATATGTACCTTGAAAAATATTCTACCAGAGCTACTAAAATACTTGCTACTGGACAGACGGTGTAGTTTCAACTCGCAAATCGAATGTGTTAAGAAATTGTATAAGTAAAATGTTTACTAAAAGAAGAATCGATACTAATGATGATGTTTGAATACAAAATTTATAGTAACTCAAGGGAAGAGCTGCTTTGTGCGATGCCAATGACAATGGTATTTGAGCTATTTCTATAGCCTATCTAGTAATCTAAAATACTAACTGTTTCATTATTACCTAAAGTAAAACATTTTATTTTTTTGCTGCGTTATTAAAAGTTTTCTTACAAAAATAATTTAACTTATTTTATCCTAAAGTTTTCTTATGTTCCCTTATAAAAAATTCATTTTCCATTCTACAGTAGCGAATTTTAAAATATGAATATTATGAGTGAACAATATTAGATAGTCCATGAGTAGTATCATAGTACGTATCCTATTATACAGGGTGGGGCAATAGTGCGTCCGAGTTCGATATCTCGAGTTCTATGAAAGCTATAAACTTGATTTAAAAACATAAGTAAACTAGACAAAAAAGTCTATAACCGGAAATTGTTTTCGAATATACAGGGTGAGCCAAGACGATTCTACAGGATCAACTAACATTTTTTGAAATAGAATGCCATGTATATCGATTTTTTTTTGTTGAAATTATACCATTTACACGTGTATATTAAAAATATCACTACAATCGTAACTATCGATTTTAAGAAAAAATATGTTAGTGCCAGTTATGCGACATCTGTGTGATGACACTCAGCCATTTTCACATCCTAAAAGTATTACAGGGTAGCCAAAAAGGATTCTTAAATTTACAACTTTTTGAACTGAATTTTCTCAATTTTTTCAAATGAAACACCCTTCCTGTATATTTTTGGACGATGTGATGTAGGATTGAAAAACGAACATTTTTTGTAGGCTAATTGTCACCATTTTCAATTTATTGAACAATAATTGCAAAATTCAGCAACCATCTAACGTATATCAGCGCCAAGTTTAAAATAAATATATAAAAAAATGCAAGTCATGCGACAAAAACATTTATTATATAAAAATTTCAATCTGAGAAATGAAGCGCTTATGAAAAAATTTTCATAGCACAAAAAATATTTATTTTCAAAACTCTATCGACTATTTAATTTTTTGTATTTAAAACAGTTAAACCCCGTTGTTTTCAGTAAAAAGCGAAAATATTTTAAAAACGGATGGTCAAGAAAAAAATTATTTTCAACAAAATTTGTTTAAAAAAGCCTGGAGATATGTTTCGAAATATGAGAAAAAAACATTTATTTTTCGGAATATTTTGTAAATTTCTATTAATATTAGTTTCCATCGGTATTTAGGGTGCATCGTGGTGAGTAGCATATTTGACGTTTTCGAGAAACTACAAATAATTTGGAACTGAACATTTTCAGGGATACTCTATTTAATGAAAATACGTATGTGACACTTCCGGTTATACCAGAAGGCAGCCAGATTATAATTCTGTTCATTTCAAGGTAACTTTCAATATCATTCCCTATTTAAAAAACCAGTGGTTTTTGAGATATTTAGCTTTTTATAAAATCTTATGCGAAAACTTACCCGTAGTTAAAAATTAATAACTTCCGCTATGATAAATTCCAATAACCAATGTTTCTCCCAAATATTATCGAAGGATGCAGCTTATGTGTGCACAAAGTACAAATGCTCCAAAATGTACAGAGTGCACAGAAAAGAAAGTCGAACTTTGACAACTTTAACCTCCATGTTTACATGTTAATGGGGAAGCATTTCGAGCAGTTAGTAGTTCAAAGGATGTATTTGTTATCAGTTCCTGTATTATCAGTTTTTCTTGTTATTCAAAATAATTTTAAAAAACTAATAATTTTCTCATTTTTATTAACGTTCTCAACGTTGACGTGAATTATTTTTATTTCTGTTGCTTTCAATGGCCCTTTTAGACAGTTTTTTTGCACTTTGGTACAAAAAAAATCAGTCCATGTATTTTTTTTCTCTTTAGTTAGTTTTCGATCACCACCTTCTGAGTGGAGGTTTTGGATTCATCGCCTTCTCCCAGTAGGAGATGATTTTGGTGTAAGTATATTTTTTCTTTTCATTTTTAGAGAGTACAAAACACCGAAATTCAATAATCAGTTGAACTTGTTGCCATCCCTGAAGAACTGTAAGCAAATTTAATGTAACTACTGTGATTATTTAAAAAATCTATTGTAACTTGCGAAAGCAAACTTTGTTCTTCATAGCACACTATACTTGATACTGATGTTAATTTAACCATTTTTCTTAACAACTTTAAATAACAAAAAACTGTATATTTTAGTTATAGGATATAGCCATATATGTCGAAACGTAATCAGAAAACAAAAGGAAGCGAATAAGAGTTTTTGCGCACATAAGCTCTATCTATCTCTTTGAAACATACGGAAGAAACATTGGTTATTGGAATTTATCATAGCGGAAGTTATTACTTTTTAACTATGAGTCAATTTTCGCATACAATTCTATTAAAATCAAGATATCTCAAAAACCATTGAATTTTTTAATAGGGAATGGTACTGAAAGTTACCTTAAAATAATGAATAGAACTCGTATGCCACTTAAAATAAGGAAATTGATGCAGATTTGCGGCATACCCGGAAGTGTCATATACGTGGCATTATTTTCATTACATAGAGCACCATTGAAAAACTCTCATATACGTGGCATTATTTTCGTTACATAAAGCACCACTGAAAACTCTATGTGCAAATTTTCAGTTTCAAATTATTTGTAGTTCTCGAAAAATCTAATAGGACACTCAGCGTGATGCACCCCGTATAGTAAATACTGCGACAACAAAAACCAGAAAAATATGCGGTAATATATTATTTAAAGCAGAGAATAAAAAATCGAACATTAGTTGTAGAACATGGAGAGGCGAAACGGCAGTGCATCGTAAGTTTTGGTAGAATTAATGGCACACGTACGCCCCTCAACATTCCACAATACCATTATTTGCAACCTTCTTCGATTATTTTCAGTTTTTGTTTAAGAAATTATTAGATAGGTAAAAATTGTTTAGATCCATTTTCACATATTTCGTGCAACCTAATGACAAGCAACACTTTTCTTGTAAGACTTCTGAATGTTGATGAAAAGCACAACATGAATACATGACGAATGTGATATTAACCTGATAAATACCGTTTTATTAAAATGTATTAAATAAGTTTCGAGTATTTAATTTGTAAAATATAGTGGTTAAAAGACAAGGAAAACACGGATTTAATTTTTTTCACTCCTTTGATTTTGTGATGTTAGTGGTCCAACTCAGCAGTCAATTCTTTTGAATTCTATAGCAGTCATCGATATGTCTTAAAAAAAAGGTGCCAGTTCAATAACGGGACTGTATATTACATGGTAAATAAAAGACTCATTTGGAAGCATAACTTTATATGCCTTATTATTACTTAGGCAATTAAGAAAATATCTGATGTGGCCAGCACAAACTTTCTTATACCAGTATATATCATCCTGATCTAAAAAAAATCATTCTATTTAATTCTGCACTTACTTCAATTAAATTTTAATAGCGTAACTTGAAATGTTTCATTAAAATTTTTAAATAATTAATTATCAGCGTCATTCGATACTGTCAATAATAATTCATGTCATATATTTTAATAATTTCTTCTCATTGACATTGACATTTTTGTAACTAAATTAGAACTTTCAAATGTCAAACTGTTAAATTTATCCTAACCCCATTTTATGACGCCAATGTGTAAAATATTTCAGTTTACATCAGCTTTATTTAAGTACTTGGAAAATATATTTTATTGGCTTGATATAGTAGACATGATTTATAATCTTTCATCAAGAATATATTTTTTTTGTAAAGACAAATACAAAAAAGTTTGGGTCCGGTGGAGCTCCTTTCAGCTGGCCAATTTTGCTCAACACCGAATTTATCATTGTCTTTGGCCGTTAGAACATGTGTACCAAATTTGAAAGCATTATCTCAAAAACTGTGGCTGCTATCGCGATACTACAGACATGCCCACAAATGATTTTTCCATAAAGTTATATTTTTCATTAATCGTCCAGAAATGTAATAAAAATGTTTTTTTTTTTTCCCCAAAATTGTACCTTTTTACTTTCTGATACCTAATATAAGTAAGTATAGTAATGGTGATTTTTTCGACCTCGAGATTTTGATTGATATATACGTTTTGAACCCTCCTGAATCCATTTTGACTATTTTCCGAATGATGTCTGTCGGTGCGTGTGTTTATGTGTGTATCCGCGATAACTCAAGAAATACTAATGGGAGACTTCCCAAATTTGCCAGTTAAGACTGTCAACAACATTTTAGATGACACAATAAATTTGGTGAATGTGGTACCATCAGAAGAGACATAATGAATGAAAGAAGAAAAAAACGTACAATTTCGGGAAAAAAAGCGCTCGCCTGAACAATTGGCAGCCGGTTTGCAAAGGAATATTCTCAGTGCAATTTGGATAAATTTCTTGCAGATCTCTTTCATATATCAATTTTGATAAATTCATTAGAGGAATTAATTTTTCATTGGTGATTATGCTAAATGGGCTCCAAAATTAATGCATTCATCTCCAAAGCACTCTTCTAATTCATTTGAACACATTTTTAATAAGTTATTGGCTGACTGTCTTATTTCATGTGGTGGTGCAGTTTTTGAGAGAAAATTTTCGTACACTATTTTAGGGCGACTTAATTTTTGCTGCAAATTATCTATAATAACATTGAAAGTGTTAATTTTGAAGTGATGACTGCCGTTGTCAAATGCTGTTTCTCCAGTATAACTTTCATCAAATTGAAGTTTTCTCTTTTTTGTACGCCACCTTTCTACGAAACCATATACTAAAATATCTCTTCCAATGGGTATGTGCGAATTCAAACGATCACAGAAATTTGCCATGTACATGATTTATTTCATTTACGCTTAATTATGAATGGATTGCAGAAATCACATTATTTTCGCGGGTCTTCTTTCCCCGACCAGACAGTACAAGTTTTATGCACAATTAGTATGTATCAAAACTGTATCACGTTTTACTTTGAAATTTTTTACAACTGTTTAAAAATATACGAGACCTTTGCACAACGTTGTGCAAAATATTAAAACGGTTTTGGTCTGTGTAGTCTCAGTACCGTTTAATACGATGCGACATCGACAACGGGTGAAATCATAAAAGGCGGGCGCTTAAAGAATGCAGTCGCTTTAACAGCAGTTTTTTCAACTAAGCAAAATTTTTAAAAAATGTTTTAGTGAAAAAAACGTATCTTTTTCATTATCTATAACTTTGCCACATATAGTATCTGGCTATCTTTAATAATAATAAAGTTAGCAAGCGACTACATTTTGTGCTGCAAATTATATAAAGCTGTTATTTTTTTTATTTTAGCAATAGAACAATTAACTTATTTAAAGTTTTTAACTTTGTTCAATTCAGTGTGAATATTACCTGTTTAAAAGTTTAAAGTCAATAAAGTCACTAGTAAAAAAGATACGGCAAGTTAAACAAAAAATCTAAAAAAGTCCAAAAAAATTGTATAATTCCATTTCACTGATTTCGTAATTCCAAATCAATTGGCGACCTAAAAATTCGGATGTAGCAAGTCATTTTACACAAGTTTCAATAGTCAAATTTTTTAGGTCCTCGAGTGGTATACAAGGTGAAAAAATTCAAACGTGTCGGTTTCCTAAATAGACACATGTAGAGAGTTTGGAAGTCATTACAGAGACGGATTTTTAAACCTAATACTATATTCTGAAAAGCGCGTGATATATAGAAATACCACAGAAATTAAACAACCCCCAAATCCAAAGCTCAAGTTGCACGGGCGAAGGTCACATTTGTGGACGTAAAAAATGACGAGTCAGTCCGTGTCTTCAGAAATAGTGATATGTTGTGTGTTGTTATGTAAAGTGTGAGGCGTTAGACTAAGATACGCAAATCTAGTCCAATTATTAGTAAATTCGTTGTGAAGAAACATGTATCGTCGAAAAAACACCAAACGTTGATTGGCGGAGACAAATAAAGGCGGTGAAACAGGGAGATGGTATGTAAAAACGTTTACAAAGTAAATACTGTTTACTGTGCTGTCCGCCTTTAGTGCCTTTGTTTTGCAGTCTGCTTCTGTTATTTATGTCATGATATCCAAATTCCTGTCTATTTATAAAGAATACATTCGTCGGCGTGTTACAGCAACTAAATTATTCAATTGAACCAAACATACATGTCATCTGTAGTGTTGTATTCATCTATCAAATTTAAAAGAAATCGGTAAAACGTTTTTGAAAATATTGCAAAAAACCATTTTTGATGTCCCTCGACGAGACCATTGTACCACTCTTAAAAATCGAACAAATTCGAAACAAAAAAATAAGGGTGCCTTAATTTTCGTTCCTTTATATGTGCTTTAATTCTTTTACCATAATTAACAATTACCTTGTATACAGGGTATCCCATAATTAAGTTCAAGGAGGTGACAGAATGGATTCAGGAGGGTTCAAAACATATATATCAATCAAAATCTCGAGGTCGAAAAAAATCACGATTACTATACTTCCTTATATTAGGTATAAGAAAGTAAAAATAGGTTTAAATATTTTCGGTTTGCGAAACATTAGGTAATGGTTTTTAATATGTAATCGTAACCAAAAACAGCAAGCTGAAAATTAGGATATTCAATTTGATATTTTCGTTTCAATTTAAAAATAATTTAGATAATCAATCAAAACTGTAGGAATATTAAATTAAACAAGATAGATTTATTGGGGTTCAAAATAAAACAAAGAAGGTTTAGTGCCATATCCCCAAAAAAAACAATTATGCAGCTACGGACACGTGTTTCAGAGTTATTGCCCTCATCAGCGTATCGTAGCTAAGGAATTGAATCTACGATGGAATAAATCAGGAACAAGAACTAAAATAAGGCTGGAAAGTACAGTACACAGTATTCAATTAGTGCCTTCATGTTCCCATGTGCCACTGTGAGGTACTTCGTTGCTCTACGCAAGAGCAGAAGTGTCACTTTGACGCCCAACACTACGGCGGTGTTCACGGTACGGAGAACTCGGGCGCCAGTTTCTGTTTAGAGTGCAGAAACACCACTTTACTCTATCGGCGGGACGATAGAGGCCGGGCAACTGCAGTGAAGATACGGCTAAGCCAGAGGTCGGGAAAAAGGGAACTTACATACTACAGTTAAGGAACAGACTCTCATTCAATATATGTACATTTATTCTACACACTAATTATTATTTACACTTTATACACACCTTAGTAACTACAACTTATACTACAACGGTCTTAACTACAAGCGGTCTTATTCTACAAGCGGTCTTATACTACTACGGTCTTAACTACGGACAAGCGGGGCAGTAAGCGGGCGGTCAAGCGGTGCGATACGGTAAGCCGGTGAATGGAGCGGTGAAACGGTAAGCGTCAATAAATTAATCGGTCTTAAGCAGACGGCGACGGATACCAGGAGGGGAAGCAAGCGCCAATACAAGCAAACTATGCCTATCTAAAGCGGTTATTTATTATCGCTTGGCTGATGGATGGTTCCGGTCTTATGATATGCCAACGTAGTACCTCCAAAGCGCCCTGCCAAAGAAAACGGACTCAGGCGGCCTGGAGGGCACGCGGTTGAATGCGGTTACGGTAAGGGGGGGGAAGGAGTAGCAAGCCTAACAGTGGCAAATTGATGATGACGACGGTCAGGTCAAACTCCAAGCTACCCTGCAGAATTTGTACGTGCTCAGGTAGCCCGGGGGGACCCGCGGTTACGGAAATACCTCTAAGTCACCCTGCAGTCTAAGACGACGACGGTAAGGTCAAAACTCCCAAGCTACCCTGCAGAATTTTTACGTGCTCAGGTAGCCCGGCGGACCCGCGATTACGGACGATACCTCCAAGTCACCCTGCAGAATTTTTACGTGCTCAGGTGGCCTGGCAGGCACGCGGTTACGGAAATACCTCTAAGTCACCCTGCCAAAGAAAACGGACTCAGGTGGCCTAGAGGACACGCGGTATCAAATGCTAGTATCTCCAAGTCACCCTGCAGAATTTTTACGTGCTCAGGTGGCCTGGAGAACACGCGGTGTAACGCTGTTCTAATTCCAACCTTCGGCCGCTCTCTCGTTCTAGGGAGGGATATGAGGCGGATACGTCCTAGCGCTCGCGGTTCATAAACTCTAAATAAAGCCCGGAAAGTACTCACCAGCCAAGTAATACCGATTATTTACCAAACCTTTATCAAACCTTGCTACCTACTTCCGGATCCTGGGCTGGCTTCCTCTCTGGAGCGGTCGGTGTCGGCACGTCTGGACGGTACGGGCGGCAGCAACGGACTGTTCTCGGATACTCTGAAAAATCCTCAAGCTACTAAATTCTGCCAAAAAGCAGAAGTAGGATGAGCGCGGTAGTCATGCGCGAAATATTGCAACTGCGTCACCGATTTACTGACTTAGAAAAATTCGCAATTACCTTTGTATACCTATATACCTCTATACTCACAAGTTTACTTACTGTCCAAGTCGGCGTGGTGCTTCGGGTGGCGGTCAGACGGAGACTAATTTAATTGTAAAATCCTCATGCTACTAAACACTGCCAAAAAGCAGAAGTAGGATGAGATATGGTAGTCATGCGCGGTTTATTACAGCTACGTCACCCGTTTGTGGACTTAGAATAATTCCGCATAATTACCTATTTCTTTATACTCACGAATTTACTTACTATCCAAGTCGGCGTGGTGCTTCTAGTGGCGGTCAGACGGAGACTAACTTGATTGTAAAAATCCTCATGCTACTAGACACTGCCAACGCAGGAGTAGGATGACACACGGTAGTCATGCGCGGTATATGACAACTACGTCACCCGTTTATCGACTTCCGCATGAAATTTAAATACCAATATATCCTTATACTCACGAGTTTACTTACTGTGCTGATCGGCGTGGTTCCTCGGTTGGCAGCTGGACGGCAACTAATTTAATTGTTTTCAGTCTCGGGCTCCTTCATGGTAGCGCGGGACACAGGAGTGCGGGGGGTAATATGCGCGTTTCACGTTTCGCGATTCACGTACTGCCCGCAACTTGGCACATTTGGAATGTTCATAAAAACATATCAATACTACCTATCGTTAATTAATAATTAAACTGTTATTATTTACAAGCGCAGTACTATAATGGATAAAATATTTTTCAAAACAGACAAATAACACCTAGCTACCTAACTTAACTTAACAAAATAAAATCACTTCGTTACACCACATATGGGGCCTCGATGAGCACAGTCAACACACAGAGCTCTATGTGTACTACTCATTTCCACCTGGCACATACAAACAAAACAAGATAGATTTATTGGGGTTCAAAATAAAACAAAGAAGGTTTAGTGCCATATCCAAAAAAAAACAATTATGCAGCTACGGACACGTGTTTCAGAGTTATTGCCCCTCATCAGCGTATCGTAGCTAAGGAATTGGATCTACGATGGAATAAATCAGGAACAAGAACTAAAATAAGGCTGGTACTTTGTTTTATTTTGATCCCAATAAATCTATCTTGTTTTGTTTGTATGTGCCAGGTAGAAATGAGCAGTACACATAGAGCTTTGTGTGTTGACTGTACTCATCGAGGCTCCATATGTGGCATATGGGAACATGAAGGCACTAATTGAGTACTGTGTATTGTACTTTCCAGCCTTATTTTAGTTCTTGTTCCTGATTTATTCCATCGTAGATCCAATTCCTTAGCTACGCTACGCTGATGAGGGGCAATAACTCTGAAACACGTGTCCGTAGCTGCATAATTGTTTTTTTTTTTTTGGGATATGGCACTAAACCTTCTTTGTTTTATTTTGAACCCCAATAAATATATCTTGTTTTGTTTGTATGTTCCAGGTGGAAATGAGCAGTACACATAGAGCTCTGTGTGTTGACTGTGCTCATCGAGGACCCATATGTGGCACATGGGAACATGAAGGCACTAATTGAGTACTGTGTACTGTACTTTCCAGCCTTATTTTAGTTCTTGTTCCTGATTTATTCCATCGTAGATCCAATTCCTTAGCTACGCTACGCTGATGAGGGGCAATAACTCTGAAACACGTGTCCGTAGCTGCATAATTTTTTTTTTTTTGGGATATGGCACTAAACCTTCTTTGTTTTATTTTGAACCCCAATAAATATATCTTGTTTTGTTTGTATGTTCCAGGTGGAAATGAGCAGTACACATAGAGCTCTGTGTGTTGACTGTGCTCATCGAGGACCCATATGTGGCACATGGGAACATGAAGGCACTAATTGAGTACTGTGTATTGTACTTTCCAGCCTTATTTTAGTTCTTGTTCCTGATTTATTCCATCGTAGATCCAATTCCTTAGCTACGATACGCTGATGAGGGGCAATAACTCTGAAACACGTGTCCGTAGCTGCATAATTGTTTTTTTAGGGGATATGGCGCTAAACCTTCTTTGTATTAAATTAAACCTTTTATGATGTGTAAAGTACTGTCTCGATACATGTGACAGAACGATGAATAATATTATCTTACCACAGATTTCCAAAGAATGAGCTGAAAAAGAAATAGCTTTTATTTTGTGAAGTTAATGCCGTCTCTAGTTTAAGCCGAATCTGTTCGGTACATTTTGAGAAGTGTGATTTTTAAAGAGATTTACACTTGAAACGAACACGTAATTAGATTCTGTTTAATTTTTCCTAATCATGAAAGGTTTGCACTATTTCTTTCGTATTGATGTACATACCTATTAGTTCTGTCTAATTTTTATAAGATTATTTAAATGCAATTATCAAGGTTATCCGAAAACTAAACGAAAAAATTAACAATTGTATATTCTTTTGTAATAATTGTCAATTAATATATTTTAAATGAATAATCTCAATGTTTCATGCCACTTTAGTTTATAGCTGGAGCATATTATAAAATATACTGAAAGAAAATGCTGTTCCCACTCTTTTATTTGAGACCGATAAGGGGAGTGTCAACGAGAAGATAGAAGCATTCAGAGACGTTATACAAAATCTCGGAGCTTTGATGTAAGTAAAATTTTATTGATGCTAATGAAGGAAATATAATAACAGATAATTATAAAAAAATTTACCTGAATCTTCTTGTAATATTTGTAATATTTTGCAAATTTGTTCTGTATGTGTAAATATTAAAATGTTTAGGTATTTTGTAAAATATATTTGTTTCAAATTATTATATCGTGGGAACATATGGAGGTCTGTCGTAACTACACATACCTTGAGAATCACAAGAGTAGATAATAAATTATCTTGCATCATATTGTTTTATAATGTAAGCAATTGTATATATTTTGCAGCCCTAACAAATGCCAAGTTATTTGTGGGATAATTCTATTTTACTTGTCATCTTAGCCTTAATTTCTTTTGTATTAGTTTTCTTATCTTTCATGACTGTATGCACTTACGTCACTAATTTTAATAAAGTTTTTAACATTCCCAGTCAATAATTAGTTAAGAACCTTATTAGGGAATCTTACACTACAATCATTGTATTTATTTAAAATTGTGTTTAGTGTAATAATTTGGGACACGCTATATTATGTTTTTTGGGCCTCTAATTGGCTACCAATAACGTCTCCATGACGCTTTTAAAACACCTAAGTTTTGATTGGCTAAAGCCTGATTAAGCATTCCTTGTTGTTTAATCTCCTCGTTTATAACATAACATACCACCTAAACATTTTTTCGCTCATCCCTTCATGGCAGAACATGTCTCAATTCACGACCTAAATCCTAAATATTGTTTACTAAAAACTTTCGAGGGCGGTGACCCACTAGCAAGTATTTAAATTGTGGTCGTGCCAAGCCGTTTACCCGCGCCGTGTAAGGAAGTCCAGTGTCGAACACATGCTAAGAGAATTATTTAATTCTACGAGAATTGCTAGAACAACATTAATTCGCCGTATTTTATTAGCGAACGTAGGCCATAATTTCTGCAATTTCGCTGGGTCACCTACTGTTTCATAGTAAATATTGTATTTACTATACGTATTTGTTAGAACTGGCCTGTTTGCTGACTGCCACAAATTATACGTCTGCTATAACAATTATAAATAACAATGTACCTGTTATTTTTTTCTCCAAACCCGCACGATTTCAATTAAATTCAATATACCAATTAATTGATGTTAATAAGAGCGTGGGTGGATGCACTGTAGACAAGAAAACAAGATTTTATAACTTTGTAGTTTTACAGTTGTTAGTGGTAAGACTTTGGATGGGTTTTTCAAAATTGCACATATAGTGGTCGTCTATTATGTAACTCACAGCGACGTTGTTAACAAACGACTTGACGTACAATAACAGAAGAATCAGTTAATTGTATACTGTAATAATATTTTATCGCTAAGAGAAAAGATTTTTTTTGCGATGCCCCTTTGAACTGCAAATCAGTAATTGGTTCGTTTTCGCAAAATACGTGAATAGGGGAACAAGGACGTGACATCATTATTTAACGTCAAACTGAGTAAAACGGGAACTGAAACTGGTTCCCGGTGTAAATAGATGGTGAATTATTAGCGTTTGACAGTTGTATTGTTTGTGTCATGTATATGGCAACGCCATATACATTGACGATTTTTCATAAGGCGCTTAAATGGAAAACGAAATCGTTTAAATTTATTAGTGATGCGCATAATCGAATGATTTCAATAATCGGAAAGTCGATATTCGAATATTTCAATAATCGAATGATCGTTCAAATGTTTCTGGACGATATAAGAGCCGAGAACCGAGAACGATGCGCAATCGAAAATCGCACACGTATGGGGTGGGGTCTCGATTCTTTCGGATTCGAAAGATTAACTTTTTACTTCTCTTTACAGTCACATGACTCATTTTAATGCATAAACCTTTTCATTTGTTGCCAATAATTTACTATTTTATTAATAGGTACTAAAAAGTTGTTTTTAAGAATTCTCCTTTATTTTTGTATTTTTATTAATTTTATTTATTATATTCACAATATAGTCTATTTCTATTTTGCGAGTCTCAGTTATGTTTTTCATTCCTGCATCCTGTTTCTATCCTAATTATATGAAATGAACCGTCACTGAGTCGCTGTGCTACACTGCTACATGCACATGCAACGGCGCAACAGGCAACCAACGATAATTTATTATTTTAAATTTTAGTACATGGCTGTATGCGTGGACCGAATGCGAGTATCCGAGTGACACATTCCGATTGCATTGCGATTACCTATTGCGTCAGCTGAACTTGAACGTGATTTGAGTAGTGATTAAATATCATTCGACTCCTTTCTCAGTAATCGAAATGTTCAGAATATTTCAGTAATCGAATGACCAATTATTTTTAATTCGAATGATCCCATCACTAAAACTTATGATAACCTAAAAGTCACTGCAAGAATATTACTCTCCCAACTTGAATTGGTGAACGTACTACCACTCGCTTGAAATATCCAAATTCCAAATATCTAGCAATTTTAACGTTGTTCAGTTGGTAGTGACAACGTCAGTCGTATTATTTTCTGTTAACCTCGTTGGCTTTAAATATCTAGGGACTTTCGAAAAAGTCCCTCTTTCCTATCAAGAAGTTCATAAAGAACATTTGGTATTGCCGAAGTATACCCTATGTCTTACGCCAAGTGTGGCCAGTTAGAAAAAAAATGCGAGCGATGGCTGCGAACTAGAATGAAATGAGAGAATAAAACACACCCAGCGAAGGTAATGACAGGCTCTGTCTGTACCTCACCAGCCATCTACACTCCCATTGTTACGATGTCGGAAAAAAATCTTTAATGTCGTTGGGAGACGACAGCCATTCAAGGTCAAGGATCTTTCGTTGACAGTTATTTGAGCGACAGTTTTGTGTTTCCTAACCTCACCTGTGTTACTGACAAAAACTATGGAAATAAATATATTATTATTTGCAAGATCTGTAAAGAAGGTATTATCCTTAAAGGTTCACCCGAACTATTCAGTTTTAGTATAATTTATGCCCAATATTCATTCCTCTACAATATCCAGTTTTGCTGATTCGTATTTATTAATACGGGTCAAAATATTATTTTCCAGCTCTTCTAAATTCTATAGCAAAATGCTACCTGCGTTGTTTTACTACTCCCTTTCTTTTTGTTGTTGGTGCACAATATTTTCGGTGTTCATACTTATTTATTTCCAAAAATATAGGACATTGATACAAAAATCAATATATTACCAAAGAAATTCTCTTTTAACAACGGAATCAGAGAGTATTCCGAAACGTAAATCTCTATAATGTAAAATATTTGACATTTAAATTTCACTTTCAAGTTAATATTTTTAAAGACATTTTTTGCACACATAATAACTTTTTTTTTTAACTGCCTAATCCTTTTGGCGTAGAGGTTTATTTAACAATTTTCTTAAATAAGTCATAGGACAGTGGCTATTACCTAAAGAAGGTGCGAGGAAACACAAATCATCGATTTTACACATCAACCAAAATCAAATGTCAATAAGTATAACGGAAATTTTACAGGTTAGGTAGAAAAGGACTCCCAAGATCTTGTGTACTACCCATTTAAAAAAAAAAACGGTTATCGTTATTCAATTCAGTAACGCAATCATTTCAACGACACTGGTTACTGAATTCGAAATTTTACAAAACTGTTAAAACTATCGTTAGAAGTAAACGACAGTCCTTCTTATACGATACGTTATGCAACATTTTACAGAATAAACCTCTTTCTTTCAGAGGTGATGTAAATCAGACGTTCCATTGTCTAAAAGATGATAGACAAGTAAAAGATCCCTACAAAGAAGAGGTTCAACAAAATTTCTGGGTTGGGAGTAGTTCGTCTACTGACGTCGGTGTTTGGCGTTGGTAGCGGAAATAAGCCGGTTACTGGCAGCCAGAAAGATGTTTAAGCTGCTTAGTGCGTTATTTTGTGTGTATTCGTAAATAATCGATAAAAATAAGTCAATACGCAAACCCATCTATTTATTACAATACTGTCAAACTACCATAGTTGTAGCAAAGTTCTCTTCTAGATTACGATTAAGTGTTCCGTTACACGTTTTATAGGATGTGTGACATCAAAGAAAATTCGTGATAGTGTAAAAACTACTTAAAAGAAAGTGCCAAGTATATAGTACATTTTGTAAGACAAACAGTCAAAGACAAGCATAGTCTCAATCACACACTCTTTAAAAACCAGTGTCACCTAATTAAGCACGAACAAATAGAACTTATTAGGCATGGTTTGGTCAACTAATGTTATAGCAGCTCCAAATCAAGGCTTAACATTTTCGAGACCTGTGCATCTACAAAAAAGTCAACAAAATAGTTTCCGTCACAGCATGGGAAAAGTTTTGTGGACATCTATGGTATCTGGAGAACGAGTTAGCAGAACAAATTTAGCACCACTTGATTCAACGGTTTCCATAGAAACTATATGTCGGATGTTAGCATTTGTGGAGACTGAGAAGGATTCTTGCTAACATCCTACAGCTAAGCCAAAGTCTGCAGTGGGTAATAAAGGACTTAAAAACTTTTGTTTCCAGTCAATCATAGACTGTTTTACAAGGTTCAATTTATCTTCTGATTTTTAGAAATTTGATTCTCTGCTTTGGCAAAACAATAAATTCTTTGGTGCCGCTGAACATGTTTTTGATTTGTGTGTTGTGAACGATGCATCAGAGCGAGGAGTTCCACTCACTGAAAAATGTATCCATATGACAAAGAGTGAAACGCGATTACAAAATCTATCGGTTGTTACTTAAAATACTTGAAAATGATTTCAAAACTGTCCAAGATTGTCATTTAGTATTTACACATGTGTAATTCTTAATGTTTATTTTGTCTTTTTTCTCTACAATAAACCAAAATGTAAATCTACAATCACTTTACGTATTAAATAAAATATACTGTCAATTGCAATATTTTTAAAAGCTTAGTCTTCATGAGGCACTGGTAAATATTATTGCAGACTAAATTTATTTTCGTTCCTAGTCACAGCAATCTAAAAGGAAAAAAAATAGAGGTCAGCACCAAAGAAAATATCAAAAAATTGTTATTTTACTTTAGGGACATCCTTATGTACATTAGACGGAATAGTATTTGATCGTACAAAAATAACAAAAAAAAAGTTAGAAAGCATTACAAAGACGTGCCGATATACCTAATACTATTAAGGTTTTATGAAGTTTACCACAGGGGTGTATTAAGGTATATTCACAAATACTACATTTTAATAACAGTGCCCGTATACAGTCTCCCTCTCCCCTTCCTAACTTTTAAATGAATTATGACAAAATTGAGGCTAAATCGTATTGAATAAAGTATTTTCTGTTGATGAATTGGTTTTTGAAAATTTAAAGATGGCGCAAGAGGCATTTTCAAGCGCGTTCCGTCCACACTGAAATATGGTCGGACAGACCATCTCTTTTGGAGAATAAAAAATTTGACATTGTGGCAGAAATGGTGAATCTTACGTAACTCACATCTCAGGTATGCAATTATACAGAATGTTATGTCTGTAGTTCGTCCAGAATCCTCAAAAAAAAAAATTATCCACACATGATGAAAAGAGTGCATAAGTTGCCGAAAAACAATCGACAGAACAAGAGTTCTCTTCTAAGTTCGAGTCTCAGCATTTGTAAATGTCGGAGGGAATGGTTGTTGTGCGTGTGTCTGTCCTGGTTAAGTGATGGAAGAGCAATGTGCTAAACTCAGGCAGGACTTTAATATAAATAAGATGTTTAAATTAATAAAAAATTAAATATCTTAAAAAATAACCGATGAGCATGAAGTCACATTTTTGACGAAAAAATTTTAAAATGAAAAACGCTGTTTTTATCAATATGTAAAATTTTAGATGCACATTTTCTGAGATATAAAGCTTTACAAGATGGTATGGTCGAAATCTCCTTAAAAGGAGGACATTTTTTAATATAACTTCAACGTGTTATTAAAATTTTTCAGGGTGGTTTACGATAGGCACATAATGACCATACAATTTTTTATTTCTTTTTTCTGCTTCGCCACTTTTAAGATATTCGCAGTTAAAGAGGATTCAATACATTTGATTCGTGTATATTAATATATTAATTATATTAATTACATGTAGATTTTTATTGCTTATAAGTGTTTACAAAAAGTTTTTTTGACTATTGTAATAAGAAGACTTTAGGTAATTGATAAAATTCGTGATTGGACACATTTTTTAATTTTGTAACATGTCATGATATAATTATATTTCAAAATACAACGGTAGGCAACGTTGTTATCAAAACCGCAAATAAACAAACAATTTACATTTGTAACTAATAAAATCCTAAATAATAAACCAAAACGCATGTTGCCGTCTATGACAATAATCTTTTCTTAAAACATATTTCCTCAACATTTTTACAGGGTGTCCTGCGTAAACAGTTCACTCGGTTTCCTGCTAAGCTGAAAATAAAAATATTAATCTTGTCTTGTGTCATTTTTTGCAAAGAATCCTTTTCTTTAGAGAAAAATATACAGAGTGGGCCACCGAAAACGAAACAAGCGTGTTTTTTGCATTTAAGCCCATTTTTCCGAAAAACGTTCGGACCCGTCGATTTAACTTTCAAGGGGGACACTTTCATTGGGTATTTTCGATTGCGCCACTTTAACCCTTAAGCGGTGGAGGAATCACTCTTAAAATTTTAAATGGCGAGAGGGTTAAGAAACACATCGTTTTAAAGTTCGTCAAATTCCTTTTACAGCAGTATTTTGCTTTTTAAATTTGTACTAATAGTTTGCGAGACACTGTGTTCTAAAAGTAAAGAATTTAATGAAGTAGATACAAAACGAAACGGGCGTTTTGGCTTTTAAGTTCATTTTTTCGAAACGCGTTCGGATCCGTCGACTTTTTATTTTCAAAGGGGATGATACTTTATTGGGTATTTTCGTTCGAGCCACTTCAATCCATGAAGCGGCGGTGAAATCCACTCCTAAAATTTTAATAGGCAAGGGGTGTCAAGTAGAAAATCATTTTAAACGTCATTAAATTCTTTGTACAACAGTACTTAAGTTTTAAATTTGGGACAATAGTTTGCGAGAAATTGCGTTCTAATACTAAAGCATTTAATGAATTACTTACCGATAAAGTCATAGACTAGGTATTGACTATTCTTACTTTAATAATATCAGTTAACTGTTTTGCCGTTTTTTACCCCCGGCGTGAACAAAAGAACACAAAAAAACAACATCAAAACGTTAAGGCGCATTTACTCGAGAAGTAATTCATTAAATTCTATAAGGCCGCCACACACCAGCGGATGGCCCGACCGATTTGATGCGGCATGGGCTAAGTCAGCGGATAAATCTTTGCGTTAGTGTGACAAGCCGAGGTACATCGATCCAATTCCCATATCGCACCGACTAAGTCTGCAAGTCTTAACTTGACAGTTCCAATGTGGTAGTTAGTGGCGACGCACGAGTTAAACCTTCAAATTTGTACCCTAAATAATAATGGCTTCAGATACGCGCTATATGGGAAAAGAATTTTTAACGAGCCGAGTAAAAACTGTTATAAGGTGATGAGTTTTGTACCACTAACGAGCGAACTTTAACTGACAGATCCAATCGGGAGGTCAAATCTTCGAACCGTATAAGTAAGGACGGATTTGGTATGTGCCGAGCCTGATTCGCCGATAAAATCCGTGCGGATCAAGTCGGTCCAATTTATCCGCTGGTGTGTGGGGGACTAATGTATTGGAACGTAATTTATCTTGAATGTAAAATGCAAAAAAGTTTTCGTTTTGTAACTACTACTGACGATTGTAGCTTGGCATTTGGCGTCGCAGTGAGACAAGAAATCTCGCTAGTGTGGGATAGAGACGAATCAAGCCAGATTGAAAGGGCGGGGTTTAGACTACTGGGTATTCAAACTCAAATGCCATGCTAGAATCGTTTATTAGTACGTCAATAAATTAGTTAATATTAGTCCAAATTTAAAAAGTAAAATACCGTTGTAAAGAGAATTTAACGAACTTTAAAACGATGTGCTACTTGACCCCTTGCCAATTAAATTTTTAGGGGTGGATTCCACCACCTCTTAAGTGTTGGCGCGATCGAAAATACCCCCTTGAAAATAAAATCGAGCCCGAGCGTTTTCCGAAAAAATTGGCTTAAATGCAATAAAACACGCCTGTTTCATTTTTGGTTGCCTACCCTGTATAAAAACACATAACACTACATTTTGACATCCATTCGGCTCATTTTTGGCAGGCTGGTAAGGTCTTCAATTTAGAGAGTAGGTTTTTTTGGTAGAATGTACAACATCCTGCCGGCAATACAGAGCGTCCTCTTTATCCTGCTAAATTTTCAACGTTTTATGAATACTTTGCATCCTACCAGCAGGACAAGAAATTACGTATTTAAAAAGAGTGTTTTCTTTTCTACCAGCGCAAAAAACCGGAGGTTGGTAGCATTTTTCGTTCAGAAATGGCGACGATTGTGTCGAGAATCAAAGTGTTTGTTTCTGCTACTTATTTTGAAGGCGCTCTCAAATACTGACGTTAAAAATACAGAAAGGGTCCTGAGAAAATGTGCCCTACCGGAAGAACACGCCGCACTTAAAGAATACCAAACGTTCGTTCTACTAGCAGGACGCAACTCTTGTACGAAAGTCCTTCCGGAAGCGCTTCCAGCAGGACACAGTGTTGTAAAATTTACCGTTATCCCTCCGATTATTAGGACAATCATTATTGCAAAAATAAAAACATATCTCCTGTTTGATTGAAAATGACATTTACTTTTAACAGATCTATCGTAAAACTGCAAATTTTTTCACATTTTGAAAGAAGGCATTCTCCCGAGTTCAGCAATATAATACTTGATATTTACCTTTTGTCATTTTTCAAGATATTTGCAATATAACATACATTTTATTCATTTATTTAATACATTATTCAACAGGTCCTAGGATCCATTACAGAAAAGACAGAAAAGATCACAACAGAAAAATTTTTTAAAACTATTACCAAAAAATACATCAACATACAAGATGTACGCATATGCGCGAACAAAAATGCAATGCAACATACATATGTATATACATACAAAATAAACAGAATTTAACGTACATCACAAAGTATTATAAAAAAGGTGTTAAAATATTAAAGATATATGATTTTAGAGAAGCAATATTGCAGTTGAAAATATGAATATGTATGTTATTATAAGTAGTACACATAGTGAAATTCTGTGAGTATGGAAAGGTAATATATTAAGTATGTAAGTGCTGTCAGTGAGATTATGTAACAACTGTAAAGAAAATTTTAGTAAGAGACTTTGCGGCGATCTACTAATGATACCAACGAGAACCTAGAAAGAAGTACAGACTGAGGATAACCGATAGGTGGATATGATCCATCAATTTTAAATGTAGAATACTTTAAAAACCTACGTTGACTATTTTCTACGCTTTCTATATGTACCTTGTAATATGGTGCCCATATTATTGAGGCATACTCTAAATTAGATCTCAAAATAGAAATGTAGAATAGTTTGAGACTAGAGACATCACTGAAGTAAATAGTATTTCTAATAAGAAATCCTAGAGATTGATAAGATGTATTAATTACTTGATTAATATGACTTGTAAATGACAGTTTTTCGTCAAACATTACCCCTAAGTCACTGAATGTCTGTAGCCTTGAAAGCAAATTATTTTCAAGTGCATAATAATATGTAATAGTATTGTGTTTAGTTGTTACTGATAAAACATTACACTTTGAAGGATTCAGAAACAATTTGTTTTTAGTGCACCAGTTATAAATTACATCTAAATTATGTTGTAATGCTAGACAGCAGGCACGAAATTCTACAAAATAGTTTTAAATCGTCAGCCTATAGAAGACAATTCACAGCAATGTCAGTGACAATGTCATTAATAAAAATATTAAATAAAAGTTGTCCTAAATAGGACACCAGATGTTGGTAAAGCTTCGGCATACTTACGGCCACAGTATAAAACATATTGCGTTCTGTTTTAAGGTAAGATGAGAAATAATTAATAAGGTGGTCTGAAAACCTAAAAATATGTAATTTTTGTAGAAGAATACTATGGTCTAGTCTGTCAAAAGCTGTGGAGAAATCCGTATTTATTGATAATATTAACTTGATTGCCATCATCAATCGCATCACATAACTATTTTGTTAAACAAAATAAATTAGTAACTCCTGGAGTGGGTTGGAACCTTTGATGTGAAGATAACACTGACGTAGTTTTCCACGAAACACCAAAATACTATATACTGCACTAGAAGCGCGTTTCGTTAATCAAGTTGGGATCATCTGGAGATGATTAAAACTGAGTCGGTCAGTTTTAATCATCTCCAGATGATGCCAACTTGGTTGGCGAAACGCGAGTCGAATGCAGTATATAGTGTTTTGGTGTTTCGTAGAAAACTACGTCAGTGTTAAATTAGTAACTGTAGATCGACCCTTATAAAAGCCATGTTGGATATCCGTGATTTGATGTTTTATGTGCGAAAATATGCGTTCATACAATAGCATTGCAAGGACTTTAGCAAAATTATTTAAAATCGCGATATGAGAAAGTTTATTATCAAAACGCAATTTCTGACAAAACGTTTATTGAGATATCGATGGCATTTAAGTCGTTTTAATGAACTCTTGTAAAAACCGTATATTTACTTTGAGCAAAATACTATTTCTGTAATTTAAAATACATGATAAATATAGAGCATATTTTTCTAGTTAGAGAAAATTATGTAATTACTCCTAAAAAAGTGTTTTGTAGAAATTGCGTTTTGAAAATAAGCTCCAGGGTGTTTTATTTAAGTGTATTAAGTAGACTTAAAAATGACTGCTATTTTCATAATTTTTTAAGCATTTTTACATGAATTTTTATTAAATATCACAAAAAAAGAAAAGAGCAAACATTTTAAAGCCTATTTTAACAAACTTATTTACATTTTCATCAAAATAGTGATTTGAAAATCTGTAATTTGCTCATGAACTTTTTCGGTTCATGATATTAAAAACGAAAACAATCGCCTGGTTTTAATCCACTACAGATTTGGTAGGCAAAATTACACTCAAAACGGATGTCTACTTTTAAGTTCAAAACGTAATTTCCTAAAATGGTATTAAATAAAAAACACTAAATACGTATTTCGAACATTTAAAAAAAAAGTAGACATTAGTTTTGCCTGTAATTTCGCCTACTAAGATTGGTTGACCTTTAGAAATAAAGGCAAAAATTAATAATCATAAAGAACCATAAAAACATTTAAGTGTTTGTATATATCAGTGGTGTAGCTGGCTACAGCACGCGATGGCAGTTGGGACTAGATAATCTCTTCATAGTCCTGCGAGTTCGAATCCCGCCGTGCGTCGGTGGGAATGGTTGTCCGCGTTTTTTCATTAGTGTAACCCTCGTCCCTGCAGCCTTAGTTTTGAAATCGGGGGTTGTCTAATTTCTGTGGTGTTATTTATTATTTTTATATAACGTTTCTATTTAGGTTCCTATGTAATATGATACTCATGAATATTAATAGTCTTAAGCGAATTGCTGGCATAATATATGGATGTTAAAATAATTTAATTTTTTAATCTCTTCTAGTATTTTTTTTAGTCTTATAGATGTGTTCGCTACATACAGACATAGCTACTTTCCAAGTGATTAAGAATTAATAAAAGAAACAATATTAATCGCGACTCTTTTATTTCCATATTTCCATTTTCAAAAATTAAATCTGCTTATCACTTCATACGATTTCTGTAGTAATACATAGTGTGTTATTTTTTTTAGAAATAAGTTACCTATTTGACTACACCTCGTATATTTGGCATTTAAGTGTTTCTTTCTCCACAGTATCGATTTCGCCGCAAAAAAAAATCGAGCCGCTGTGTATTGACCCAACTGTGAAAAAAAAATGAACATTCTATGGAAATCAGGTATAGTATTTTATTTTTCTGTTCAGTGTAACATGAATTTTCATCAAGTAGGTAAAGGCAGAGTAAATTAACTAAAATAAATGTTTATTTATAAAACAACCTAAGGTCTTGACCAATGTTAATGAGTTTACAAGTACATGATGTTTATATTTATCAAACACATAGAATATCAGTTGCAACAGTTTTTCTTTTATTTTTGAAAAGCTCTCACAGAGGACACCCCTATTATCTTTGGGCATAAGGACCGGAGAAGAATAGGACTTATGAAAAACAATGCAACAATGAAGTCCATAACTTTGTTGCTCATGGTAGGAAGGACATCTCTGGTAAAGGGTTGAATTGCTCCGTTTTGTCTAATAACACAGTTATAAGTCACTTAAAATCATGTTTCATTTGGATACACTGTAATTACGATTTGCGCCTCCAAAAATGCTGTGCCCCTGCCCTGAAAGTTTCGTCACCCCATGGAGGGCAAATGAATTAGTTTATTTACAGAAAATCGTAAAATGGGGATATTGTAAAATAGATTCGTTTGAGGTGATTTTTTGATCCACATTTCCTTGAGAACAGGTGCCATGCAAAACACGACTGGGCGCGATTGATCCGCACTGCCCTGAAGCTTCTAACTTCGACAATTTCCTTTTAATATTGATATGTAATAACGAAAAAATATTTTAGGTAATATGAATGGAAAATATGTAATTTAATGAAGTAAATTCTACAACGGCAATAAATGTCATACCACTTAGTTCAGGGTACACTTTTTCCGTATTAACACTTTTAACGTTCACGGAAGCTACGTGCTAATGGTTATTTTATTTTCATTGCAATCTAAATTTGACGGACAACTAAAAAAATTGGGGAAGACCTAACTAAATTATATAAGCCGTTAATATTCATGTAAATAGTATTTTAAAGAAGATGCTTTGAATTTTAATAGAGATTTTGATTTTGCATTCTGCAAACAAAAATTCCTAAAAACGGTGAACGTTGAAAATCCGGTGGAATCGGCCTTTGCCGATACCGTTGCAGTGAAAGTCTAATTCACAAGTTAAAAACGGTGTTAATTAATTAGTGATAAAGGTCGTAAAAATATGGGCGATAGCTCATTGGATTCGGAATGACGCATGACGTCTAGAAAAAATGTATAAAATTGTTTACCAGCACATAAAATTTGTTAATTAACAATAAGCGCATTTTATGAAAAATGGATGAAAACAATTTTTTTTAAGTGGATATTGTTCCTTGGGATGTCTAGATGATCCGATAATTTTTTTGAAATTTTTTTAATTAATATTTTATAGCTAAAAAAATTTTCTTTGTTGCTACGGTCGGATTCTGAGGACTGCGGCAGCGTCACGCTCGCCGCGCGGAGCACTATTTTCACCATTAAATTAAAATTATTAATAAGGAGGTACCCAATGGGAACATATTGTTGTTTAAACGTTTATATAACGTTAATTAACGTTTGCGTAACGTTAATTAACGTTATATAAACGTTTAAACAACAATGTGTTCCCACTGGGTACAGTTTCGGCAGTTAGGACTTATTTATGTCTGTTATTAATGTTTTATTTAACCTGCTCACAGAATACATTTTTTGTTTTTTACATGATCGTAGAAAAAATAGTGTATGCAAACTCGTGCAAAAAGTGTTATTGCACGTGACGTGTTGTTTTCACATCGCGTGCAATAAACACTTATTTGTTGCATAAATAACTTTTTCCTACAACCTTTTTGAAAAGTTAACCTTTCGATTGTCACTTTAGTTTCGAAATGATATTCTTTTACTCATTAGTAGCGTTGGCAGAAATGTGCGGCGAAACATAGACGTACGCATCATAATAAGCATAATAAAAGAAATTAACTAGTAACAAAAGCAATAAATTGTTACAATTTATAACAATGTATGCACAATTTACCCTCTTAACTAGCTTGGTTATCACAAACTGGAGAAGATTTGTAAAAACTTTGCAGCATCGGGTATGTTTCTATGGTTGTCTCCGTGAGTGATGTTCGATGTGGTGAAAAAATATGTTTATATTTTGAAAACGACCGTTTCACATCTATTGATGTAATAAAGACATACTTAAATAGTCTTTGAACGCACTTAACGGATCTGGGGTTGCACCATCAGTACCATCACAAATTTGTCTTAGTCTGGTAAAACCGTTGTCTTGCTTTAACACACGTGCGAACTTTTCTTTAACGGGATCATTTTTTGCATCACCTATAGACTATAGCAGTCGATTTACTTCGTCCACTATTTGCAGTGACTCCGCTAACGACAACGCACTTTTTTTGTATGTTTTGTATGTTTTGTATGGCGACATGTAGTCTTTTATAGTTCTTGCGTCAGGATTGAATTGTAGTATCGCAGTTTTTATTTGTTGTAAATATTCAGCATAATAAAAAGCTGCCTTCAACCATGTTCCCCAACGTGTAAGAATCGGCTGTAGTGGTTCGAGAATACGGGAACACTTGCTGTGAAAAGCGCGAAGACGTTTAGGAGATTTAAGGAACACTTTTTTTGTACTGCTATACCTCTGCAAAACCTTGTCGAATAGTTTCTACCACAAAATGTAAAGCATGCACTTTACATGTAACATGTACAACCTACAACCGTGTTCTTGAAGAGAACGGCCTACCAAACGCATTGTCGCGGCACCATCGGTCACTAACATCAACACTTGACTTGTTGACAGATCAAATTTTCCTAACGTCACCCGCGTAATTGTTTTGCCAGTACACTCAGTTAGTCTGTTGCTAGATAGTAGTAGTGGAAATGTCGGTTTAAGAGGGTCCAGTACACGTACTATAACATTTACAATAGAATTTTTTTTTACGTTCTGTCGACTTGTCAACACACAACCACAGCCGTATATTTTTTAATACACATTTGATCTTATTTTACAATGTCTTCGCGTACAGTTGGTATATAGTTACGCAACGGTGCGCGACTTGGTAACGTCATCTGGAGATTTTATTTATTCCAGAACTTTCGAAATGGTTGTTTATCGAGTATGTGCAGCGAAACATCACAGGCAATCAGCATTAACAATAAATCGAACATAAACTGTGTTTTCGAAGGCACGCAATTATTTTTTAGTTTTATGCTGCACAGTATTTACGTGACGTCTACAATCATTTATCCCAGCACATCAGGTCTGTCTCGCACACCTAACAAATTATTTAGCACCATTATAGAATAAATCGGGGAATTCCTGATAAATTTATTCACTTTGTCACCGTATGGCCGTTCTTTAGCCTTGCGCAAGTCTGACATATTTTATTAGTAAATTAATATCAACAGTAAAATACAACAAATAAAATTATCAACAATACAACATAAAATATAACGGAAAGGAATAAATTAGCGTGTAAACACTACGACATACAACAATGGACTAGTCTAGCGGCTCGCTTCGATTTGTCCGCCAACCGGTCATTGCCTCACCAGATATCTATCTACTTGCTGTTGCACCACTGAATAGCCGCACGATTTACCAACTCCACTCATTAGTGCGTAAAAGTGACATACTTTTAAGCAGTGGTGCTGAAACAGCTATTTATGATTCTAATGTGAAAATGCTTATTTATGCAACAAGTGCAAAAAGTGAGGTTTATTGCACTCGACGTGAAAATTGGGCTGAAATTTTGTACACGTTATTTTAATAATTCTAAATAAAATGTAAAAGGTACCCTAACATCTGAGAACGGCTTCTCATGATATACCACCATAAAGGATTAAAAAATTATTTCCTTGAATATCTCCGAAAACGTTAGGTTTTCGACCAATGAAGTGGTATACGAAATTAAAGCTTGCTTAATTTTCTACAGAAAGGGTCCTATTCATTTTGTAGAATGAATACGTTCACTCATTACGTAAGATGGAACGTGTGCGCGAACCACGATTTAACGCGCTACACGATTATTTGCAAAAAAAAAATTTTTTAACTCTTATGATTTTTCATTCTCTTTTTTTGGGACTTACTACCACATGAATAATTCTTCGTTATGATTTTCTTCATGTTATTTCAGTAAGATAAATACATATAAATAAATATAATTAGTGAGATATTCACCTTTTTCTTTCCATTTTAATTTTTTTTTCCTTAAATAATTGTGTTTCTCCGTTTTTATGACACTACTGTTGAAGCTACAGGAGTCAATCCTACAGAAGTAACAATGAAAAATTTTCGTAATTTTGTGAATGAAATACACGTCTACATTTTGAAGCAAAAAGTTAAAAAATTAACGGTAAATCTCGTCAGCTATAAATAATTGATAGGTATTTCCTCAATAAATTTACAATTCGAAAATGAATGGGTAAATTATCTTGAGTAATCGAGGGGCAATATCCCGAAGGAAATTGATGCCTAATATAGCATATTGCAAAGTAATCAATATTTCTTTACTGTTGGAAAAACATTACTAAAAATTTGTAGCGGTGGTTAAATTCCAAAAATAAAACAATTTAGATTTATAATTTATACGCCTAACCTGTAATTAAAAAGTTCTACAAATCAGTGCTATTTTTAAACATGAAAGATACATAACAAGTTAATAAATATAAATTACAATAAACATTTCCCTCAATTATACTAGGTGGAATACATGTTACGTATTTGCAATCTTATCATCAGTAAAGTTCCATCACATGACAACTTTTTCAATGTAAAACTGATGTTAAAAGTGTCATGCGCTTATCACTCACTATATAAAAGTTGTTATTAAATATGTGAAAAGTTGACAGAAGTTGTATCAAAACTTAATACGCTAGATGTGCATATACATTTTTTTTATTATTTTTAAATTTCTTATTGATAAATTTGATCATAATAAATTAACAAGTAACATTTTGTTCAGCTAGTAAATAAATAATTGGAATGTGTTTATGAAGCTGACTAAATCTACCGTAATTGTTTATACAAATTAATAAAGAAATTTTACCGTATTGTAGTATTTTTTCTTGCCAGATAATCTTTCACTCGAGTCCACATAAATTTTTTCCGATTAAGTTCACAGTGGTAGATAGTCGAAATACAGTATAACCACATTTTTCTGTCATACATAAAACGCTGTTTATTTAAATTTCTATAACTAATAGTTCTTTCTTCACCAGATATTCCTCAAAATCCATTTGCTTTCTGTAGGCCAGTAAACAATTTCAGCTTTTCGACAAGAACCTGTCGGTACTTTTTTAGTAATTTGTTTCTTGAGAAGGGACATTGATAAAAAGTCATCACTACCTCCCGATCTCTACATTAAATCACAAAATAATATCAATTTAAAAATAAACAGATGTAGATAATAAAAAGAGGTCAAGTTAAGAGTTCGTTTTCACCAAATATCCAAGTTAAATCTACATATAAACCGCTGTTAAAATTTTTCTGTTAATTATATTAAAAAACGGAATCAAATATTCATCTAAAACACCATACAGATCTAATATAAAATTACAGGCAAATTGATGTGTATTTTCTTTATATTAATAATTAATTAATAATATTAGTAATACGATTATTTAGTTTAATGATACCAAATAAAATATACGTATTTTTATTAATAATAAAAAAAAATACGTATCAGTATTGCCTGTAATTTTATATATTAAATACATATGGTATTTAAGATGAAATATCTGTTTCTATTTTTGTTTCTCAACAATAAAAAAATTTTAAAAGCGATTTCAGATTTTATATTGGTAATTCTGTCGACGAGAGCGTGCTAACGCAGCCTTTAATGCTATTCCATCCCCATCTATTTTAACATCCGGTCTAAATTACAAGTCTAATCTAATATTCCAGTAGTCAAACTGTGAACACAATGGCTATGGGACATTCCACGCCAAATTACCGAGCCCGTGATCACAACCATTTTTAATTTCGCTAAAATTTTGTTGACTTATTTTAGTATAAAATAAATACATTTTAAATCATTTGTTTAGCTTTGTGTTTACTCGTAGAATAAATTTTGTTAGCTATTGTATTTTCATGTTCTAAATAACTTTTATTATTTTATTGTTATTAATTTTACATTTATGTTTATCACCCCGTTTAATAAAATTTTTGCAACACTGGTTATTAAACAAAGACATCAAATAAAGAAGTTATCGGAGAATATAAGACTCGTCTCCAGGTATGATTATGGCAAACAAAATGAGCTACGTGTCGGTGCTATACATGAAGTAGCCCGGTCAATTATTTTTGATCAAGCTGTAGAACAATATCGACCAATCTAAAATATAATAGTAACGACACAAATATGTATCCATTATTTAAGTAATTATTATATTAGTTTGTTCCTACAGCAGCTCTGATTGTCAAATTGATATCAGACGCATGCGCGTTTTAAATATACCGTTTCAACTGGGTCACTGATGATCCCAGGGACTGTCCGAAAAACGTTCCAACAATCTTATGGACACATATGAACAAGTCGCCAGATCGTCAAATCTATCCCTCATCCATACCATGAACTGTTTATCAGCACATGCGCTTTGGGTTTCTTTTTTAATTTAGCAGTGTTTTATGCTTGGGATACAACTTGACAACTTGCTTTATTATAGGTTATAATTAAATTTAATTATAATAATTGAATCAGGTTAGTTTTTCGATGTTTTGTGTATCTGTTTTCTAAATATTCTACATATTTATGTTAAGTATAAGCATATTATTTTAAAATTTAACATTAACATGTTAGCAGGGACGGATGGGGTAAGGTATACCGGCCCGGGAAATTATGTGCAAGCAGCCCCACTCCAAGAGCCAAAATTAAAAGAATTCTGTAAAAAAAAATTATAAAAATTGCATGATATATTATTATTAAAGGCACTAGAGATGGATTGAATCTGTGTGTTCGTACAAATTATTCGAATCAATTCAATGATTCGTATAGTATAGATCACCAATTTAAAAAAAAATCGTATCGCCCTAGACCCTACAAAACACGAGTCGAAACTGATACTAGTAGTAGTATATAATACTTTTAGTAGACTAGTATAAATCCATACTGAACCGATGATACATGTAGGTTCATCTGATGCGAGATTTAACTTTATCATCGACCGAATCAAATATACAATCAAGCACATGTCACATATCTGACTCGGTTTGGTATGCGATACGTCAGATCTCGGTTCTATGCCCGATATAACACGATGGTTAGATATACAGCTCAGCAGAACCGGCTGTTCAGTTGTATAGATTTAAAATATGATTATTTTATTAGTCTTAAATAAAAATAAAATAAACTTAAGATGAAACAATATTTTTTATTTATTGTATAAAACTAAACACATCGTAAGAAAATTTATGCGATTATGGCGTGTTAAATTAGCCGATGAACCGCCTTTAACGGAGTAAACTGAAAAGCAATAATTACATTTTGCAGTAATATCGGAAATTGTCTTGAAATGATTCCATACAGCACTTCTCGTCTTATGCATATTTATTTAATTGGGAACAAATAAATGAAAATTATTAAAAACCAAAACGATTTAACAAATATATGCATAAAAAGCAACTACCGACTGAGAACGGGCCAAATCGAATGCTATGTGCTGTGCTGCGAGTTGAAATACGGGACACCGCGAGTGCCTTAATATTATTATACCAGTAGAGATGGGCAATACGACTCTTTTCAAGGAATCTTATCGTCCTGATTCTGTAATACAAAAGATTCGCATGTTTCGTACCACTACTGCGAACCATCGTCCGCCGCGCCGTGCGGAGAATCAGCTTACAGTACAAATCGTATCGAAGAACGATACGATTGAAACGACCACGTTCGTGCTGTATTATTTCGATACGATAGTATGATTAGTACAATACAATAACACGATACGAAATTGGAATCAGTAAACCTCAATTCGTGTAACTGTTTTTCAGCACTGCGTCAACCTCGAGTCATTTTACTATATTAGTACGAATACGAAACTGCCAAAGATTTGTACCATACGATTTATCGGAAAGTGTCGTATCATTTATACGAATCATATAAATACCACACATCTCTAACTATCAGTAGTAGTAAATTAGAGTCAGAGAGCAGAGACCGTATGGGTACGTAGGGAACCGATGCCTATTTGGTGTGTACGTATAGTCGTCCGTGCATGTTAGGTTTCAAAGTGGGCATAAATTTTATAATATGAGTGATTTAGAACATTATGTGGATTCGGTAATATCAATAATATCACTCTTCTGATGATGAGGAGGTTCTAATATTAAGAAATCCACGTTACAAAAATAGCAACTTAATTGGTAATTATTTTATATTGTTAACAGTTAGCAATTATTTAATAATTTAATTAAAATAACTTTTTCATGAAGAAGAAACAGTCCAGAAATATGATGATTTTTGAAATTCTTTAAACACAACGATATTTATCCCAAGTATCGCAATTAAAAGGCCATCCTACCATTAGATAATAAATATTTACATGTTCCTACAAAACAAAGATCAATTTCTGACACGTTCTTGTACTAGGTAGTACATGAATCAGGCATGCGCACAAGTTTGTTTATGGACGTATCCGTACGCATCAGAATGTGCCTGTTGGAACAAACCTATTATTTATGTAAGTAAATCAACAAAATGTTTAGTAACCTATGGATCGTATTTTACATAATTAACTCTAAAACAAGCTTAATAAAGAGTTAAAATTTTCGCTATGCAAACAATTCCTTATAACGGATTATGTCTAGCATAAGCAATGTCCTGCCGACCCATTTTCAAGACAATAAATTTACTCCACGTAATAGGAATTTATCTCGGAATTTATGTACCTATATTTTAAAATTAATGATTTATATCCATAATAATTATCACGAAGCAACATGCATTCCTAGTCAATAAAAATAATATTTATATTGATAAATTTAATAATATCTAACCATAAAAAGTCACCTTATCAAACTTGCATTTTTTATTACAATACCCCATATACTGAATGTAGAAATAACTGATCAATTTTAATTGGCTACAAATAAATATTTTTGTAAATATTTTAAGGGCCGTTTTTTCGCCTCTAATTAAGTTACTGGTAACTAACTAGGTTAGTGCCACTTCTATTCATCTTGTTTTAAATATTATTATTACAGGTTTCACGGCATGTCTAACAATGTGCAAAATTAGTGTTATTGCCTCTAGTCTAGATATATATAGGATGTTTCTTAAGTACATATCAGTAATTTAGGAGGTGATTCATCAAAACCTTGCAGTCAATCAAAATAAATCTGCGAAAACCACACCTCGATAAGTGATATATTTTTTTTATTTCAGAAGATCAAAATAAATCAAAATATAGCTGGTATCTCCACGAAACGATAATGTTTGGAATATTACCTCTTCACGTGGATATATGTATTGATATGAATTTCAATACACTTATTGAGATTTGGATTAAAATTATATTGACCACTAAAAATTTGGAATAGTGTGTAACAAATACATCGAGAAAATACGAAAGAAAAGATAACAAGTATGGATCCGCAAATGGTTTATTTTTGAATCAACCACTTAAAAAGGAATATTCATAAAAACTGCTGGAAATAATAATAAAATGTGGGATGTTACCATGGAGTTCCTACTTTGTAACTTTAATTTTTCGAGTTTCAAGTTTGTCCAACAAGGGGAGGGGTCAGAAGTTCCAGTCTCCAAATCGTACGAAACTTCGTGGCATTGCAGTTCTCAATACAATATCTGTTCAGAAAATAGAACGCGCGTCTCAAGCGTTTTCGAAAAACAGGACTCTGAACATTCAGCGTTCAGTTTATACGGCCTAGAAATTTCAGTTTGCCACGAACTGCAGGTAGCCCAGCGATTAGGGCTGGGTAAAATAATCGATTAATTAATAATCGATCAATCGATTAATCAATAATCTCTCAATCAATTAATCGAATAATCAATAATTGATCAATCGATTAGTCGATCGTTGATTTAACGATTATTGTTTAATCGATTAATCGGTTATTGATTAAAATATAAACATCAAAGAAATCATACTTTGAAAATGAACAATAATAGGTAAATCTTATTATTCAATTTAAATTTGTAAAGTAAAAAGTATTCCGGCCCAGTAGTTAGTTGGGCTGGTAAAAATAATCGATTAATCGATCATTTGATTATTATTTCATAAATAATCGACTAATCAATGATTATTGGATTATCGTTTCGTAAATAATCCATTAATTGATCAGCTGTTATACGGAAATTATCGATTATTTCTAATAATCGATTATCGATTTTCAGATTTCATAATCGCCCAGCCCTACCAGTGACCATGACTCGAGACTTTAGAGTGCTAGATGGCTTGGTCGATTGCCAATGCATTTTTTTCTTTCCTTTTTATCTCCTATGTATAACAAGGTAATAAAGAATTTAAATATATGGAATAGTATTAGAAAAATTCCCATAACGTTGTACTATTAAAAAAAATAAAGTGGACCACTACATTGATAATTCCTACAAATCGGAATCGATTTTCCATGAACCTTTCATCTCTTTTCAATATCCTACCATTTGACCGATTAAAGTTCTTCTATATGCATTTGCAAACATACAATTTCTCCATTCTTTTAAACTTCACGCAATATGGTGTATAAGCTGTTCTATTTCTAGTTCTCAGTCTTCTTCCGTATAGCCTATTTTGTATGGTTTTACTTGACACCCGTATTCTTGTTAATACCCTTAACATCAAATTTAATTGTGTAGCTTTTCTTTGTTGGATTTCGCCTTGTTTGTAGGTACAAATTAGACTCGTTTTTCGGCAATGTTTTACTCCTAGTTTGGGTACCATTTTTTCCTAAAACGATTAATTGCCCTCAAAATCGCCGATTGTAACACATAATATGTAAATAGTGGCAATTCGTCTACTGAATAATTTTTAAGTGCAACAAGTCGCACAATATTAATCAACTCGTTATTTGATAAACGTTAGTTAATCATAAATATCAGAAATGTCAACATTGACACTTTATTACAACCGTCATTTACTGTTATAAAATAATAACAAGGAAGCTAGATTAACCTAAGAGACTAAATATAGGAATATGAACTATGAAACAATAATGATAGCACCTCAAAAAAACACAGATAGACCAATAATTTCAAAATCGAAAAAAAGGTGTTACTGACCAATATTATCCATTTTTTTACGAAAATGAGAAGGAATTTCGGTTTTGTTTTGTTTACTTATAATTTCTCAATATACGTTTACTTCAACACCCTGTAGAAGCTAAACAGCTTTGTGGAAATAAAAATCATTTCAATGCTTTCTTTAATCATGAACCCAACGGATATATAACACATCAAAAATGCGGACAATTCCAACAAAAGAAAAAATTTTAATACGATATGTTTTGTATTGCTAAAAATACAATTAAAAAATACATACCTTTTTAAAAAAAACTACAGACTGATAATTCCAAAAGTGTTTTGACAAAATAAAGTGAAAATAGCTTTATAATAGAAGTAAAAAATGTATGTCATATTTTTACCTGGGCGTTGGAAAACCAGTTCTGTACAGGGTGATCATACAATATTTCACCTCTGTTATTTATTATAATTTTGATAATTAAAATTTTGTAAATTCGTATTTGCTATGTTTTCCAATGATTTTAAATTCGATGTCTAAAATTTGCTATTCCTAAAAATATACAGCGTATGTTAAAACACATATTTTTTTAAAATAAAATCCTGTATATTTTTTTCGTGATATGAAAAAAGTGTATCAAACTATACAAATTTTGAAAATTAAATATCTCTAGTTTCCTCGCACCTTTTTTGAGTATTAAGCCTACATAAATGATCAAAAAAAAATTAATAATGAACCTCTGTGCCACAAACGCAGGAGAGAAAATCTGAAAGTAGCTCAAATTTTTAAACTTGCACTATTCGATTATTCAGAAAACACGTTGACATCAGCAATACAATGCAAGGTGCCCTGTAGCAAATGCTGTTGTTTTTGGACACAAAATGGTTTGAATTATAAAAATTAACGGTTGATAATTTACATCATATAGATTAATTACATACAACAATAATTAACAAACAATAATTAAATTAAAAGTGATACGTTTTTAATAATACTTTGTGTAAACGTGAAAAATAATCTAATCTCAATTCTGAGTAACGAGCTTTATTGTGACTTGTTTACCAGTCTCTTCTTAGAGTTATTTTTAAATGTTTGTATTTAAAAACTAATCAACTGAGCGAAACTGGTAATAGTTTAAGCAATGGCGTGCAAATTCGACGATGAAAGGTTACCGTCTGCCGCCAGTCGGTAATTGAAGAGACCATATGTGTACCATACTTTTTTTCCTTTTGAAATTTTTTGTATGGCGGTTAGATACGTAGGGGGGAACATTTTTTTTAATCGAATGGTTACCGATATTTGTCCGTATAGGTAGTTAGTATAAGTACTTCACATACCCCATTTACGCTGGCAGACACTATACAATAGTGGCAGATATTTCAATCGGCCCGTTTTTGAGCAATTTGCCATAAAAGTGGCGAAAACTGGATCAAAATTTGAAATGTTGATAAAAAAATAGTGAAGATAAAAAAAACGTCTGCCCAACCAGCTTATGGTTCACAAGGCACTAAAAAAACCCCAACCTTGGCTGGCAGACATTTTTGTCAAATTTAACCCCTCCCCAAATCACCCCTTACAGGGTTAAAAAAGCTAAAATTTTTCGTATTTTCTACTGTTATAACATATCCAAAGGACGTTTTTTTAATATTTATAAGAAAAAAAGTACACACAAGAAAAACTGAAATTTTTTTAAACCCTTTAAAGGGTGGTTTGGCGGGGGGTTAAATTGGTCTGCCAGCCAAGGTTAAGATTTTTTAGTGCCTTGTGAACCATAAGCTGGCTGGGTAGACGTTTTTTAAATTTTAACTATTTTTTATCAACATTTCAAATTTGGATACATTTTTCGCCAATTTGATGGCAAATTGCTCAAAAACCGACCGATAGAAATGTCTGCCACTATAGTACAGTACTGTACACACCAAAACAAACATTTTGCGCTGGGTTTGATTCGGTAACTTAAAAAATTGTTTTTTTAAATTTCCGGTTACCGTGCGCCGACCGGAAGTTTTGTCTGCTAGCGTAATTGGGGTATGTGGAGTACATATACTAACTACCTATGTGGACAAATATCTGTAACCAGTCCATTAAAACAAATGTCCCCCCGTCCCTATCTGGCCGCCATACCAAAAATTTCAAAAGAGAAAAAGTATGGCACTCATATGGTCTCTTCGATTACCGACTGACAGACGGTAATCTTTCATCGTCGAATTTGCATGCTATTGCTTGGACTATAACTGAAGAAAGACGAAACATGTTTTTTATACATTTTTAATAATTTCTATACAAACTAATTATAATACAATGAATTATTTTCAAGATTTAGATTTGAGTGATTTTTAACTGCATTTTTAAATTAAAAATTTTAAAGTTCCTGATGTGTGAATTTTATGGAAAATTTCACGCCTATATTTTACAGCCAGAGGCTTTAATTTTGTATCGTTACCATGGCAACCATAAAAATCCGGATATTTTTCGTCTGGTGAGTACCTAGGTGAAATTACACCGATTATTTCTCTCACATTATAAGAACCAATGAAATAGAAAGATTTTGAAAATTTGGACCAATAAGAACAAACTTTCAGCGAAAATTGCATTAAAAGTGAAAATTTTATATAAAATTACAGCGAAAGTTGTACAGGGTTTGGCAGCTTAAAACATCAGTTGAATCAATATAAAAATCGAAGATTTTTTTCCTTCTATTTTATTTTACTGTGAAGACAGCAGGCTTATAAAAGCAAAAGGAATATAATTAATTACCTACTTTTTAAATACTTTGGGTTTTTCTATAAAAAATAATAATTTTAAAATTCGATTTTTAAATAAATCCGTTTAAAAATTGTGACACGGGAATAAAAGTATACCCAGTCGTGATTGTAATAATTTGAATTGTTAATTCAGTTAATAATAAAAAAATATTTTTTGTTTTATGTTTTGTTCTGGAAATAGTCTAATAAATATATTTCGTGCATTAAAAATAATCTGAAAATTCAGCATTCAAAGCGTGTTACCTTTAAGAAACCGCAATCGTTCATTTTGATGCGATTTGACTGAAAAAGTCCCTTGACTGCGTCCCGGTCACTTTTTGTCAAATCATATCAAAATGAACTCGAGCAGTTTCTAGGCAACACGTTTTAATGCACTTAATATATAACTACAGAAAATTTGTCTGTCAAATATTGGCGCGAAATTTATAAATTGACGTTTCAGTTTTTCAGACTAATTCGTTTTGGAATATTTAACAATAATAACGTTCCACCACCGTTACTGGAATAAATTTAATAAAAAACAATAAAATGAACTCTTCTCTTTCTATTTTTAAATGTTTCATGTAACTAACATTGGTAATAATTTAATAAATTCAGAAGTGATTTTGTGCTACGTATTATTAGTGAAAATGTCTACTTTATCAGAGCGATACGATATGTTCACTATTTATAAAAAATAACAAGAACTTGTCATCGAGTAACATTTTATTTGGTATAGAATGTATTATACATTCTATACCAAATAAACACAGATTTCAAAAATTTTAAAAATATAGGGTGTTCCATTTTAAAAAAAATGTAAGTTTGGTTTGTCCCGCTTTTATGGCACCACCAGTATATTCTTTGCAGGGATTCTAAAAGAGTTCATTTGATTAATTACCACTATTATAGAATTCTGTTATAGAATTTTACATCATTATTTGGCTATTGAGCCCTGAGGAAGTTTAAGCATATTAAACGAAACGTAGGCAAGGTAGCGTTTTATTTTAACCTATTGTCCTGGTTCCGACAATTTCAACCTGTAGAAGATTTTTCAAGGACACAAATTTCACTTTTTAATAATAATAACCTTTATTAATAGTAAAAAATACTAATACACTCAGATTATTGATATGTTACATAATAACAATAATAAAAAATTATGAATAATAACAAAGTACAATAGAATTATCTTATAGATATTAATTTTAATCAGTAGGGCTGTCAAAAATGTTCCGTGGGACAGTGGCGTACGCGAAATTAACTAATACGAGAAACAATAAACTGTTACAATTTATAACAATGTATGTAAAACTTACCCTCTTAACTAGCTCGATGAACTAGCTTGCTTATCACAAACTGGAGAAGATGTGTAGCTATTTTGCAGCATCGGATATGATTCTATGGTTGTCTCTATGAGTGATGTTCGTTTTGGTGAAAATATATTCTTATATTTTGAAAACGACCGTTCGACATCTACTGATGTAATACACGTAAAAATATACGTAAAATAGTCTTTGAACGCACCATCACATATTTGTCTTAATTTGGTAAAACCGGTGTCTTTATTTAACACACTTGCGAACTTTTCTTTAACGAGCTCATTTGTTGCGTCACCTATAGCGTGTAGCAGTAGATTTACTTCGTCCACTATCTGAAGTGACTCCACTAACGACAACACACTGTTTTCTAATTTTTTAATGCTTTCATGTAATGGATTATAGTTCCTCGCAATAAGCTGTTTCAACGGAAATATCTTCGAATTTTGTCTGGCTTCCCTTGATAGCTGCAGCCTCATCTGGATTGAATTGTAGTATCACAGCTTTTATTTGTTGGAAATATTCAGCATAATAAAAAGCTTCCTGCAACCATGTTCCCCGACGTGTAAGAATCGACTGTGGTGGTTAATGGGACACTTGCTATGAAATGCACGGAGACGTTTAGGAGATTTAAGAAACACTTTTTTGTACTTGCTATTAATGCATCCACCTCTAGAAAATCTTTTCGAATAGTTTCTGCCACAAGATGTAAAGCATGCACTTTACACGTAACATGTATAAACGTACAACCTTCTTCTTGCAAAGAACGGTCTACCGAACGTATTGTCACGGCGCCATTAGTCACAAACATCAACACTTGACTTTTTGAGTTCCAATTTTTTCTAACGTCTCCAGCACCACCCTGGTAATTCTTTCGCTAGTACACTGACTTATTCTTTTGCTAGCTAGTAACAATGGAACTATCGGTTTAAGAGGGTCCAGTACTCGTACTAAAACATTTAAAATAGATTTTTTTTTTACAATCTCTGTGTCTCATCAACAGATAACCACAGCCGTGTATTTTTTAATTCACATTTCATCTTATTTACCATGTCTACGTGTATAGTTGGTAGATAGTTACATAACGTTGTGCGACTTGGTAACTTCACCTGGGCATTGTATTTATTCCAGAACTCTCGAAATGATTGTTTATCGAGTATGTGCAGCAGAACATCACAGGCAATCATCATTAATAGTAAATCAAACATAAACTGTGTTGTCGAAGGCACGCCATTTTTTTTATTTTTATGGTGTACACTATTTACGTGAAGTCCACAATCACGCTAATCCAGCACATCAAATCTTTCTCGCACACTTTACAAATTATTTTGGCACCATCATAGAATAAATCCGAGAATTCACCTATGAATTTATTCACTTTGTCAGCAAATGGCCGTTTTCTACCCCTGCGTACGTCTGCCATGCTTTATTATTAAATTAATATCAACAAAACAGTACAAAAAATAAAATAAAAACACAAAAACAATATGCAATACGCCCAAGTGACTTAACGTGTACACAACTCGAAAGCTAATAATAGACTGGACTGGAGAAGGAGTTTCGCGGTCAAGGTGAATGTCGGCGACATTAAGTACATCTGTACTCTACAACCACGATACACAGAAACGATTTGCAGCTTTATTAATTAGGTAATCACGTATATTTTCATATCACTTTTAAAGTTAGCCAGTGTTTTTGATTCAACAATATTTTTAGGTTGATCATTATACTCACGTAAACCATTACAAAATACAGATACTTTTTAAAAAAGGGTCCCCCTTCTGGACTTGGAACTAACTTCTGCATTTGCCTCCACATGCTATACGAGTTGATTTTATTATGTGCCCCCTGTTATTTTTTTCTGAATCTGACCCTGCCTGTATATACACAGGGTGTTTCATTGGGAAAGGGAAATACGTTAACTGTGGATAAGGGTCGCCGAGGTGGTTCCAAATAACCCATACTTAATGGGTCTTCCGCCCTTTATAACCGAGATACAGGGTCATTTATCAATTTTATCTATTTTTTTTATTGACTCATAACTTACGAACCACCCTGTATATTTTATTGACATTTGGCATACGTATTCTCCATCACTAGACGAATCCACTAAGGCATTACTAATAAAGGAAGTCCGGGTCCGATTTGACGAAAAATTAACAAATTCTTCCATCCTCAAGAAGAACACCAACAACTAAACGATTGATTTTTCGAGACTAAATCGACTAATAATCATTCTTGACAGATGTAAATATGCAATCAAATGACACGTACAATAATGATATGTCAATCTCATAGCTTACCCTACCTCAAGGTGGTATAGAAAATTTAAGTCATCCCAATTCATTATTCTTCCATACAAATACACCAAATGTGTAATTTTAAAATATCCTTTTCATGGTGTTTGTGATTATTTGGTCCTAAATTCGCACCTGTAATTACATTTTCTAGTGGTCTAGAGGCATACAAATACAATTATGTAAGTTTTAGAAATTCATATTAAGTAATCTTTATTAATTATGACGTAATAAAATTAATAAAAAGCGTCTGATTCCATTGTGTACACTTGATTTCAAAAAAAACTGGTACAACTCTTGTAATCAAAAATCTTAATAGTTTAGTTGTGTGCATATGTCTGTAAATAGGGCTGGCCAGGCATGTCGAGAGGGGGGGTGGAGAAGAGGTGATTTACCCCGGACCTGGGTTTTTTGGAGGAGATCGGTTTTCTTTGTGTTTTTAAACTTATTAAACCTTTCTCTTTTATTTTATTCAAATGGAATTTTAAAAAATAATTAGAAAATAACTTTTTCAAAACATTTTCAAGCCTGCCATATTATTGTTAAAAAAAATAATATTTGTTACGGATAATTCTACTAATGGTTGTAATTTAAACTGAATAATGATAATTCTATTTTTAAAATAAGAACACAAAAATACCACTTGAGATTAAAAAAATGTAAACAATGCAAACTGAACATAAAAAAAATAAAATAAATGAACTTTAATTACGTAATACAGAATTAACTAATATTTCGTCATTGCTCCATTAGCGTCTAAAACTGCCTGAAGTCTTGCAGGCATGGACACAATCAGATTTCTTGCAAGGTCAACTTCTTGCGATAAGTTCTCCCAAGCGTCTTCAATTATCCCTTCCAATTCTTGGGCATTATTTGGATGGTTATTTAATTTTCTTATATGTTTCACCATTAGTCCCCATACATTTTCAATTGGATTTAAATCCGGACTTTTAGATGGCCACGGTAACAACTCTATGTTTTTATTAAGAAACCATTAAATGACACGATGGGCCGTATGTATGAAGCAGTTGTCTTGTTGGAAAATAAAATTATTTTCCGGAAACACCTCTATTACTCACGGCAACATAATATTGTCTAATATTTCAATATATTTAATGGAATTGAGATGACCACCACTGTTCCAACACACACCTAACCCATTTAGGCTCATCCAAGCCCAGACATTGACTGAAAACCTTCCTGATATTTTTTGTCGTATCTAGTGGAAGGAGGCCTATATACGCGAACATGTCCATCGTTACAGGATTTAAAAACCTTTTCGTCAGAAAAGACAATTTGTCCCCAGAAGTTTTCATCATTGATTATATAGTTGAGTGCAAAAATAATCCTACCCTGCTTCTTTTCTTCTGAAAGTTTGTATTTTTTTAGCCGCTGAACAACTCTTCAAGTCGTTTTGTAGTTTTATTCTTCTGCAAGCAGTAGATACCGAAGCAGGGAAATTTGTCTCTGAAATTGGATTTACTGCAGTCTGAAAAGGGTTTTCCATTAGGTAATTTATAAGATTTTCATCTTCTTGATTATTGCTCTTTCTGGGCCTACCGGAACCAACTTTACGGGATACCGTTTGGTTGGTTTCCCATTGTTTTTTAACACTCATTATCGTAGTTTTACTTACATTGTATTCAGCAGCAAGTCTTCTTATGGACCAACCATCTTCAATTTTAGAAACAATTCGAAATGTTTGAATATCTATTAGATGTCGAACCATTTTTAATAATGACGCCACTGATTAACGTCAAAGTGACATTTGTAAGATTATTAATATCAACCAAAGAACGAATGATTTACATAGCTAAAAGAAAGTGTACCAGTTTTTATTGAAATCAAGTGTACCCCCAAAATGATCATAAACTACAATTTAAAATAAAAATTTTAGTAGTAAAATTGTCTGTGGAAAAATAAAAAGTACATTGTTGAATTCAGTTTTTATTGCTCTTTTCAAATATGGAATGAAATTTAAATTCAGACATACAGGGTGTTGTTTTGAGGATGGAAGAATTTGTTAATTTTTCGTCAAGTCAGACCTGGATTTCCTTTATTGTTAATGCCTTAGTCGATTCGTCAAGTGATGGAGAATACGTGTGCCAAATGTCAATAAAATATACAGGGTGGTTCATAAGTTATGAATCAATAAAGAAATAGATAAAATTGATAAATGACTCTGTATCGCGGTTATAAAGGGCGAAAAACCCATTAAGTATGGGTTATTTGGAACCACCTTGATGACCCTTATCCACAGGTAACGTATTTCCCTTTCCCAATGAAACACCCTGTATACCACATACCTAGAGTATATATGTACTTATATAATAATGGTTATGCATCAACCAGAACTAGAGTAAGTCATTTGGTAAGTTGCGAGGTGAGATGTAGGTCCAGATTGCACATATTAACCCATATTTGATTGTTCCTACTTAAATTCGGCAAGGTTCGAGTATTAAAACTGGCCGTGGTTGCAACTTGCCTAAATGGAAATATTTTAAATTAGCTTGTGCTAAATTGTTATCTTCTCAGATAGGTATGTTTATATAAATGATGTTATCACATTTTTTATTTTTATTTTATTTGTTCTTTCTTAAAAATTCTAACAAATACATTTAGGACATTATATCAGAACTATTTATAGACATTATAATATGGTTATTATTTTCTATTATGGCTATTTATAGAATAAAATTATTAATTAATATTAAACTAACACGTGTTTAGCTGGTGTTTTTATACAAACACATAAATTTTATCAGTTTTAATTGAATTTCCTATGGCAAGCCTCGATTAAAAAATATATGATGTTTATAAAGTTAGAACTATTGATAAAAAGTAATTAAGTTTTATATTTTGTATTCTAAATGCTGTAGATTTGTATACCTATGTATATTTATTCCGATGGGAAATCCTGTGCAAAATAAATTTCTCTATTTGTTTAATTACTACCTAATTTAATTATTTACAGATGCAAACACTGACCAATTGAGATGAGATAAGCCAAGTGAATTATCTGATAAGAATTTTCTCAGAGAATATCATATTTAAGAAGACATTAAAATCCGCGTTATTGTTTCAAAAAACAACTATTGTCCAAATAAAAAAATTGAAGAATGTAAGTCCATTTTAAACTTTGTGAGAACTAAATCATAAAAAGGGACAAATATTAAATGTATTTTTCATGAAAAATTCAAAACATATTTGTGTCATCTTCATGCATGTATAATTCAGTTCAGCTACAGGTGCCGACAGAGTGGGGTTATCGGCCGGATGACAGGGCATACTAAAGGTATAAAAAATTGCTAATAATTCTATTGGAGTAAATGGATCGCCACCATTGAGGTTGGACCCAGCATTTTCTAAATTAAAACATTTTTGAATGCGAATCATTTGTTCGGTGCTTGCTCGTGATTGCTCGACAGTTCTTTTCATTTGTTTTCATTTTCGATAGAAACACCACAGAGAGGGTTGAAATTGATAGCAGTTGAATTTTTCAATCCTCAATGCACAATTCGGTTGCTCGTTATTATTTACAATGAAAAAAACACATATATTAAAAGGTGGGTATGGGGCGCCGTTTAGGACATAATTATTGTTAGAAATATGTATATATTTTTCATCGTTAAATACCTATATGTATTCTTTTAAAATATATACACAGTTAAAAATACGGTGTAAAATTTCACACCAAATTGACACCATACGGGGTACATACAGTCAGGGACAAAAGTATTCGTACAGTAAGTCCAGGGGAAGATAATGTTCTACGATTATAAGAAAAACGCATTAAACAAACTTTCGATGTGCTCTGTAGAACACTTATATTTGTAGATAACAGATATGTAACAACAGGTAGTAAAAAATAAAAAAAAATCAAAATGTGTATTCGTTTTGTAGGGACAAAAGTATTCGTACAGTTGGTTATAATAAAGTCTAATTAAATGATGCATGTGTTTTAATACTTCGTATGAAGGCCTTTGTGTTTGATAATCTCTTGGAGTCTTCGTGGCATCGAATGTACCAACTTGCGCAATATTTCGGGAGAGATTCTTGACCATTCTTATTTTAACGCTTTTTTTAACCCTTCCATGGATGTAATTTTGTGATTGTGGAGAAGGGTCTCCACAATCACAAAATTACTGGCAAGAACTAGAAAAGGGTTTCTAGTTCATGCCAGACTTGCTCGATAGGGTTGACGTCGGGGGATTGGAGAGGTATTTTTAAAGTGTGTGGGACATTATACAGTATCCACTGGCGCACTATATAGGCAGTGTACTTGGGGTCATTGTCTTGCTGGAAGTAATATGTAGCCCCAAGATCCAATTTTTCCACGCTTTTCTGTAAATTCTCTTTTAAAATACTTAAATATAGATATTTATCCATTATTTTTTTCTATTATTACTAATTCCCCAGCCCCCCGAAGACGCTATACAACCCCATACCATTACGCCCTTTCCTCGGTGTTTTACAGTAGGCTGAATATTTTTTTGATCGAGTGCAGTATTGGGTTTTCTCCACACTTTTACTTGAGATCCTGAACGAAATAATGTAAATTTAGATTCATCAGAAAATATTACCTTATCCCAAAAATTCATATCTGCTTTTACATTCTCTTTGGCGAATCTTTTTTCTGATTTACCTTACTAATATATGGTTTTTTTCCTTGCAACTCTACTGTGGTATCCTGCACGTCGAAGAGTTCTTATAGTTTTTGGGTGTACATTCTTACTACAGTATGTTTACATCGTTGTAGCTATTTGTGAAGCAGTTGTAGTGGGTTCTTTCTGAATTATTTGCACAACTTTGCGTTCTTCTCGAGCAGATAGCTTTCGTGGTCGACCGCATCGTGGTTTATTTTTTATGAAACCGTTAGTTTTATATTTCTGAATAATACTCTGAATCGTGGAACGAGACCTATTTACAATTTTAGAAATGTACCCATAGGATTTATTTTCGGTATACAAATGTGTGATAAGTTTTCTTTCCGCAATAGTAGTTTCGGCACCCTTTCAAGCCATATTTGCAGTTCTTGAAGTTAAACTTAACCGTACGGGAGAGAAATTACGACTGCAGTGCTGTGTCCCTATTGGAGCCTCACACCACAGTTCGACAGGACACGTGATGTCTTTTAGTACAAAGTCGGGAAGACAGAACTCGTAGTACGAATACTTTTGTCCCTACAAAACGCGTACACAATTTGATTTCTTTTTTATTTACTATATGTTTTTTAGCTTTTACTACCTGTTATATATCTGTTATCTACAAATATAAGTGTTCTACAGAGCACATTCGAAAATTTGTTTAATTCGTTTTTCTTATAATCGTAGAACATTATCTTCCCCTGGACTTAGGCCCTTGTCCCACCAAAGCTGCGCAACAGCGACGCGACAGCGACACGATTTCGACATGACACAAGCAGGCGACATGGAGTTGTCCCACCAAAGCAACGTGTTTTCTACATTCAGTTCAGTGATATCGTCAAGTGAAGACGACGATGTGATTGCAATGTACTGGTACTTACGGAATAGAAAAAATTCTAAAAAGTCTAAGAAAAGGAAATGGTGGATGCATCCTTTTATTGCAAGAAACCAAAAAAACAGAATGTTTGTTGCTGCTAAGGAACTCAACAGACACCCAGTAAAGTTTAAATTATTTTACCGGATGTCAAAAGAACTGTCTACAGCATCTACTAATTTTTCATTAAATTCCTGTTCATTTTTCTGTTGTGGCATGATATTCATTTCCATTTTCGTCATTAATAACGCAAAATACCACCGCACGCACAGCTTAAATGTTGCTTCACAACTGACCTGTTATTTTTGATTAATTGTTGAAAATGAAAACGAAAATTTTTTAACGGGTGATATTCTTAAGGGATGGAAAACACATTAATTTTAAATAAACTACAAAAATGTGAAAATGTCATTTTATTAAATGTAAATGCCACATTTCAGATAACTCACTTAACTGTACACTTGTAAACTATGTATATGGAGTACATTGCCATTTGAACTAAAAAGCTGTAGAATGACATAACTAGGTATATTTAAGTCATTCATTTTCCGTAATAGATTTTAATAATCCAATCGCTATTCTCATTTTTCTGTTTTTCTTTGTGTTCTACGGCTCACAGCAAATAAACCGCCACTGATTACTGAAGATAATATATAAAATATCTACCAAATGCACTAAGTCAAGGCACGATTTTCTGTATTGCAAGATCATCAACTAATACTGATTGCTTATTTGATTACTATGCTTCAGATATTTGACGCATTCGCAGAAACGTAAAATTACACTACACATGGTGTATAATATACGAAAATGTAGTATTTAAGATCATTTCTAATCCAAAAAATGGTAAGATTTACTCAATAAATGAGTGTACTTTTTACAATTTTGGATGGTGTTTGATTTTACACCAAAATGTGAACACCGTTTAATTTTAACTGTGTATAAGGATTTGCAAATATATATGTCTATGAAAATATATATAATCTTATAAAAAATTTATATTTTATGCACAAAACAATATAAATATAAATTTCACCTTTTGTCATCGTCTACTAGATGGCGCAAATAGTTGTACTATCGCGCATGAATTGTGAGGCGAGCTGCAAAGTGTCTACTCATAGTAGTATATAAAATATACATCTTTGAAAGGACATAAAATATATGCTTCTCATAAGATTATATATATTTTTATAGGAACATATATAATTGCAAATCTTTATAAATAATTTAAAAGAATACATATATTTCATTTTTTAATTGTCAAAAGGGCTAGAAACAAATTCCATGTTTGTTTGGATATATGTGTGTATAAATCGAAGGGTTTTTCAGTGCTGATAAAAAAGAAAGAAAATTCTTGATAAAAGACAAAGTAAATAATCACAGTTTCAGCAACAATTTTCCCATAAACTCATAAGACTGAAAAATTATAGATTTCAAAATTTCGAATCGATTTTTAGTACGTATTACATACCTAAGTAATAATTAATAAATTAAAATTCGAATACATTATGTACAGGGCCATCACGCAAAAATGTTCTTTTTTAGAATAACTTGGTTACTTTTGAGAGTATCAAAAACGTGTAAAGGATATGATTAACTAATTTTGTTCGTGGAATCCAAATTTTGAATCAAAAAATAATTGTGGGTCGCGTTTGAAAATTATGACGTCTTCCTTTGTTCTTTTTAAATAGGACAATCTGTATATTTTAAAATAATTCGATTTTCATCATTTCTCTAATTGCTAAAATACCATACGTCACGTTGTCTCAAAATTTTTTTGAGATATTTGGATTTTGGTATTAAAATATTATTGATTTTGTTTTAACGCTGCATTTTTTAAATAATGATGCAGTTTATTCAACAAAATAATGTTCCTCAAAAATCAGTATCCGTCATTGTTAACTATTCTTCTTTTCAAATTTTTCATATTTTAATACAAAAATCCGAATATCTTAAAAAATTTTTGATATGACATTTTTGAAATCAGAAAATAAGAAAAATCAAAATATTTTAAAATATATTGTTTCACTTAAAAAACAAAGTAAAATGTCATATTTCTTAAATGCGATGCACATTTATTTTCTTTTTATTCAAAATTTGGATTCTGCGAAAAATATTAGTTAAAGAAGGTATTTACCGAGGTCTTTACAATTCTTTGATAACCTCAAGAATAATCAAGTTATTTCAAAAAAGGACATTTTCGCGCAATGACCCTGTATACTTGCACTGCAGTAGTTGAAACTTTATAAGTGAATGATTATTAGTTGTTACACCTGGTAATTTTCGCAACATACATATAAATTGAAAGCACAAACCTCGGCACAAACTTAGAAATTGCTGCTATCGTAATATAAAAGCAGCAATAAATTTCCAAGTAAATTTCTAACAGGTACTAACATTATCCACGTAGAAACATTGCAATCCATAAAAAATATATAATATAAAAAGCGGTGTGTATATGTGTAACGGATAAAAGGAAAAATGTAATTTGGGACTAAGGTACTGCATGATACCTAGCATACCTAATACATTATAATATAAAACAACCATTGCGAATTGGGAGATTAAAACTTCCTTACTGTCGTGGCAAAACTCCATGTAGTGGAATTTTTAAACATATCCCGTAATGTACAAACTGTTAGTGTTTTGATAACTGGCAAAACACGACTTGATTATATAAAATTCAAGAGTAATGGGGACTTGCTGATAAGATAACAGTAATTTTTGATGTAACAAATTTTTAGAACTAGAGAATTTTTCCAGTGTGTACAAAATTTCAATATACAGCTTTTTTAAATATTGGGATATAACATTATACTTGCTTTATACAGTGCACAGCATGGGGTGCGTAAGACATGGTAAATGGGGAAATCAAACCATTAGAAAAAAAATAGTGCCAATCAAAATGTTGCATAAAAAATAAACAAAACATCAAGAGAACACATTTTTGCATCAAACGCACCCAGCATAATAAATAAGGTAATTTGCTTTCCTGCTTACAGGCTTAACCACTTTATGCATTCGCAAGAGTCATATTTATTACTGAGGGGTAAACCTCGGTAGATGTATGATGTACACGCTCGTGGATGTCATTGGATGTTGCTACTGACAATGGGGAACACGAGTAACCCAACCGGCGCTATATACGTGCCCCCTAGGCGCCCTAGGGTTGATTTTAGAAATAAATTTTTATCGAAAAATGCCCTCCCAAATGCACGTATGGGACGTCGCCGTCGCGTCGGGCTGAGTACAACGCCGCCGAGAAGTCCTCGATATCTCTTTCCGTTCACCAGATATAAAACTAGGAAAATTTACTCCCCATTTGCCGCCCAATGACGAACACAAACAAATACGGCGCACCAAAAATGCCCGGTCCGCATACACCCCATAGGTGCAACGTGATTGTGCAAAAAAGTGCCCCGGCGGAGGGGAAGGGTAGGAGTGGGGGTACGCCTATGCCCACGTAGAAGGATCGAAACCTCCAAAATAATTCTCTACGGGTCACCGCCGATGAAAGATAGGGACAAAATTCGTGTATGGCGCACCGTTTTGTCGCTATGCGTTGCAGCGGATTTTTTTCGGGCCGACTTTTTTACGATCGATTGGAAAAAATACTCGCGATCGAGATGGAAGAACGCGCTTTCTAAGGGGTACCTCGACGGAATCTCTCCGAAAAAAAATATGAGGGGTGACGCACAGAGGGATGGAAGTAAATTTTGAAAATCGGTAGATTCACGTACGGAGCGGTCTCTTCTACGTTCGGAACCATAACGAAAAGCCTTATGCGTCTTTTCGATCGAGCGTGCCGTTACGGGCAGTAACGGATCGATAAATAGATATTTAGGCATTTTTTTATAAGCGCAAAAATCTACCAAACTAATTGTTCCAGTAGAAATCAGTGGCGCCATCTGGATTAGACTGACAGAAACTTAATTCATCGCGGACAACAAAGTGGAATGAAAAGGCTTGCAATTAAAACGTCACAGCTTTTTACTTTGTTTCGCCTATAATACTGATCTCTCTCCCCTTTTTATGTAAATACCTGGACCAAGAAAAGAGGATAACTGGTGGATCGAACTGATCATTATATGCTGAGTGTAGCACAAAAACGATATTTTATACAACTCACATTTCTTCTAAAGGTTAACTGCAGTACTGATAGTGGTGATTCGAACTTACACCGAAACCATTAAGAGCTTAGCCGTTGGTGGATTCTTCGCTGGACTAACCCATTTGAAGTTACTAAGAGAAGTTACGTAAGAACTTCGTCCCCAGTGAACATTTATATTTGGTCAGAAGAATTTTTGTAAGAGATCAGTCACCTTTTTTTTTGTTTATTCTCAAAACTAGGTTTCTTAGCTAAAAGAGGCCATCTTAGCCTATGTAAATTTTTGTATCTATTCCTACAAGTTTATTATACTTTTTATTAAAAACAAAATAATTAATTCCAGATAAAGTTAAATAAAGATATATACTTGACTATATGTTTACTTCAGATAATCAAAAGTTACTCAATTGCCAGATAACTAGGCAGGTATTTTTGCTAGAGAACCAGGCAAGGCTCCAATAGAGCAGCGTTCCTGACTAAATACGAAGTAAACGTTCAAATAAGCACTCGATATTTTAAATTTAGAAAAACCTTACGTTACTGAGGTCTGGTTGGTAAATATATGCACTGGTATAAAATGATCTACCACAAAACAAATGCACCACATTAGGTAATTCTCACAAAGGTTATAAACAAATAGGTTTAGTCCAAAAAGGGGTACCAATCCTCAAATGTCACCAGTTACCACTTTTCAGAGCTACCAACGTAGCCAAGTGACCTAAAACATCAACAGACAAAGACAGAAAAAAACTAACTACGATACAAAATGGTGACATCCGTTGCTGGGTAAATCTAAAATTTACAATAACCGAAAGTTAGTTTAAATTAGCGCACGAAATTATTACAATATCAGAGGGATATTAGATAAATTGGCAACAAAGCAAGATAAATCGATACCAATCAATATTAATGATGGCTGTTCCAAAGAACAACTAAGTGGAACTAATTACCGAAAAGCAAATTCGCCCAAGGCGTATATTAAGATAAATACGGTATAATATTATTATGAAAATTACCTCAAAGGTATGTTAAATCAATATAGCAACTTTTTAAATAATGATGATCATAAAATTACACGATAATACCAGGAAACATAAATTTCATCAGACCGCTGAACTACAGATGTTGTCTTCAGAACTCTACACTAGTAAGAAGAAAGTAGCATCGTCGTGTTCTGCTACCTAAACTCGATTATCGTTTGGAAAGAGATAAACATTTGAGTGTAAAGTATGAGCAATAAAGACAAATAGATACTTAGGCATTTTTTTTAAGTGCAAAAATCTACCAAACCAATTGTTCCAGTAGAAATCAGTGGCGCCATCTGGACTAGACTGGCAGAAACTTAATTTATCGCGGACAACAACAAACTGGAATGAAATGGCTTGCAATTTCGTGACAATATCTGGCTTCACATGACTTTGGGCAACTGATTACTGAACCAACACGTATTACTAGTACTTCCCATAAAATAATAGATGTCATATTTACAAATTCTTCTGAGCAACACCGTTTACAAAAAAATCAGGATAGCTGTTGCAGATTTATTTTCAGACGTCCATTTACATATAACTTTGTGACTTTATATAACAGCATTGATGACTAGTTAAAAAACTTAATTGAAATAAATTTCGGAACAAAATAAAATCATTCTTCTTTTCTTCACAGTAGGCTTCCTTAAGTGTATTTATTCACTCACGGAAATCACGCCAGCATATTAACCACAGCCACTCCCCTTATCCCGCAGGGTTAGTGACTGTAGATTCCAGAATCGTGTGTTCTAAGCAGACAGAGAGAACCCAGAATGACCGCATTCTGCATTTGACCTGCCAATCACTCAGCTAATTTTTGGCAGGCCGATATGGTCTTCAGTTCCGAGAGCAGCGTAGGCTTTATCCCTCCGAGTACACCGATTATAGGAAAACCATTTTGATCGAGTAGCCTAGGTACAGCACTTGGAGCTCGTACCGGAGATCGCGATATTTGGTCCGTTTCCTCTCCACCTTCAAGGTGATGTTTTCATCCGCAGGTGCCGAGAACTCGATGACATACATCCCTTGAGTTGATGGTCGAGGAAGACTATGTCAGGCTTGTTGGCTTGGATTAGGCTGACAGTCGGGAAGCAGTAGTTCCACTAAATCAGGCATTTCTCGTTCCCGACAACGGACTCAATATATCCAGGGACGTAAAACAGCACAGGTGTTTGGTCTACCCTGTACGAGTGCCTTAGATGGTAGTATAGCACTCGTAACGCCCCGTTATATCGGTGGATGTAGGCCGAAATCGCGTATAAGGGGGGCATGCAGATCATATGTGCATGAGCGATTCCGGCGCCTGACGGAAGGTCCTGCAGTTGATGTCAGGAACCTCTATACGTCACACGCGGCTGCGGTAGACCAAGGTGTTGATAACAACATCTTGACAGGCCATAATGAATTCCTCGGTCTTCGACTTAAATCCGGCTGACCTTAGAAACGCGATTGTCAGCCTGGTCGATAAACCCAGTGTTTCTATGTTCTTATAGAAGACACCATGCTGGGGTTTATCGACGTGCTGCTGAAACAGATTTTCCTGTTCTGCAGCTCTAATTCGGGCTTTTAGGCGATTTGGCTGAAGTTCAGTGATATCAGCACCTCGCCGGCCACCTTGCCTTGTGCCGAATGCGAGACCGATTTCATCTGCTGCTCTTTTTGCTGCCTTAAACAATCCTGCTCCCACTCGTACAGTTTCGTGATGTTTTACAAACCGCAAGAAGGGATCTGAGCTCCTGAGGATATTACATGCCATACTCAGTACTACTCATGCGTACACTCCAGGCTCAAGAGTTCTCGGCCCCCCCGTTGACGCGGGAGATATACACCAGAAACGGACGATCTAGGATGAATACTTCTGTAAATATTCATCACCTTGCGGGTATCTCTGTCTAATTGGCGCAGCTCGTCTACTGTCCACTTCACTACTTCAAAGGAGTAGAGCAGGAGAATTCCCGCATCGTACTCTCTTAATGTGTATGACTGTACATTTGTCCAACCAGAACTACATACCAATGGCTCGCGTGTATTCTACGACCACTCTAAGAGCGTTTTGTAGTTCGCGCTCTCCGGAGGCATAAAGTTTAAGGTCATCCATATAAGATTGATGAAGCGTGTTTTCTGGCCGCCTGTATCTTGCCCTCGATTTTTGTACACGCCGCTTGGCTTTCTCGACCCAGTGATTGGTTGACCTCTCATGGGGAACGAGTTGTTTCGAGGCGTTGTATACGGCACAGTTGATTTGCCAGATGTCTGCATCTTCTGGAAGTTCCTCATCCCTGACCGCGTCCGTTCTAGCCAGATCTTGTGGCTTTAGGTTAGCCCTGGTGTTAAGGTTAACCCTCGTCCTTAAGTCTCCATCGGTGAACTCTACAGAATGTTCCCCATCAGCTGCTAATTGCCCCGGTGGGATTACGGGTGGCAGTTCTTCCAGCTGACGGGGTGCCCTGACGTAACCAGTCCTGCGCAAGAAGGATACTGTCAGGTATTGCTGAGAGAAGGCGCGATGCTCTGGATGCATTTAGCACCAAAGTGCATGCAATCGCGCCATGTATCCTCTTCGCTCAGGTTCGCTACTCTCGCGGCAGGTCAACAAGTCATCCCGAAGTTCCCTCGTTCACTTAAAGCGTCCTTGTCCATTGCGTTCATCATTATTTAGACCGTCTGGTGAGGTCCCTCCTGCCTGTCTCTGACCCCCATCCGCTTGGGGTTGATCGTGAGGGGCCTTTCCTCTGAGGTTGTATTAGGGTACCAGGGTGGGTAGCCCTGGTACCCCCTGCCGGCATTTGTCAGGCAGAGTTACCTCCGCCTGTTCAGGGTGCACCGCGCGGAGGTTGCCGGTTCTTTGCACCTCTTATTATTATTATTATAAATGCAACAAAATATATTTTTTTTAATTTTTTTCCGATCATATATTTTCTTCACTTGAGGGATGAGGAAGCAATTACACTTATAGTTTATTTCAAACGTATTTGCAACATAAAAAGCGGCGGCTTCTTTGACGACGGTAAAAGGATCAAAGAAGCCGACGTTTTTTATATTGCAAATAAGTTTGAAATAAACTGTAACTATTTATTGCACGATATTAGAGCCAAATTGATAGCAGTCAATATTTTTAAAATTAAAAGTACATACCTAATATATACCGGGTGTCACTGGAGATATGGTTCACCCTTTTTTTTGTTTGGTTTTTAATTTAGAAAAATGAAATTCTCGAAAATTATATATAGCCAAAACACAAATAAAAATACATTATTTGATATAAAAAAGGTGTCTTTCATTTCCGGTTTCAACGGAAATTATCGCAACTTTTTAATTGTTACGATAATTTTTATCATGACCCCCTGTATACTTTTATAGTTTTGGAAAGAGCATTAAATTCTGAGTCCGCCAATGTGATCTACTTGAGTGTTTGACTTTTGTTTTTCTTTATTATTAACGATATACGAGGCTATATATTATTAAATGCAGAAAACGCTTATTAAAAATTTGAAATATACGTTTCAAATAATATTCTATTGTTTTTTTAATGACTATATTATTACATTATGTCCAAAGATATTAAGTACAATGGCTGGAAATTAGTTATTTTCTCTGTTTCTGAATTAAATTTTTTTTTTGGGTTCTGTAATTTAAAATTACAAATAATTTTGATATTTCGCATACAAATATAGGTTCGATTTTACGTATTGCATTGATTACGGAATTCTTCATCTAATAACCTAAAAAATTTGTATACATCTTTTATTACATACTCTCATTTTGTTACTAAATCTGCTTACTTACATATTATTTTATTAAAAATTAAATTTGCCGAGTAGGCGAGAAAAAGAAACGTTACCATAACAACTTTTCTTCCATACTAACAATATTTGCCGGTTTGTTGAAAGTTGAAAATATAGAGTTCTTAACAACCTAATCTAGAGAATTTGAAAAATAGTATAAGAGATGTTTCTAATGATGCAATGGAACTGTGATGGATGAACTTGTTAAAAGAACGTGTTTGTGCAGAGACGTTAATGAACAATACGGATGTGAAAACAGCCGCGGTCTCGCCAGCCACGGTTTTGTAAAAAATGACGATTCCATCATCTCTATGTAAAATTTTTCAGTTAAAATTACATAGAGTAACTGTATCGGACACAAAATATGTTTGAAAATAGGGGTGTAAACCGCCCCCAAATAATACAAAAATAAATTATCCGCTGTTTATAGACGTCAGTTGAATTTTTTAACGCAGATGTATTTAAAATATAATGCAATACAACAATACCACCAAATCATTTTCCGGGCAGTACTAAGGGTGCAGCCACCCCGTAAATAATAGAAAAAATCATTCCTTCGTTGTTTACAGATGTCAGTTGGATTTTTTCACGCTGATATATTAAAAGTGTCGTAATATAATACACCTATAGCACCAAATCATTTTCCGGGCAGTACTAAGGGTGCAGCCACCCCTAAATATAAAAAAATATATTAAATCGTTGTTTACAGACATCAGTTAAATTTTTTGACGCAGATATGTTAAAAGTATCGTAATACAATACAGTTTTACCACTAAGTCATTTTCAGGACAGTACTAAGGGTGCAGCCACTCCTGAATTAAAAAAAGCTATTCATTGTTTACAGATGTCAGTTGAATTTTTTGATACAAATATGTTAAAAGTATCGTACCTAATACAATACACCTATACCACCAAATCATTTTCCCGGCCATACTAAGAGAGCAGCCACCCCTCGAATTAAAAAAATTATTACCTCGTTGTTTACAGATGTCAGTTGAATTTTTTGTTGTAGACATGCTAAAAGTAAGTATCGTAATACAATACACCTATAACACCAAAACATTTTCCAGGCCGTACTGAGGGTGCAGCCACCCCTAACTTAAAAAAAATATATTACGTCGTTGTTTACAGATATCAGTTGAATTTTTTTGACGCAGATATGTTAAAAGTATCGTAATACAATACACCTATACCACCAAATCATTTTCCAGGCGGTACTAAGGGTGCAGCCACCACTTGAATTCAATAAAAAATTATTACCTTGTTGTTTACAGATGTCAGTTAAAATTTTTGAAGTAGACATGTTAAAAGTATCGTAATACAAGATACAGATACCACCAAATCATTTTCCGGGCCGTATTAAAGATGTAGCCACCCCTAAATTTAAAAAAATTATTACCTCGTTGTTTACACATGTCAGTTCAATTTTTTGACGTAGTTATGTTAAAAGCATCGTAATACAATACACCCATAGCACCCAATTAAAAAAAAATTATTACTGTATGTTTCTCTTTTGTTATTTATGGGGTGGCTACGCCCTTACCACGGTTCGGAAAATGATTTGGTGCTAGAGGTGTCTTGTATTACGATACTTTTAACATAAATGCGTCAAAAAGTTCAACTGACATCTGTAAGCAACGAAGGAATTATCTCTTTTAATACATAGGAGGTGGCTGTACCCTTAGTACGGCCCGGAAAATGATTTGGTGCTATAAATGTGTTATATTACGATACTTTTGATATAACTGCATCGAAAACTTTAACTGACATCTGTAAACAACGAAGTAATAATTTTTTATTAAATTCAGGGGGGTGACTGCACCCTTAGTATGGCCCGAAAAATGATTTGGTGGTATAGGTGTATTGTATTATGATACTTTTAATATATCTACATCAAACAATTCTTTTGACATTTGTAAACAACGAGGGAGTGATTTTTTTTCATTATTTAGGGGGTGACTGCACCGTTAGTACGGCCCGGAAAATGATTTGCATTATGATATTTTAAACACATCTGCGTTAAAAAATTCAACTGACATCTATAAACAGCGGATAATTTAGTTTGTATTATTTGGAGGTGGTTTATAATACCCCTATGTTTGAAATATATTTCTGTCCGATACAGTCATTGTATGTAAATTTAACTGAAAAATTTTACATACGAGATGATGGAATCGTCATTTTTACAAAATCGTGACTGGCGAGACCGTGGCTGTTTTCACACCTGTAATTACTCTGATTTCTAATAAATTGTTGTCTTTTACTTGTTTTTACCATTGTTATTATAAATTTTAAATGAATTTTGATAAAGCTCCTGTTAAACAGTCATTTTATTTGTTCAAGAAAAAATAAAAAAGGATCTGATGTGGCCAGTACATAACTTTCTTATACCAGTATATAGCTTTGTTTTGGTTCCGTTTATTACTGTTCTAGAACCGTTCTTGTCATGCGCAAATAAGTTCCCGTCATAAGCAATATACCAAAATAGGATATATTTTTAATTTGCGCATGACGGGAACTGTCCTAGAACTGTGAAAATTCTGAACCAAAACAAAGCTTATATTATATCCTGATCTAAAAAATTATTCTATTTAATTCTTCACTTACCTCAATTAAATTTTAATAGCGTACCTTGAAATGTTTCATTAAAATTTTTAAATAATTAAATCAGCGTCATTCGATACTGTCAATAATAATTCATGTCATATATTTTAATAATTTTTTGTTATCGATATTGGCATTTTTGTAACTAAATCAAACCTTTCAAATGTCAAACTGTTAAATTTATCCTAACCCCATTTTATGAGGCCAAATGTGTAAAAAAGATTATAAATCATGTCTACTATAACAAGCGAATAAAATATATTTTCCAAGTACCTACTTAAATAAAGCTGATGTAATCTGAAATATTTTACACATTTGGCTTCATAAAATGGGGTTAGGATAAATTTAACAGTTTGACGTTTGAAAGGTCTCATTTAGTTACAAAAATGTCAATGTCAATAACAAAAAATTATTAAAATATTTGACATGAATTATTTGTGTCAGTATCAAATAACGCTGATAATTAATTATTTAAAAATTTTAATGAAACATTTCAAGGTACACTATTAAAATTTAAATGAGGTGAGTGAAGAATTAATAGAATGATTTTTTAGATCAGGATGATATATACTGGTATAAGAAAGTTATGTGCTGGCCACATCAGATATTTTAAATTTTATTATTTAAAATAAATTCGTGTTGAATAAAAAAAGCTCTAAGTAATTTATTTTACCTCTAATATTGCAAATTCCTAAAGTTTAAGAAGGTTTTGATTTATTAAATATTCTAAGAACAAAATAACAAAATTTAACTAATTCTTTATTGTTATCGATATTATTGATACATCAAAGTTATCGCTATATCGATATTATTGAAAATGTCGATTATACCAATAGTATCGACAATATTCATAGATTATTATCGATACTTTTTGGATATCGATTATCGATAACTTAATTTCATTATCGCCCACCCCCTAGTGTGAACTATATCTCAATGACACCCGGTACATATAACCCAACATATACTTCATCAGCTAATAATGCTTAATAAATGATTAAGTTATTGTAACAGGTAATATAGTTTTATAAGTATTTCGTACTTACCATTAGAGCTCTTCAGGTCCCGATGAATCAGAGAAATCGGCGCCCTACAATGCAAATAGTCCATTCCTCTCGCAATTTGTATCGCCCAGTCTACAAGAACGTCCGGCCTGATTTTTCGGCCGGCCAGCACTCGATTTAACGAACCGCCCCGGCAGTATTCTAACACTAAACACAAGTTAGGTTCCTGTAAACAAACACCTTCCAAAGACACTATGTTTTCGTGGCACAATAAGCAAAACAGTTTTGCTTCTTTTATTACGTTATCTAAAGTCACAGATATGTCCGCATCTGGGTCCTGCCTCGCGGCCTTCACAGCCACCTCCCGATTTTTCCATATCCCACGGTACACTTTCCCGAAACCACCAACACCTATCACTTCCTCGAGATCTAATTCGGAAAAGTCGATTCTTACCGGGTTTATGTCAGCTATTATCGTGTTGACCTGGTCCGAGAGATCTTGATCCGCCACGAAATTGGCTGGAAAAATTCCCACCTAAAAAATATTAGCAAATAGAATATTCTATTACATGTATAATGAAATCGTTCTCCGGCGACTAGCTAGCCGCCATTCAGCAAAGAATGAGTCTTATGTATTTCATACATAAGACTCATTCATTGCTTAGGGGCGGCTGGCGAGTCGCCGGAGAACGACTATGCATACCAGCCTTACATTTTTTTTCTTGTTTATCATCCCAGTGACTTGCAAAATCATTTAGATTAGTGTTTATGTATGATTATTTGCAACTCATGGACCTCCGCACTGGCTTTTTCATGCATTTTTTTTTTTTGGTAAAGAAATCGATTGTTTTAAAAAATATTGCAGTGATCTAAGAATTAACTTTAAGGTATTCAGATATAAAATCGGTAAAATGTGTTCATGGCATAAGAAAGTAGCCCCATTTAAAGCTGGTTTTATCCCAAGTTTCTAGTTTCTAAGCTCCAAGATGTAATAAAACGTCAACCGCAAACATGGCAAAAACCACGTACGTCAATATGAAGAAATCTTAGTAGCTCAAAAAAGTGAGAGAAGAAATAGAAAAAGGGTAATAATATTATTTTAGAGGTGAATCACCTGTTTATGTCGCATTCTCAAGCAAGGCGATTTCACACTATTTACCATTTTGCGTAATTGCGCAAAAGTATTTACCATAATTATTTTATGCTGCCAAAGTAATGACTAGATTATAGCTCAACACAAGATACAAGTAACTGAAAAACCCTGCTACATAAATTTTAATTGCAAGGGAAATAGATAAATTTCTGTTTCTTATATCTTGTGTTGAACTATACTTGCATATTCGTGAATTTAAGTACCTGTAAATTTCAACTTGCCACTTTCACGTATAATTTTACAATTGAATTTGTGGACTACTTTACCCTATATGCATTAGTAAATCTTTTACAATAAATATGGTTTGCTTGAAAACATAATTAAGTATGGATTTCCACTTAATTGAGATTCGTCAATTTAATTTTTTTTGCAAACAAAAGTTCCATCGCTGCGGCCATTAAACATTTAGTTAAACTATATCATTATTATTATTGCTTCATTTAGCATTCCTAGAAATAATAATAAGCACACTCGTTTTACTATATTGAGCATACTTTAATACTTCGCTGGAACATGGTTTGGATCTGTGATTGTAGATATTTCTGTGAAATGTCTTAGAACTTGTTTTTATTCCATTTTTGCTCTAAACGAAAGCATTATTTTTAATATTGAGAAAACTGGTAGGTCAAGGTTCTGTTTTTAATTAAAGATTTCATTTGTGCAGGGTGATTAGATCACTTAAAGGCATGTTATATATAAATTCAATATTACATTGTGTTAAAATGCACACATAGGGAGAAATGCGCATTTTTTAAATTTCTCAAACAAAACGATGATTTTTTTTAACCTCTTGAGGGCATAAATAAAAAAAAATCCTTAAAATATGTTTTAGATGTGTCAAAAAAACAATGGATTAAAAAAATAAAACCAACGTGACCATTGGTAAAACATTAAGTTACTTTAGCTATTTAAGAACCTACGTATTATAAAAAATGTTATACCGGATGTTACAGAGATATGGTTCATTTCCCTCTTTTTGTTTAATTTAGGGAACTGATATTATAGATACAGGGTGGTCCTTAAATAATGGGACACAGAGCAACAGTGGATTCCGGACATCAAAATATTACAATTTAGCCTATCTTACTTTAGTCCAAAGTGGGTAAAGCCAGGTTTTCCTTGCGATGCACATTTTGCTCTACGAAAAACGAAATACGCACGGCGTAAAACCCAGTAGAGTTGTTTAGCGAAAATCAAATGGAAGTGATTTCCTAGAAAGTGTAATACGAACGACGCCATTAAGCCAACTGCTCTGAGAGCAGTGTATTACGTTGTGCTCTGCGTGTTAGTGACCACGTGTTATTATATTTGATTGTAAAATGGGTTCCAAAAAACAACAAAAAGTGCGATTTACCGTATTACGTTACGCCCGACGTATTGCGTTCTACGTAGCGCGAAATGTACGTCGCTAGGAAATCATGGTTTAAGAAAAACAGGGTGTTAAATCGAAATTTTAATTTTAACTTTCTGTCGTAATTTAAGCAGTTTTGAAGATGTCGATATGACAATTGCTAAACGGGTGTTATTTGGAATGTGAAATAATAATCCGTCCCCAATTTTATGTTAGCTCCCATAGGGCGCCACGTGCGCTACACTCGATATCTTAATCAAGCCCCAACATTTTTACCCTTACATTTTTGGCAATTTCATTTAAAAATTTGTATCCCTTCATCATTTTTAAACAAAAAAAGTTATACAGTTTGAATGTTGCTAAAGTTAACCGTTTTCAAGATATTTACAATTTAATTATTCGATGTAGGTAACTTCTTAATATTAATTTGAGATCATTTGTCGCAGTAGGTTTTGGTTTAAAATTAGCTGAACTGCGAGGTATTACCCTTAAAAGAAGTTTAATGAACGCAGTGCAGCTGGCAGGTATTTAGAAAAATATTCAAATAATTGAGGACGGATTATTATTTCCCATCCCAAAAAATACGCGTTTACCAATTTTCAGATCAATATCATCAAAACTCCTTGAATTGTGGTAGAAAATTAAAATTAAAATTTCGACTTAGCATCCTGTTTCTCTTTTAATACAAAATTGGACTAAGGCTAAATCGTAGTATTTTGATTACGGGCAAAATATTACTGTTGCTCCGTGTCCCATTATTTAAGGACCACTCTGTATAGTCAATACACGAATAACAATACATTATTTGATGTAAAAGTATCCATCATTATTTTCGATTACCGTAAATGGTAACTAACAATCTGGCTTCTAAGGGAACATACTAAAACTAAGAAAACATGTAACACTATTGAATAAATAAATAAAAAGCACTGAAATGCGAAACTAAAATTTTTATTTGTGCGTATTGTCTGTCTTCACTTTTGATACCACATTTGGTTTTCCACAGTAGAAAATGTGGAAAACATTTTTTACTCGAGAAGACTAAAACTACGAGTAAATTCACAATCTGTTTATGGGCACCAAAGTTATACTTTGTTGTTTGGATCTTTGCGCGAACGTCACAATTACAAGTTATATTAAGTAAATAAATTGAAGTCATCTTTACTTTTGAGCAGTAGTGTGTACTAGAGAACAATATTTTTTATATATTCCAACACTGAGATTAGAGCATACCCTAAATTTGACCGGCAGTCATTGAGAACTTGTCAATGCTCAGAGGTAATTTCAAGTTGTGATTCATACAGCTACTAATATAATGTCAAAAATATTACAACGCCGCTGAATCAAGTGGCAAACAAGCTGGTCAATGAAGCTGAGACATAGGTTGATAATTGTGTCTTTGTTCCACCAATTATTAACTTATCGGTCAAGGGTCTTAGCCTGCCTAGAAATACGTATCTCTATATTTGCTTATCGTATGCATTGCTGCGGACGCAGGTCGTAACTAATTTGATACAGACGCAAAGATAAAAACAATAAAGTACAGTAATGCTTTAATTTTTAATTCACAATTGTTCGCCAGAATTTTGTTTCGATATACTTCGTTCACTTTGTTCACATTCATATCAAATGACACTATTTTTCATGCATTAGGCAATGTGTATTTTAAAGACACATTTTTAAAAGTCTCATCAATATCCCCGAGATACCCCAATACGATTTTAACGCCCAAATCTATTCTTGTACAATTTCATATCCCTTATATCGACGTCTTTTACATCGATCATGACTAGACAGAGACCAATTTCTGTGAGTTCCGGACCGGCTTCCCAAGAGGCCTGCCTGAGCTCTCATAGGAAACAGCTGCTATGCGGCGCAGCGAGATCCAGACCATGCCTATTCACTATTCAGTTTACCTACAAACGTCACAGTGTGTAAACAACGCAAAGATAAAAATAAATAGTAACAACTATGTTGATAATACTACGGTTGGCATGAAAAATTAGTACGTGTAGATTTGTGTTGACGAACCCATGAATTTTAAGGGACATAAAATCGTTAGTGTTGCGTATTTTAAGTGATATTCAGAGTACACCTCCACTGTTAATATGCAGTAAACAGGTGTTGCAAACCATTGCGCTAACAGTTGAAGGAATAGTGATAAATAGTTTTGGGATAATTCGAATGAAAAATAATCGATCATTCGATTATTGAAAACATCTCGAGATATCTCGAATACTCTTGTCATGAGAATTCGGATTAGTTCTGGGAGAGCGGTGTCGCCAACTACCCATTGAATAATCGTCATTCGTTTCAGTGGCTCATCATTTAAATTTCAAATATGTATTTCGAGCGATGAGATACAATGCGAGTACAAGTGCAGTTGAACACATGTTAAGATTAAGTTCAGTTGTTTACCGGTGGCCTTTTGGTCCTGCTGATCTGCGGATTGCGGAATATAGAGGAATATCGAGGTCCGTGATCTTGGATGGCTATTGGCTGATGCCATTCGGAGTTATATCGTCTTGAGTGCAGAACCGGATTGAGTTGTTACGTTAAAATTTATAATTTATAATTGAGAATTGTAGTCAACTGCTAGCCAAATCGATTATTATTTATGTTTATGAATTATGACTCGAGTTCCCGAATGTCGCCGAGCCAAGCCGCATCGATACCGATTTCTCCATTTCTCGTCCTCTAACCACAATTTGAATGATCATTCGATTATTAAAGGTTTTCGAATAGCCGTTATTCGATTATTGAAATCATTCTATTACGCCTAGCACTAGTGGTGAATGCTTTGTGTAATATTGGTGTTAATAGTGAAAATATTTTACTGCTTGTATCAGAGGCAGCGGTATGTACACCCAGGATAGATGTAACAAGAGGTGTAATCGACAAATTTTCGAATTTTGGAATAGCACTTCAGGAATCAGTCCTGCTATGATATATCAAAAATTTGAGTTTAAGCGGTGTTATATAGAGTTTTTTATAACTAAATCTAAAAAAAATCGTTACTAAAACTACCTTGATTTTTCAATACATGAAAAAATTCCTTTAAAAAAAGTTGTTTAGAATGCAATTTGTGCTTACTTACCAAATATTAGGAATATAAATTTACTTTGTTGGAAATGAACTTTTTTTCAATAGTAGGTAATCAGTTTTTTTGTTGAAAATGAGACCTTAAGAATAACAATTACTCATAATACTAATTTCTTTTAGAAAAAATACTTGTGATTTTAGAGCACTTTCAAATTGACAACAAAGTAATTTTTTTATATCTGAAATTTAGGAGGCACAAATTTCATTCTAAACAACTTTTTTGATGGAATGTTTTCATATTTAAAAAAATAATGGTAGTTTATTTGTGATTTTTCAAACGACTCTATAACACGCTGTATAACACCGATCAACTCATTTTTAATACATCTTAGTTTTATATCAAGCAGGACTGAATTCACAAGTCCCATTCCAAAATTTGACAATTTGTTGTCCATTACACCTCTTGTTACACCTATCGTGGGACACAGTGTATGTGTAAAGCTGCCAGGCTTTTACAACCCACGTACCCCAATACGATTCATGTATAATTTATTTCAAACTTATTTCCAACATGCTTTGACGGTGGTAAGGGGTCCAAAAAGCCGACGTTTTTTATGTTGCAAATAAGTTCGAAATAAACTGTAACTTATGTGGCCCATGCTTTGCAATTTATACTAATGCCTTGAACACAGTACAGGAGGTTTTATAAAATGTTAAGATACTCGAGGTACGTATTTTAACTGTTCCGTACAAGTGTTTGTGATAGTCTTTTGTCCCATGCGCCGGCCATGCGCGCACGGAAGTTGTCCGGTGTCTAATCATGACAAATTTATCCAAAAGTATAATAAATAACCAAAATGACAAATCTGTTTTACTTTTTAATATACATGATGTTACAAATTTTGGGTCTGCACATTTGTGATTCTAAAAAAAAATGTGAAAAAAAGTTTCCATAAACATGGGTCCTGAAATCCGTAATAACGGAGATAATAGTTCCTCGGGTTGTGCAAAAAGCATTTTTTTTTTTTTAATTTTTTTTAACCGATTTTGACCAAATTTTGGACAAGCATGTTTGAATCAAGCAACTACGAAATGATAATAACCAGTTTGGTTCAAAATGTCCAGTGGTGTAGATATTGGTCGAGTCGTCATTGTTTATTACGCCACAGAAGATTTTTTAAAAACTCACAGCATCATGATAATTTTGACATTCAATTTACTCAATAACGGTTGCCGGTCGACTTCAATAAAGAGGGCTTTTTTAAGTAAAAATGTCCAAAAATTAAAAATTAATGGTAAAAACTAATAGAAAGTTGAACAAGAAAAATTACAGGGTGAAATACCATTGCCTCCACTAAAAGGGACGCCCATGATTTTAATAACCAAACATAAATTAGCGCATCTTATTCACCATGAAAAATTAAGTGAATATCAAAAATTTTGTCAATTTATCTTTTGCCTCTTCAAATAACAAAAAAAAATCACCTGAACCCCTTTAAGGGCCTCTAACTCCCTAAGGGTGCGTTTTATGTTACTTTTTGACTTCTTTTGACGAGTACTACATGCTGTAGAACCCAATTTTAGAAATACTCTATATACAGGGGTAATAAAAGCATGCTATAACAATGGCGATTCTGATCATCAAATATTGGCGATATAACACAATTTACTTTTATTCCAAAATTGTCAAATAAAAAACCGGTTAATTGTATCTCTCGAGTTTTTGTATATAGTATGTATATTGAACTATTAGTCATGCTCATGCGCTATGACTCATGGGTCTCTTAAATGGCAACATTAAATATAAACCAGATGCAGACAACCCGTCGCTTTTCAGCGAAGTCGTTTTCCATCTAGCTGTCATCCTGCGGTCAACAGTGCACGCTGTGCACGATACGATGCCAAATTTCTGGCTTTATTCAATGTAATTATTTAATAATTTAATACACATATTGTATGTATCTTCTTGTTTTTTACTCGTTATAATTATTTTTCAAGAAAATATCAGTTTATTGGAATCACATATTATAGATTATTATTAGTGTGGAATTTTAGATATTATCCTTGTTTATATCAAACACGGTTAGTCAACTGATAACATCGATATCTTTGCAATCTATGAGTTGTTGTCCTAAAAAGAAATGTAATGTAGGTACAGCTTCGCTTTTAAATGAACGGAGGGCGCTGATTATATGTTACTTGTGGTGATGTGGGACTAAGCTTATTATTGAAACAGGTTAGCTCAATAGTTTTAAAATGGTTTTTAAAACGATATACAGGGTGTCCAGAAATTATTAGCAAAAATTTCGGGGGATGATTCTACTCATAAAAATAATGGTATAAGTTTATATAACCCTTTTTCGAAATTTCAATATTAGCGGAGTTAACAACATTAAAATTTCGTTAAAAACTGGAAAGCCGTAAGGCGCTTAATTGTTGGCCACAAATTTGACGAGGATAAAATTAATCGTTTTTGAGAAAAATGCATTTAAAGTTTTGCAAAAACTCCTAAATCTTAGCTAGCACGCATAAAAACACAGGTTATGAAACTCTACGGGTGGCCACGCACCAGCCGCAACTTTTTGTAGCGCAACGTTTCGCAACATTGCGCAACGTTGCACGCTCCAAATTTGCTTTGGAATCAGATGGAACGGGCGTGCACCGTGTGCAACGGTGCCATGCAACGTTTCGCATCGTCTCGCAACAAGAGGGCGATGTTGCGCTACCGAAGAGGAGTCGTCAGTTTCTTCACAACATTCGTGAGGTAAAGTACATTTTTAAAAACAAGTGTTATTATAAATGGAGAAAAAGAACTCATTCGGCAATAGTTGTAAAATTTTTCGGGATCACGAATGAAATCAGGGATATTCCTTTTTTGGTTAATCGGGTGAACCCAAAATCTATTTCTCTTTTGTTCATCCAATAGCTCTAAAAATTGCCACAATAAAATAGTCGTCTCTGTTTGCCTATCCATTTTGTCTGTTCAAAATCTGTGATGAGTTTGGGGGAGCGTCAAAATCTGACCAAAAAACACTGGACGATGCTTATGAATAAACTGAATTTATTACCTGTTGCGACCCAAATGTTGCATGTAGAAAATAGATCGACTTTATTGCATTATTTCTTTGCGCAACAAAAAAGTTGCGAAACGTTGCGCTACAAAAAGTTGCTGCCGGTGCGTATACAACCTACTAGTAGTGAGATTTCAAAAGTATATTATATGAACTTGTACCAGTATTTTTGTGAGTAGAATCACTTTCTAAATTTTTTGCTCATAATTTCTGGATACAGTGTATAACTGTAATACCATTTGGGCTTACCGAAGCAGACATGGTATCCATGGTCTGCTTAAAGTAAATGCTGCTGTACATAAAGTTCAGTGTATATCATGTATTGCCATTTACCGGTGTCATCCAAAAAGTTTGTTTTTGTCCACATTTACTCAAATTATTTAATTTGTTTTAAAAACAAACTTTAATAATATTCAATGATCCCAATTAACGATAGGTTTTAAAACGAAAGTAGGCAGGAAAAAAGTAAGAGTAATAACGAATTTTCATTTTAATGGGATTTCGTAGCGTGCGGGAAGTAGATAAACATCTATTTTAGTTTATTACAGGGTTGATAAAAGATATATTAAAAAAGCATTTTTTTTTTGTAACGGAATACCACGTAATGGTTCTCTAACTTTGGCTAGAGTGGTCACAGTGAGTTTGAAGTAAATTTAAATCAAAACTTCTATTACTGCAAATGCCTTTACAGATTTGGAATCTACAATGTTTCAGCTTTATTTTAAAACAAAAATGAAAAAAATTCGGCGGATAGCTTTTGAAAAAAATTACTTTTATTATTTTACAAAAAAAATCGTAGTTGGCGTATTTTTTTTCGTATTTTGAAAAATCTGTCAAAAATCGAGTTTTGCAGCTGGATACTCCCGGTTCGGCGTATTTTGTTCCTTTGTCATTCCCCTTTCCAACAACCTAATATAAGAAAGGGTTTGTCCCTGTAGGACTGCTTCGCGGCTCTTAATACTCGGGGCTTTGGGTGAAACAAGCAAAGCTCGAGCAGCCGAACTTTTTTCTAGTGTAGGCATGTTATGTATATTTTACAACGCCTTATTAACTTTTATCACTCAATAATTTATTTTTTTAACCATATCCAGTATTGTTAAACATTTAACATTATTTTCTATTATTTATTAGTTTTGCTTTTACTCGAGCTTTTACTCACACAACTGGGGATATGTATGCATGTGTTTAACTTACTTTAATGTTTGTAAACAAAGCGTGTATTTTTTTTGTAATTCAAATGAAGATAATATAAAAAGTGCTCCACATGTTGCTCATTTTGATTGTCACATTTCTATGCGTCTTTGGAATGAGGTTTCTACTATTGTTCATAAAATTGCTGGAGTGATACTTCTAAAAGCATTTATTATCCTTTCCTTCAAATTTTGGATTGTTGTTGGTGTGATGTTTTTATCGACATCATGTAACACGCTTATTATAATACTTTCTCTTGAATTATTTGAAAAAAAAACCCTTCATTTTTAATTTTTATTGCTGAATTTTGCAATTATTGTTTAATAAATTGAAAATGGTCACAAATAGCCATAGGAATATATATACAAAAAATGTTCGTTTTTCAATCCTACATCACATCATCCAAAAATATACAGGGTGTTCTATTTGAAAAAATTTTGAAAATGGCTGAGTGTCATCACACAGATGTCTCATAACTGGTACTAACATATTTTTTTCTTAACATCGACAGTTATGATTGTAGTAATATTTTTTATATAAAAGTGTAAATGGTATACATAATTTCTACAGAAAAAAATCATTACATCCAAGTGGTCGGGAGAGGGTCAATAATAATACAGGAGTGGAGGCCACAAAAAGGTTTCAAAAAATGTTCTGATATACATGGCATTTCATTTAAAAAAATTTTACTTGACCCTGTAGAATCGTTTTGGCTCACCCTGTATATCGAAAATAATTTGCGGTTATAGACTTTTTTGTCAAGTTTATTTATGTTTTTAAATCAAGTTTCTAGCTACCATAGAACTCGAGATATCGAAGTCGGACGCACTACCCCTGTATATGTCATTTTTAATTTTGTGTTCTTTCTACAATTAAAAGTTTGACATAAAAAAATGTTGATGTTACGGTATGTTTGTATTGTTCATGGGTTTCCATGGCGACTTTAAATCCCTCAGGAATATGCGCTCGTTTTACGCCCCATTTTGAGATAGTTAAATACTGTTTTATTCGCGTTCGTACAAAAATTAATATATTAATGATTTTTACGTAAATAATAAATAAACGCGAAATTTAACAGTCGTAAACTTGCAATTTAAGGCATTCAGTTAGACTGTCAAAGCCAAAGTTCTACGGTATGATGACAGGCCAATAGCGTTCGCGATCACGTGGTTTTGCTTGAGTAAAGCTTTAAATTTTAGAATTGAATTATTTACGAAACAAAATTTTTTTTTTGTTATATTGTTAATTTATACAGAGTTTGAGGAAAAAACAAAACAAAAATTAGTTGCCAAATATTCAAAATAAAGGGGTTCCAATACCTGCGCCAATGACTCCCAAACTATATTTTTTAAGTTAACCATTCATTTTGAATTATTTTATGTCTCTTAACAAATTTCGAGAAAACGCTTCGTTTTAGAGATAAGTTGAAAAATATTGGTGCCTACGCGGCTTAACGTAATCTCACAATTTTCAAATATCTCTAAATCAAGTCAGCCGCTTTCGTAAACAAATAGCAATACCCTGGATACGATAGAATTGTTTGTTTACTGTCAAAGTAAATCCTTATATTTTACAAGTTAAAAGTTTTTTATGAGCTAGAAGTGTTCTTGCAGGTAAGAAAAATCAACATGGCTCGTAGACAAGGAATTGTACTCTTTTCTGAAATGATATATATGATTTTAATCATGGGTAAGATTTAAATATTTCTGTAAATTGTAAACATTTACTTCTATTTCTCGATTAGGAAAATGTGACTCAAATGCTAGTTTAGCTGCTAGGCGCTATGCCGAAAAATTTCCGAATCGATTTCATCCCAAAAGAAAATATTTTTTCAAATATGGTTAACCGTCTAAGGGGAGACTGGAAATTTAAGGGAAAGACGGAGGGGTAATTGCGGCCAATTCCAAACCTGAACAGGAAGAGGAAATTTTAAGAATTGTTGAGGAAACACCGAAAATTAGTACCAGGGTGTTGACTAAGCAGGTCGAAAATATGGGGAAAACTCAGGTACACACTATTTTACGGAGTCGGCAGCTGTGCCCATTCCATCACCAAAAAGTACAGGATCTTTTGCCTCAAGATTTCGAAGCAAGATTTGCATTATGTAGATGGTTATGTGAAATGAATAACCGAGATCTACGTTTTATCAGAAACATTTTTTTTTACTGAAGCTACATTTACGAGAAACGGGACGACAAATATTCATAACACACACATATGGGCTAAAGAAAATCCTAAAGCCCTAGTAGAGACGCATTATCAAGTAAACTTTAAGTCGATGTGTGGGCAGGTGTCGTAGATAATTTTTCTTTTGAGTTCTGTATTTTTACCAGGAAACTTGACTGGTCATTTATTTTAGCAATTTCTTCAAAACACACTGCCCGATTTACTAAATGAATTGCCTTTACATGTAACACAAAATATTTGGTTTTAACTCTTTATTTTGCTAGAAAAGTTAGAAACTATTTGAATCAAATCTTTCCTGATCGCTGGATTAGTCGCGGTCGAGATGCTCCTGTTCAGTAGCCACCCCGTTCCCCAAACCTTACTCCCTTGGACTATTCAGTCGGGGATTTATGAAAGATTTTATGTATATGGTTCCGATTTTGAGCGAGAATCATTTAAGAGAAAGAATCCTTCGAGCTGGAGGGCAGTTCAGGTTGAGGCCAAATATTTTTTCAAAGTCTAAGATTTTCTTTACTAAAGAGAGCTCGTATGTGTTTACAAAAACATGGAGGTCATATCGAACAATTTCTTTAAACTCTCTTTTTTCTTTCTACTGTTTTTTTTTTTTGTTACCAACGAATTATGATTAATTTTAAGAAAATAATGTGTATTAAATTTGTTATCTTGTTATAATGCTTCTAATTTATAAATAATTGTAGACTGTTGAATCCATTGCGCCTACCAATTTTTTGTCTGGGCGCCATTGACTTTAGAAATAGTTATTTTTGGCTTGTCCTTTATTATATTTTTATACCTATTGCAAAATATCAGTAAACTGTTCAGTTTTAGTATTTGAAAATATGAGATTACCTTAAGCCGCGTAGCACCAATATTTTTCAACTTATCTCTAAAACGAAGCATTTTCTCGAAATTTGTTAAGAGACATACAATAATCCAAAATGGATGGTTAACATAAAAGAGATAGTTTGGAAGCCATTGGCGCAGGTGGTAAAAAACTAGGAGGTCAGTGGTTATTGGAACCCCTCTATTTTGAATATCTGACAATTTTTTTTCTTCAAAAAGATGTGACTCTTTAAGTTGACGCTCTGTACCAAATTTTAAATAAATATCTTACGAAATACTCGAGTTATTTAAAAAAATTATTTTTAAACCTCAAACTTTGACACCCTGTATATCGAACATGGGTGTCTAAAGTGAAAATGGCATTGTGAAAGTCTTATTATTTTTCTCAAAGATTGTTACCGGATTGGCCTCCTCTTTCCGGACACCCTGTATAATACATATGGTGAAAATAAAATAAATTAATGCATTGCTAAAATGTAGGCATCTTGTCTATTGTGTGAAATCAGTAAATGAACCATTTTATTATAATGTATAAACAATGGACTCAAAAAGTCGTAACGTCAGATACTTAAAGATTTCCAATCAAAAACCATATGACTTGGTCCCGGAGTGGGTGGGAACCTTTGGTGTGAAGTTAACACTGACGTGGTTTTCCACAAAATATCAAAACACCCGTACACCTAGTGCATTATATGTCGTTTTGGTGTTTTGTGGAAAATATCAGTGTTCAAATGACTCACTGACATATAATGTTTTGTGATGACAATTTAAAAATAACGGGTGATTATAAAGTAAGGGATATATTTCAACTTATTATATATTCTTAACAAATCAAATTAATAACAAAAAGTAAATGGAATCTAGTTGCTTACATAATGGGATTTCTGATGTCAAACACTAGTTACCGCAAATGCTCCATTTTGTTGTTGTAAAATTACCAACCGTTCCTCCAAATTGTATACAGCACTATTCAACATTTCTGGTTGAATTGCACGAATTTGCTCTCTAATACTGTCCTTTAATTCCTCCAGCGTTGTTGGCCGTGTTCTAAACACCAAATTTTTTAAATAACCCCACAGCCAGTAATCCACTGGGTTAATATCAGGCAATCTTTGTGGCCATGAATTTGCAAAATGTCTGCTTATAACACGATCTTGAAAAACCGCAGTTAAAAATTCTTTAACTGGTCGGTAAATGTGCGGAGGTGCTCCATCCTGCATAAAAATCATGTTTTCAATTCCTTCGTGCTCGTTTTGCAACTGTAGAATTGCATAATCCCTTAACATTTGCAGGTATCGTTCACCAGTAACAGTTACAGATACGGCCTCCCCATTCTGTATTTCCTCGAAAAAGTATGGACCAATGATGAAATTAGCTGTGAAACCGCACTAAACGGTGACTTCTTGTCATGAAGGCCTTGCTGAACGATTTCATGTGGATTTTCTGTTGACTATATTCGACAGTTTTAAGTATTAATTCCACCATTAAGAGAGAAATGGGTCTCATCTGTCCATACAATACGGGATAACCATTCGGGTTCAATTTCATCTGAGCCAATACGTGTAATGAAAAATCGTATCTGAGAGCAAAATCTGCGTCCTTTAATTCAAACAGCAGTTGCAGTTTATAGAGATACATTTTTAGGATTTTCCGTAAAATTTTCCAAACCGTGGTGTATGGCATTTGTAATCGTTTTGATATCGCATTCACACTACTGATTGCTAGCGGATTAGTATTGGTTACGTTTTGATTTTCCTGAAGAACTTCTGCAACTTGGACATCACTAATCCTAGGTCTTCCTGACCTCGGAAGGTCTTTTACAGACCCTGTTCTTTCAAATTTGCTAATCAAATTACGATACGCCTTCATTTTGCACGGCCCTGCTCTTAAACCCATTTTCGTACGAAATTTTCGTAATCCAGTAGTGTAATTTTTACCGCCTTCATAATAACATTGCACTAAATCAATTCTTGTTTGCAGATCCATATTGAAATTGTTACAATTTATGTTACGCGAGTTTTATTTTGAGAACAATTCTCTAAATTACGATTATTTCGTTTGACACTTGTATCAATAGTTATCACGACAATTCTTTTGTTTTCCATAGATACACTAAAATCCAATTATTGAGACAACTAGATTCTGTTTACTTTCTGCTACTAGCATAATTTCTTAAAACTATATAAGAATTTAAAATAGACCCCTTACTTTATGATAACCCCATATAACAAAATGTCGCCTGTGTATGAAATAGGCAGTGGCGGCTGCTGATTTAGATCGTCATATTTCAGTATTGGAGTAAGGAACCCAAGCAATATTTTAAGGCAGGACTACCAGTACTAAATGAAGAAGTTTTGCAGAAAACAAATTGAAAAAAAAAATTGAGAAAAAAAATTACAAAAATGCGCTGCCGACCCAGATTACTTCTAGATCATTTGTAAAATATTTGCAAACAATATTTTTTTTGCGTAATCAGAAGGAAAATTTATCACCCCGTTTTTTTTTTGTTTTCGAAAATTTTGATTTTTTATAAAGTTATGACATTTTGATATTTACACAAAAAAAGAACTTAAATTCCAAAATGTCATAACTTTTAGAAAAAAATCAAAATTTTCGAAAACCAAAAAAAACGGAGTATTAAATTTTTCTTCTGATTGCGAAATAAAAAAGTTTGCAAATATTTTACTAATGGTCTAGAAGTAATCTAGGTCGGCAGCGCATTTCTGTAACTTTTTTTATCAATTTTTTTCCTGTAAAACTTCTTCATTCAGTACTAATAATCGTGCCTTAAAATATTGTTTGGATTCAATGCTCCAATATTGAGATATGGTATAGCCTAAATCCACCAGACGCCACTGGAAATAGGTACTTATTTAAACTAATTGATTTTACCACAGGTATACATTATCAATTATAAACAAATAAGAACACATTTTTAACGACATATTAATCTATTTAAGAATTTTCTATGATAAATTATACACACAACCAAAAAAACAGATAAACTTAGTTAACTGTTTCCCTGGAAAGTTTTTAATGACGTCACACTTTTCGGATCCATTATTTTCAACAAAATTTTTGTTAACTAAGCTTTTGAAAATGGTTAATAAAATACTAAATAAGTAGTGTAAATCTCATAAATTTTTTTAGCTCTTTGATACACAAAAAATAGTTTAAAAATAAGAAATACCTACTTTATCTCCGATTTTGCCCGTCCACCAACCCTCATCCCCAGATATCTTGGCGTCTTCAGAAAGAACTTCCACGATTTGACCCTTTCGAAGGGTAAGTTCGTCTTCGCCCTGTGCGTCATAGTCGTACAAGGCTGTCCTAAGGTAAGGTGTGAGACTGTGTGAAGCCCTATGAGTTCGCTCGCTGACATGAACCGAGCTGACCATGTCTCCATTGCGGGGCGGTTCCATGGACCTCAGCTGGAAGTGCTCCACCAACGGAGGCATCCGTTGAGTTCGTCAAGTCTTGTAATATGAAAAAATAAAGTTTAATTAATTAGTAGTAAATCAAATAAATAAATACCTCATCATATTTTCATGCCTTTTTAAATACAATTTATTATTTTCACAATTAAAATGGGCATTTTAAGCTATTATTATATTATTTTTTGCACTGTATATTACAAACTATTTTACAGTTTGATTTTTTGCAATTTAAAAATGATTTCTTTTTTTGTCAATGTATACTTCTTTACTTCATAGGTTACTGGAAGAGATACAGAAAAATGGAAGACCATTCTCTATCTCTTTTTTTGAGACAAATTCACTGGCGAAAACAAAAATTTGCTATCGTTTTTTGTTTTCTAGTTATAAACAAAAGTTCGATTTTTTCGACTTTTAGACACATGTCAATATGTTGGTTGTTTGAAAAGTTATGAAAAAACTACTTTTACATTCTACAGGCACTTTTTCTGTGTAATACTGTGGCGTCGAGGAAATTTAGAAAAAAAAGGTGCAACTTCGAGTTATGGCATAAAGTTGTATTTTTTTAAATGAGAATCATACTTGGCTATGATTTAGTTAAAAAGGATTTTTTTCTCTTTCAAACTATATATTATATTGTGGGGTCGCTTTTGATGTGTACGTATTTAATAGCGAAAATAATCTTTTAGTAGATTACTTTTTGCGTTTTTTTATATTTAATACAAGTAGGCGTGCATCGTCTATGACAGTGTTTATCCGTTTCAGTAAATTGCATATTAATAATTTGTTTCCGTCATAATTACACCCCATTTAATCGTAAAAGTGAACATGAAAATTACGAGAAATATGATATGCTAGAATGCTTTATTCAAAGTAATAACAACTGTAATATTGCATCCGAAATATATTTCAATCGCTATCCAGAAAGAAGACAACCTAATAAAGCTATTTTTAAGAGGTTAAAAGAAAATCTCAATAATTGTGTGTCCTTCAACAAGCCAAGAAAAAAAATCAGATATTTATATCAAATTATATAAACATTATAATTACAAAATAAAATTTCAAATTAAGGTTAATGTTCAAACTGATGTTCGTTATGTTCGATACATAAATTACACCTCTTCATAACACACTGAACTGCATTATAAATATGAAGATTTGAAATGTAATTCGCACAGTCTATAAAATTTTGTCTGAGTTCATTTATGTCGGTACTGGTTAGCCTATACAAACATCGAAATTTGCCCATCTTGTACCTAGTCCTTCATAAGACACCAAATTTATACGCAAATTTTTTGCAGCTGACCCAATTAACTGGAGGTACCAAGAGAATATTAGTGAGCGTCAATCCTCCATACTAGTCAACACAAGAAAACGGGTTTTATTAAAATTTAAAACAAAAAAAATCGATCAATAATTGCGACAAATAATTGTCTGTTATTTTCATGTTCCCGCTAAAGTATTGCTTCTCTGGTCTATAAATAACTTCGATATCTTTGTTTTTTAGAATTTCAGATAACGGCGGGTGGACGCAATCATTTGACAGTGTTGTATACAAGCATTACTGTTTTTATTATATCTTCAATAATATTACCTGCGAATCAGTGATAAATGTCACAATTTTTTTTTCTAGTACTTCCATAACACTAACTGCCACACTAAGAAATTAACCGTTTTTAATCGTCGGAACATATAATTTAGATCTGACGACTGTCGGACAGTCCTCTACAGCAGTCACTAATAATTCAATTATTTATTTTAAAGGATAAATCATTATATGATTGGCATATTGATAATATGAGATAATACATTATCTTAAGTCAACGGTCTACTTATCCAAGTTCAAAATAGAATAACCTTGATCAGCTGTACCTGTGCTAATTCATCACTTTCATTACTTTTCATCATAAGATACTGAATTGGAAAAATTCAACTGCCAGTATAACAACTTTTTTCGAGAGTTATTGACAGTTTAACAACAGCGGTGAAATACATTTTTCACAATCTCGTTATTATAAGAAACATTTTTTTAGAGGCAAAATGTTCTGCTTCTGCTTCATAAATAATAACTAAAAAGAATCTTGCAATATATAAAACAATAAATTGATCTATCTATCAGAATCCCTTTTTCATGAAAACACAATGTATAAAATTTTGAAAAATTCTATTGCGAAAGCCGTTACTTTGTGATAGTTAATCATGATGATATAAGGAAAACAGTTTCGGCCATTTTCAAACCATTGATTACAAATGAATGAATTTACAAAGGTACTGGGGGTATTCATAACTTGAGAGATTGTATTAACAAGGGTTTGGAAATTTTGACAATAAACATTAACGTAATTAGAATGAGATAAATGAGATTCATACTTTAGAGACAGATCACAATTTCCCAAATCTAAACATATTACATGTAGAAAAAAAGGCTTAAAACAAATTTATTAGAATCCATAGAAATTATTAAATTCAACAAAAGTCCCGACAATATTCTAAATGACCAGTTAGATCTATATCAATCAACCCTCTTTAATGTATTCAAATTCTAACCTTTTCATATTTCGAAGAATCTACTGAAACTACAACTGATTTATCCTCACCATAGTATTGTAATACAGGTTTCTCAGTTAATATACTTTTTAAATTATTGAACGACTTCATATGTCTGTCAGTCCACTCAGAAACAGTATCATTTCTTGTTAACTCCCTAAGAGGTGAGTTTAAATTTGATAAATTTGGTATGAAATGACTGACATATGTTATCATTCCTAAAAACCTTTGTACTTCTTTTTTATTTTTCGAAATGGGCATCTCTTTAATTGTGAGAATTTTATCTTCATCTGGGAAAAAACCATTTTGTGTAATTTTATGTCCTATAAAAGTTATTTCTCTCATGCCAAATTTACATTTTTCTTTATTAAAAAGTATTATTTAATTTTGCAACTCTAAACACTTCTTTTAGGCTCGGCCTGCAATCTACCTCAAATAATAATATCGTCAATATATATTTCAACTCCCTCTAAATCAAAAATTTGTTTAAATCTTTTATGAAAAACCTCAGGGGGCCGATTTAATTCCATACGGTAAACGTTAAAAACAGTAGCGTCCATAAGGGGTTGCGAAAGTACATAATTTTGCACTTTCATCGTCTAAACAAATTTGCCAAGAGCCACTGTTAACATCTAACTTAGTGAAAATTTTTGCACCCGATAATTTACTTGTAATTTGATCAATTGTAGGCAACTGAAAATGCTCTCTTTTTATAGCTAAATTTAAGTCTCTAGGATACAAACAAATACGCAATGATCCATTATTTTTTCGAACTATTACTACGGAATTTACCCAATCTGTAGGTTCATCAACTTTTTTATCAATTAGCTCGATGTGATATTTATTTTTCATACAACCTACACCTTTAAACAAGTCCGAATTTTCTTTAACAACTTTTTCATAATTCTGAGCCTCTGCAACATTATTAAAAATATCCACTCGTTTAATTAAATTCAGTTTTTTGCAACTATCCAAGCCCAAAATAAATGGAGAATTTGATTCCACTACAAAAAAACTCTAAACTACAAATTTTATTTTTATATTAACAATTTAAGTAACAAGTGCCAATAATAGGTAGATCATTATTTGTATAAGATTTTAATCTTAAATGCGTTTTTTTAGATGTTTTTCTTCTAAAATTGTTTCTTTTAAAACTTTTACGCCATCGCGCCTGTGTCCAAAATTAAATTGTTTATTGTTTAAAAGCATAGAGATATACCATGAGTTATCTTTGACATTGCAATTTTCCACAGAACCTATAAATATATAATTATCCTCAGTAAATTGATCATTTTCAAAATTTACAACATGAATTTTATTCTAACACCTCTTTGAAAAATGGTTAAAATGACCACAAGCATTGCACTTTTTACCATACGCTGAACACTGATTTTTACCATGCGCACTGCCACACCTATAGCACACAACGTTGTTTACTTTTAAGCCCCCATACACCTGCGAACAAATTGCGCAAACTAACGTTGCACAACAGATTGTTGTGCGAACAAGGTCACCCATACACTGCGCAATTTTATACAAACTTCAGTTGCTTTTGTCGTATACCTACGGAAACATGCCGTCTGACGATGCAATAGTTGCGCAACGCCACTCGTTGTGCAATTAATTTCAACCAAGTTCGAATTTCTGCAACTAGTTGCGCAGCACGTCAAACAACACCATACATTATACAATTGTTTGCACAACAGCCTCTGTTGCGCAATTTGTTCGTAGGTGTATGGGGGGCTTTTTAAACGCTGTACTCCAAATCTTTGTGATTAAAGAATTTGACCAAATATTGAAGTCGCGGGTTGACTTCCATCTCCTCATTGGTTCTGGGACTTACCCCGTGACGACTCGGCCCTGCTACCGGGTTACTATACATCGTTGCTGCGGCAGTTTGTTTCTTATTTCGGCTTCTATTGCTAAGTTAGCCTTGCCGGTAAACTTCTATTTCCACGATCGCTGTTGCGATTTTTTTTTTTTGGTGATTATGTTTGTTCTTTAGAATCCTCGTGTCGTATACATACTTGAATTGCACTGTGCAGATCATGTTTGTCATCTTCATCCGGTAACTTTAATCTCAGTTCTTCATTTTGTAAACCACAAATAATTAAATTTTTGTTTAACGAGTCTTTTAAGTCCCTTAATTCACAGATTAAAGCCAATTTTTTTAAATCGGTAATAAATTGTTCTATCGGCTCATTTTCTACTTGTCTCCGCATAAAAAATTTAAATCGTTCATCCGATAAGTTTTTTTCGGCAAGAAATGATTTTCAAAACACTTCAGCATTTTTTTAAATTTCTTACTATCCTCTTCGTTCCACGTGAACGTATTATAAATACGAATACCTTCTACACCAGTATAATGAATTAATTGTGCAACTTGTATACTTTCATCCTTTTTACTGATTTCGAAAGCCACTAAATAATTTTCGAACCTTTGACGCCATAACTTCCAGTTTTCACTTAAATTTCCAGTAAAATTCACAAGTTCTATACCCCTGTAGTCACCCATTTTCAGAAATTTTATTTAATTTATAATTTTAATACTTTTCACTTTTCAAAACCAATTACTCTTTTTAAACCAAATTGCCGACTGCGTCATGTCATAATAAAACAACAGTTGGAGATAAACTGTTTTTATTTAATATAAAATCATGTAGCTTAGTCAAGATAGAAGTTTTTACATTACTTTTTATAATATACAACAAAAATGGTCTAATAAAAAACATTTGTTTTTCAATTCTCCACAAAAAAAAGATATCTTGATTTTTTCGTCAAATCCATAGTTACTGAAATGTCTCAAAAAAGGCGGCTATTTTTTTCGAATTTTCCCCACTGGGAGCGAATGGGAGTTTTGGCAGGTTAAGAAGGACGTTATTGGCTAAAAATCTCCGGCTGAGATCAGCTTGTTACTAATTTTTTCTCCCTACACCCCCTAGATTGACTAGCCTAATTATATGTATAAAAACGCTTGGTTTAAAAATTAGAAATCTGCGTTTGGGGAAATAGGCATTTTCCACATTCTTTTTTTATTTGTTTATTTGATAGTATTTATAAATATAAGCTCATAGAATTTCTTCCGGATTTTTTTGGTCCCCGGAGAGGGGTTAAAAGATATAACAAAGTTTTGAATTTTAGTTTTATGACGTCATTCGATTAAGTTTGGCGCCAAACACAAGCAGCCAGTGAACTCGACGACGGTACCCCAGTATTGCCAGTTTTTCGTATTGTTTGAGAGCGTGATTGGTGGTTGACTGATTACTTATTCAATTATAAATACAACTATAAATTCATTTACATAGAATCGTTTTTACTTTAGTACGAAGGAAAAATTTTATTTGTACCTGTTTTAAAACTTCGACGTTTAAATATTTAAAGAAAAATAAGCAGAAATCAAATAAGTTAGGTTATGCTATAGATTTATTCTACATTGCTGTTACGGAATTGACGATTAAAAATAAAAATATTAATTAATTATTATAATCATTCTTATTTATTTTTTACTTTCACCTGATTATGATGATTTTATTTGAATAGTATTGGAGCCTGCATTTTATTAAAAAAATCGTAAAAAAATTACCGGTTTAAAAAGAATTTAAATTATAATTCTAAATAATGAATAACAATAGTAAATCAATAACAGAATTATTTTCTTCGCAATTCATTAAGTAGAATATAAATCTTAATAAAAACGACCAAAAAATGCACAATTATTGAAAATCCTACATGTATATATACCATATACATTAAGTTCAAAAATACTTACTTTTTATTTTGTATCCAAATTAAAATAATCTTGAAAATGTTTGATATAAAACAAAAATTAATGGACAAATTAACGACATCATCGTTCAAAATTACAAATATTTTCAAAGAGTTTTCAGCTACTAAAACAATACTTAAATAAAGAAAATATGGCAACACAGGTTCGGTCATATCACAGGGCACATTATTTCATTGGTTGATTAAATAAGTGGCGGCAATTTTAAATTAATCCAAATCTTTTAATTTATTTTGTAGTTAATTTTTTTTAATCCAAACATTTATGGATACTGATTACATAAATAATGTAGAATCATATGCAATAAAATAAAATCTAACTTTTAATATAGTGGGGCATCCCCATTATTATTTAACTATTAAATTAGGTATTTCTACTCAATTTAGTAATTCATGAACTGAATTTAGGAAAAAACAACATAGTACGCCAATTTCTAATAAATGAAACTGATATGTGGTGGATGGAATAGATAATGAACTTGTTCAACTTACCTAGAGCTCTCAAAATTATTTCACATGAAAACCTCCATAACGACCATAACTTCAACATATCTTCGTATTAATAGGTGAAATACATCAATAATTACATTTTTGAAATGCGAATTCATATATATTTTTCTAGATACACATAAACATAACAAGTCTTTCAAATGGATATACTAAATACGAATCTAAATCATGATTAGTTTTAACCCGATTTATCTGCGGTATAATGATATTTTACATAAAAATTTAGGATATGAAACAGTATGTAATATTAATAGGTGTCTTAATTAAGAACATCTTAACAAGTGATTTAGAAAGTTTTAAGTTTGCAAATATTACGTCGAAAGATCTTTTTCGCCTTTCAGACATATGTTTACCCCACAAAGGAGATCTTTTTTAGCAGAAAACATAGAAACTGTGTTATTTATGTGAATGTTTGTTGACACGCAATCTGAGTCATTATTGTCCTCGGTCGTTAACACGTAAAAGGGAAGAAATGTTATTTATTTCATCATCTGTCATAATTATCGGGAATGTAGGTATCCACATGGGACGCTACTGAGAGCAGTCTAATATGCCACGCTCTACTAACTAATAAATAAGTCAGCGGCACATGTTTCTTTATTCAGTTTTTCAAACTTGTTTCATTTTAGCCTTGTAAACGTTATCATCTTGAATAGTATACGAATTGCAGTCTCGTTTAATATTTTCCCAAAATCAAGGTTAAATGTGAAACAGTTTTTATTTATCTTTTTGTTTAGTTTACATCTAATTTAAGAAAAAAAAACATGCATGTTTGACAAGATATAGTTACCTGCGTTTAAGTGAAAAATGATCATTTTTAATAAATTGTCTTTAAACTTAAATCAATTGACTTTTGATTAATAATGATAATGGTAATACAGAATACAATTTTACGTAGGTTGCCGCAAAAATTTCAAACTCGAAATTTTTTCAGTCGCAGTGTTTTGCCTTTGCACGGTGCAGAATCCAGTCGTATAAATTATAAAGATCGAAATCCGGTTTCTACTTATCATTACTTTAAAACGTATTTTCACTGGGAATATTTAATTAAATATGCAGCATATTGCAATTGTGATGCAAGGAATGTTAACGATACTAAGTGATGTGTGATGCATTATTCTGACCAAGAGGAATGTCGACGTATTAATCTTTATTGATTTAGACGAGGATATCGATCGATATCCTCGTCGCTGATGTAATAATCCTCAAATCATTTATCAATAATGTATTGGTGGTTCTGATTCAAATTGCGATGGATATGATCGTTATCTTCTGTTATAATATGTAATTAAATCTGCTTTTTTCGTAGAATTGATTAAAAATAGTTGAGTTAAATCGTGTGAAGTGGGCTTCGACAGAACAAAATTACTAACGACTGTTAGGCCCATCGTTCACGGAGATACTGGTTTCTGGCTGTTTGGAAACTAAAACCACAAGAGTAAATAAGATATACTAATATTTGTTTTAAATGTTCCGGAATTAATCTCCGGCGCCTCTCATTAAAAAACCATTTGTATTGTGAGAAGGGCACGTTCAACGTTAACAGATGTAATAATTGGCACATACTTAAAATATGTGAACTTGTTCAGAGACTCCACATTTGTCTTGTGTGGAAAAGTCTACTTTTTTGTCACTTAAAAAGTCATCCGCCACCCGCAGACTGATGCCCGGGAAATTCAAAAACAAAAAAAAAGTTTTGAAAATATCTTTAAAAGGTTGAATAAATGTTAAATATATAAAGCATAAACTAACAGAACCAAAAAGTCCTTATAACTCGTGAAGGGATGTAGATATCGAAAAAAATAAATAAAAAACACCTCAAACGCTCTGAGACGTTAAATATGTGAAGTATAAATTGACAAAACCAAAACGTTCTTATAACTCGTGAAGCGATGTAGATATCGAAAAAATAAATGGAAAAACACCCCCTCATCCTGCCCGTAGACTTTGGCAGCCTACTATTCTGTGCAAAAATCTCCGTCCCTTTGAAAAAAAAAAAAGTTTTGAAAAAATAGTTATTTGTGATACAAGTGTTAAAAATGACTCGTGGAGTTGCTCCACTCGCTTACGCTCGTTTCGCAAACTTTTCCACTCACAAAATAAAGTCATTTTTAACACGTGTATCATACAATGTTTTTTCTACAAACACCACTAAAAGAACAATAAAGTTTCTTTAAAAAAGATTTCAAATCCTTTTAATGGTTACCTACCTCATAATTCTAGTAGTTTGTAGGATTTATGAAATAAATAAATCAAGTTTCCCCGTTGTTTGATGCATGCTTGTCAAATGTGAAAAACTATTGCAATATGATGAGTTCCAATATTAATTATAGTCAACAATTTCTTATTGTGAAGTAGCTTCCTCACAAGGGATAAATATTACTAATTGCTCCAATTGTACAATTAATATAAATATTTCTAAATAACTTGAAATTTTTTGTTAATAAATATATAAATGTCATTATCACAAACGACTTGTCATTTTACTTTTTGCACTAGTGTTAAAAGTAAATCATGTGATTATTTTTAACGCGAGTTTATATAATATTACATTTTTAATTCAAGTATGCCGTGTTAAAAATGGTGTTTGTAGAAAAAATTCTTTAAAAGAACGAATAGATTTTTGTTAGCTGGCCACAAGTCGCTTTATTGCTAGTTGCGTCTCTGCTGTAATGACATTTGATTGGTTCCTACTCAACGATAGAGGTTTCAACCACGTACCTAATCCCCTTCTGGTTCCTAAATTTTTGTTTATAGATAGGATACCTCCAGTCCTTTTCAAATTAGTGTTTATAATAAATTGACATTATCAACTTTGGATATTACGGAATTCCCTTAAAAATTACAAGGTATGATATATTGTGTCATACATGCATGAATATATTTACGCTCTGACATGCTCTACAGACATTCCTGGTTTTGATGTCATAATACTGTTACGTATTTGCTATCCACACAAACACCTCTACTCGTAGATTCGTTGATTGAAAGTCCAGGTAACACTTACTCACTACTTTATTTACTAATTAACAATTAACAATAGATTAATCACTGTCCTAATTATAATCACAACTGAACAATTATAATTCTCTTTCGTATTTCTTCCTTACTCGTTCACGTTCGACTTCAGACTAAGACTCGGCACACCGTGTGTCTTATTTATACATCCATTCACACGATCTAGAGGAGTCCAGAATATTCCCGGCCGTTAGCGTACAATTCCAGTCTCATCTAACCAGTCTACACAGTCCAGTGGCGTAACACTGCCCCCTCCTTAAGCCTGAACGTCCCGATCAGGCAGTTCATTATTCCCTGCCTACTTGGCTAGTCTCTCTATGTGCACCACCTTCATCTTGGATTTTGGACTTTGCTGAATTCTATATACAACGTCGTTTAGTCTGGTGACGACAGTGTAAGGTCCTTCCCAAGGGTGGTAAAGATTCAGGGACCTGCCTTTCTTTCGTTGTGGGTTATATAGCCAAACCAACTCTCCCACCTGGTACCCTCCTGAATTAGCCTTAAGATCATAACGAGCCTTCATACGGTCATTTGTTATTGTTATTCGCTCAAAAGGAGCCCTGGCGTTATATTGCTTATTTCTTATTGGTGGCCCCATTCTTACCTCACAAACTTCACATTGGTGGCACCAAGCCTCCACATCTTGACGACTGTTCACCCAGTAGAAACGTTCTCTTACTTTAGTCAAGGTTTTGTTGATGCTAAAATGTCCGCCAGACGTCTCATTATGCACTTGCTGAAGTACATTTGCTACATGACACCTCGGGATTAACAATTTCAAAGTAACTTTCCTCCCATCTGGACTTTCCCACGCTCTCTTCAGTTGTCCATCCTCTACTATAAGGGAGTCCCATTGTGCCCATAAAGTCTTCAGCCCCACTGATTTATTTGAAATGTCCTTCCAATCGGACCGAGTTCCTTTTTCTTTCCATTGCAGAATAGGACCAGTTTCCTTATCGTTTAACTGCGCTTCCCTTAACGACTCTTTTGTCCAATAATCCGGAACATCAATCTTAACGGTCTTCATTATTTGTACCTTTTGTTGTTCTTCCTTACAGTGACAAGGCTTGCAGTCTTTCTGGCACGGTCTTTTGGAAAGGCCATCAGCTATATTCCGCGAAGTACCAGTTCGCCAGTTTTCCTGCGGCTTCTCCATTACCGCGACCCTCTCAGGGATGCGCTGACGACAGTTACTCTGAATATGGCCCACTCTGCCACACTTATAACAGCGCATACGTCCTCCACTCTGTCTTCCACTACTTTGCTGTTGGGTTTGTCTCGTATCTTGAATGTTGAGCTCATGACAGTTCCTCTTAATATGGCCCACTTTGCCACACCTATAACAACGGATGCCTCCATTCGGCCTCCCACTACTTTGTTGTTGGTCTTGTGTCTGCTGGGAGTTCGATTTTGTCAGTAGTTGGGTCAACATCTTGTGTAGATCAGATATTAGGTTTTGTGTTGTGTTGTCTGGCTTGTCTTCCTCCACACTCACAGCTCGTACTCTCTGATTTGATTGTGTGGTATCCTGATAGGCAGCCTCAATCTCCAGTGCATGTACTAAAGCCTCACTACTAAGCTTATGCCTGGCCAACTTAAGAATTCGCCTAACTTCCTGGTCCCTTACTCCATCAATAAATGTACCAACTGCTAACTGTTGTTGAAATTCCATTGGTGCATCAGGATAGGCTAGATGGGCTAATCTTTCTACCGCAGCTTCGAACTCCTGGAGACTTTCTCCACCTCGTTGTCTGCGTGATTTGAGCTGAGCCTGATATACTTGGGCGAGATGTTGGTCTCCATATCTTAGTTCTAACGCTGCCTCCAAAATGCTAAAGTTTTGTTGCTGTGCGGCAGGAATTGTTTGGAGCAGGTCTAATGCTTGGCCCCTTAGTGCTAATACCAATGCTGTTGCTTTTTCCTCATCGTTCCAGTTATTTGAACGTGCAGCTGCCTCAAATTGTCTCTTATAAGTTGACCATGAACTTTGACCGTCGAATGAAGGTGGTTGTAACCTAGCACCAGACGACGGTACTAATTGGCCTCCCTTCTCTCTTAATTGTTGTTTCAACCGGGCTATCTCCCCTTCAACTTCACTGACTTTTCCTTTAACTTCAGTTATTTCTCCTCTAACTTCACTAACTTCTTCTTTAACTTCCATGACTTCAGCATGTACATCTTCCTTCAGTTGTTCAGTGACCGAGAGCATGACTTGATGTTGTCCCTCCATAATTTGTCTTAATTCTTCCTGGCGTTCCTTTCTTTGCTGTTCCTTTTCTTCCTGTCGTCTTCTCTCTTGTTCTTCTTTTTCTTCTTGTCGTCTTCTCTCTTGTTCTTCCTTTTCTTCTTGTCGTCTTTTCTCTTGATCTTCCATTATTTTCCTTTGTTCATCTTTCTCTTCTTGTCGTATTCTCTCTTGTTCTTCTTTGTCTTCCTGTCGTCTTCTCTCTTGTTCGTCTTTGTCTTCCTGTCGTCTTCTCTTTTGTTCTTCTTTGTCTTCCTGTCGTCTTCTTTCTTGATCTTCCATAATTTTTCTCTGTTCTTGCATTTGTTGCACCAATGCCGCAAGTAAGTCTTGTGTTTGTTTCTCCGCCATGCTTCTTGTTGTTGGCATTAACTCACGACACGTAAGTCAGTTCAAAATAAAGTTTATTACACTATAAAATCCGTAAAATGTTGATATCACGTCTATTTTAATAATGGAATGTTCCAGAAAAATCTCTAAACGGCACTAGAAAGTCTTATTTAGAGTCTATACCTCTTTTGTGTTGACAAAATTCACTTATCGCCACTAATTGTAAAATGGAATGTTCGAGAATTTTCACGAAAAATCACTAATAAGTCTTGTTTTGAGTCTATAACACGTTTCCGTTAACACAGTTTACGTATCTCCTGTAGTTTCCAAATAGAATGTTCTAGAATTTTCTCGAAATTGCACTAGTAGCCCTTTTTCTCAGTCTACAACACGTTATTACTAGCAGCACTCGCGTATTTGCAACTATTTCTAAATCGAATGTTCTAGAAACTTCTCGAAAATCTACTTTAAAGTCACTATTCAGTCCAGAAATAGTCCTCCAAACACTGTCCAATAGCTTAATTCTCCGTGTTACCACTAATTTCTGAGAAGAACACTGTAGAACCTTTTCGAATATTCCAGAAATTTCTCTTCCAATCCACTTCCGGCACCAAATTGTTACGTGTTTGCTATCCACACAAACACCTCTATTCGTAGATTCGTTGATTGAAAGTCCAGGTAACACTTACTCACTACTTTATTTACTAATTAACAATTAACAACAATAGATTAATCACTGTCCTAATTATAATCACAACTGAACAATTATAATTCTCTTTCGTATTTCTTCCTTACTCGTTCACGTTCGACTTCAGACTAAGACTCCGCACACCGTGTGTCTTATTTATACATCCATTCACACGATCTAGAGGAGTCCAGAATATTCCCGGCCGTTACCGTACAATTCCAGTCTCATCTAACCAGTCTACACAGTCCAGTGGCGTAACAATACCTAAATTCTGCGCTCTACTTATTACATTTTATTTTAAAAATTTACTTGTATTTTCTTTAGACTAAGGTGCGAATAAGGCAATAATTAAAACAGCAAACTGTTTTTTAAAGAAATCGACGTTTTAAAATAATTTATTTTATTATCAGGACAATTTAAAATCGTTTGTTGTTGTCAATATCAATATAATAAAAATAGTGGAGAAAAACATTAAACTGATAAAAATTATACATAAAATATAATACAACTCTTAGTCTTGAATCTCAAATACGAACAGTTCGTGTCTAAGATTCAAGACTAACAAAGGGAGGGCACGACCTTGGGAATTTATTTTGGGATGAGACTTCGTGTAATAATTGTACTTCTTTAGGGTGTTCACCCCTTGGAATGGCAACGCGCAACGCTCAATCAATTCGGAGAAAATGACGTTTAAAAATTCAAACTCAGCTTATATACTAGTGAGGTTCTTCGAGTTCCCGCGGTGAAATAGCCTAGCCGATAACGTGTCTTCGTACCGCTTGGACGCTCGGGGTTCGAATCACGTGCACGACTTACTTTTTTTTTTAATTATTTATTTAATTGTTTTTACAATTACATAAATTTATTATTTAATATTATCGATCATTTAAATAACAATAATGTCAATAATGTTATTTTGCTAACGAAAAAGACTTTAAATTTTAAATCATAATTTAATTATAGTAATAATTTAAATTACTACCAAATAAATATACTATAATTTAATAAACTATTATTATTATTATTATTATATCCATTAGTAATAGTGTATTTTAAATAATAGTTTATTAAATTATAGTATATTTATTTGGTAGTAATTTAAATTATTACTATAATTAAATTATGATTTAAAATTTAAAGTCTTTTCGTTAGCAAAATAACATTATTGACATTATTGTTATTTAAATGATCGATAATATTAAATAATAAATTTATTTAATTGTAAAAACAATTAAATAAATAATTAAAAAAAAAAAAAGTAAGTCGTGCACGTGATTCGAACCCCGAGCGCCCAAGCGGTACGCAGACACGTTATCGGCTAGGCTATTTCGCCGCGGGAACTCGAAGAACCTCACTAGTATATAAGCTGAGTTTGAATTTTTAAACGTCATTTTCTCCGAATCGATTGAGCGTTGCGCGTTGCCATTCCAATGGGTGAACGTCCTAAAGAAGTAACAATTATTACACGAAGTCTCATCCCAAAATAAATTCCCAAGGTCGTGCCCTCCCCTTGTAAGAGTTGTATTGTGTTTTATGTATAATTTTTATCAGTGTAATGTTTTTATCTACTATTTTTATTATACAGGGTGGGGCAATAGTGCGTCCGACTTTGATATGTCGAATTCTATGATAGCTAGAAACTTGATTTAAAAACATAAATAAACTAGACAATAATGTCTATAACTGGAAATTATTTTTGAATATACAGGGTGAGCCAAGACGATTCTACAGTGTCAACTAACATTTTTTTTAAATGGAATGGCATGTATATCAGAACATTTTTTTGAAACCTCTTTGTGGCCTCTTTCCACTCCTGTATTGACTTTCCCAAACACTTGGATGTAATGATTTTTTTTTTGTTGAAATTATGCCATTTACACGTGTATATTAAAAAAATCACTAGTCACAATTATCGATTTTAAGAAAAAATATGTTAGCACCAGTAATGAGACATCTGTGTGATGACACTCAGCCATTTTCACTTTCTAAAAGTATACAGGGTGGCCAACAATAATTTTTAATGATAAATCAAATAGAAAATAAAGGAATTTTATGAGAATTTTTCTATTTGATTTATCATGAATAATTACTCATATGGGATCAACCTACCTACGTTACAATAATTTTTAAACTTACAACTTTTTGAACTGAACTTCTCAATTTTTTTCAAATGGAACACCCTGTATATTTTTGGACAATGTGATGTAGAATTGAAAAACGAATATTTTTTGTATGACTTTTTTGTATTGCCTATGGCTATTTGTAACCATTTTCGATTTATCGAACAATAATTGCAAAATTCAGCAATAAAAATTAAAAACATTTTTTTTTGTAATTCAAGAGAAGATATTATAAAAAGTGCTCCACATGTTGTCCATTTTGATTGACACACATTTCTATACGTCTTTGGAATGAGGTTTCTACTGTTCATAAAATTACCGGAGTGATACTTCTAAAAGCATTTATTATCCTTTTCTACAAATTTTGGATTGTTGTTGGTGTGACGTTTTTATAGGCATCATGTAACACGTTTATTATAATACCTTCTCTTGAATTACCTGAACAAAACCATCATTTTTAATTTTTATTGCTGAATTTTGCAGTTATTGTTCAATAAATTGAAAATGATCACAAATAGCCATAGGAATGTACACTCAAAAAATGTTCGTTTTTCAATTCTATATCACATCGTCCAAAAATATACACGGTGTTCCATTTGAAAAAATTGAGAAAATTCAGTTCAAAAAGATGTATATTAAAAAATCCTTTTTGGCCCCCCCTGTATACTATTAGGAAGTGAAAATGGCTGAGTGTCATCACACAGATGTCTCATAACTAATACTAACATATTTTTTCTTAAAATCGATAGTTACGATTGTAGTGATATTTTTAATATACACGTGTAAATGGTATAATTTCAACAAAAAAATCATTACATCCGAGTGGTTGGAAGAAAGTCAATAATAATACAGTAGTGAAGGAGGCTATAAAGAGGTTTAAAAAATTTTCTGATATACATGGCATTTCATTTAAAAAATTTTACATGACCCTGTAGAATCGTCTTGGCTCACTCTGTATATCTGAAAACAACTTCCAGTTATAGACTTTTTTTGTCTAGTTTAAATTAAGTTTCTAGCTATCATAGAACTCGAGGTATCGAAGTCGGACGCATTATTGCCCCACCCTGTATAACTCCGTTATTTTCTGTCTGAGTTTAAGAAACAAAATAAAAAAATTAATGGTTCTACAAATTCTACAAACTGGCACTAATTTTGTTTTTTTTTTTCAACATCAACCACAATGTCAGGCGATCTTCAACTTTTTTTTTTTTTAAATGAAAGGCTATATTTATTTACTTAGTCTGGTAGAGATTTTTTTTTCTGAATTCAATGATATATCACAACTTGATTTTCGTACAATGTTAGTTGGAAAAAAAAGGTAACATATTGTGCAAAATTTTTTTTTTAATTTTTTTTTTTTTAATGATAACTTTATTTAATTTCAACACATGCACACAACTCAGGAATTTTCAGCAGTCAATATATCAAGGGAACGTTATTATGAGGGAAAAATTTATATACGAAAGATTGTTATTACGGTAACATACATAATTAGCACAACAATGTTGCCTATTTTCAGTTATTGTGATTTAGTATATTTTCCCTGCTTGGATCAAATGACAAAAACCGTATACAAAAAGTACAAAATATATGTTGCCGTTTCATTCGCAACTTGAGAAAATTTTATCACATTTCCGCTGCTTTTACTAATCTTAACTGGTTAAATATGGAAAAAATTGTTAGATACCACTATCACGTTTTTATTCAAAAGCTTCTAATAAATTTGTCACTTGCCTACCTTAATGAAAAGCTCGTTTTCAGAACTGCCATACACAATAATTTAAATATCAGATTTCCCAACACATAATGCCCTTACACAGTACGGCTATGATCACAGATCATTTAGTTTCAATGCAGTACAAATTTACAACACTACACCCAATAAAGATCTTTCTGTGAATCAGTTCAGGAAAAAAATTAAGTCACATCTATCACATTAGTAATATTGGTTATATGATTTTTATGTGTTATTATTACTTTCTTTATATTTGTTGTTTACCTTCACTTTCGTTCTTGTAATAGACAAATTATTATTATTATTATTAATATTTAAGTCTGTTTGATATATACCCTGTGTCCCAAATTCGATGCACACTAATGGGATCTCGGAAACGGTAAGAGCTACATGGTGGGTAAATGGGATAAGTTTTAGCAAATTTTATGCTGATTCCAAATCCATTAAGAAATCACGGCTAACTAAAATCGCCTTTGAGATTTTTCAAAAAAAAAAAAAAAAACGAAAATTTTATGATTCCTCTTTTTGGCTGTAGCCAAGTCTTGGTCAGACATGTTTTGGACTTTTACATTATTAGGACACTTTTGGGAAACTATTATTTTGGTCTAGAAACGAATGCTTGATAGTCTTTTGTTTTCGTGATATCCGAGGTAACTTATGTTTTTCTTATGGCAGCCATATTGGATTTTTCGTCTTTCAGATTGCGTTTAAAAAGAGTTTTCAGATGACGTATCACTTACCGAAGGAAATTTGTTTTTCAAGGGACTAATTTTGGAAGTTATCCATTGCTTAACAAATCAAAATAGTAGGCCATAGAAAATCAAAAAGTTTTTGTAAAGGCAGAGACAAGGAAGTTGCTTATTCAGAGGGCGACTAATTGTTATGTATGTACTTAAAATCTACTGTAAATTGCTTTATTTGTACAATTTTCTAAAAATATCAATTTTTAGACGATCATTATGGTTTTATTTGTCATAAAATTGTCAAATTCACACAACTTTCATTAAAATTTAGTAGGCCGTGGTTTAAAACAAATAATAAGCATTGTTAGTTGACAGTTGTTTACTAAATAGTAGTGGCATTATTATCAATTGTTCAAGAATACTTATTATTAACTGTTCAACTGTGATTATTGCAAAATGACGCACAAATTCTCAAATGAACAAAAAATTTGAAATGTTAGAATATTATTTAAAAGTAAATAGAAATTCGTAAAACGCATCGGCTTCCTATTTAGAAACATTTCCGGAGAGAATGCAACCACATAGAACAGTTTTTGGAAGAATTGTAAACAATTTGTTAAATAACGGGAGTTTTGATAATAAAAGAGACAACATTATCAATATCAAATAATATATGATAGTTTTTTTTTGTGGGGATTTCGGTCAGGTATAACTAATTTTATTATTTTTTTCTAACGTTTCGATTTATTACACCATCATCAGAGAACTACAATTAATACAATATTTTAAAAACATAGTTATGGTTATTTTACATTACAGTTTACTTACACTATTAAATATTACGTATTTGTTTTAAATTTTTTTTTTACATGTTATTAGATTGTCTGTTTTAACGCAACTGAGATATTTTAACATGGTTTGTAGGCTCTTAAAGTTTTGTTGATGTTACAGAGATAACTTTGGAAATGTATACATATGATTTACTGTAGGTGTTTTGCTTAATAGTGACTATATAATAAGATAATTTATTTCAAAAATTATTATTTTGTATCGGTAAGATGTAAAAATTGATTTCATGTTGTAATGTACCCCAATCATTTAATTAAGTTAAAATAGGTTTCGCTTAAATTTTCTATATCAGTGCGATTATTTATGGCGTTGGTATGTCTTTTTATTTGCAGCATTTCATGTATGTTTCTTCGGTTATAGTTAGGTTCTTTTTCTAATATTTGTATGTTGTTAAAATTAAATCGGTGGTTTTGTTCTATGGCGTGTTTGGCTAGTGCTGCCGTGTTTTGGTTTTGAGTTTTTATGCTATATTTGTGCGTGTATACTCTTTATGTAGATATTGTTTAGATTAGTCTATATAGGTTACAGTCGTTGCAGTCTATCTTGTATGTGGTGTTAGTTTCGTCTTCGGTTGGTAGTGTAGGTTTAAGTTTTGTGAAAATTTTTTTTCGTGGTATTGTATGGTTTATGGGCTATTTTTATATTGTGTTGTTTAAATACGTTTGCGATTTTCGGATACTGTTCGTATGTATGGCATGGACACATATTTATTATTACTATTATTTGGTGTGTGGGTTGTTTTACTATAGGTTTTATGTATTCTTTTTTTTTATTATCGGTTCATAAAAGTGTTTAGGGTAGGAGTTTGCTTCTAGAACTTTTTTGATTTTTTTCAGATTATTTGGTCTATATTTTGGATGTGGCAATTGGATGGCACGATCTGTTAGGCTGTTGATGACCCTTTTTTTGTAGCTTTTTGGTGTGTGAGATTTAAAGTTTAAGTATCTTTGCGACCACACTTCTTTTGTGTACTAGTCGGTTTCAATAATACCGTCCTTATTATATGTAACTGTTAAATCTAAGAAGTTTATGCTATTGTTTTGTTCCATTTCCTTAGTGAATTGTAACCTTGAGTGATAATTATAAAAAATATTAACCGTATATTCTATTTTGTCTTTTGGTAAGCACATAATGCAGTCATCTACATATCTTTTATAGAATTTTGGTTTATAGTTTGGTGATTTTAATACTAATATAAATATATAATATAATAATATAATATATAATATAATATAATATATAATAATAAATATTAACAACGAAAATAAAATCGAAATTAAAAACAAAATCTGTAATATACTTATAAACTATAAAAATAAACTAAAAAAATGCAAATAATGGAACCAAAAACCAATTAAATCATTATATTAAAGAAACAAGAACTTATTATTAACTGTTCAACTGTGATTATTGCAAAATGACGCACAAATTCTCAAATGAACAAAAAATTTGAAATGTTAGAATATTATTTAAAAGTAAATAGAAATTCGTAAAACGCATCGGCTTCCCTATTTAGAAACATTTCCGGAGAGAATGCAACCACATAGAACAGTTTTTGGAAGAATTGTAAACAATTTGTTAAATAACGGGAGTTTTGATAATAAAAGAGACAACATTATCAATATCAAATAATATATGATAGTTTTTTTTTGTGGGGATTTCGGTCAGGTATAACTAATTTTATTATTTTTTTCTAACGTTTCGATTTATTACACCATCATCAGAGAACTACAATTAATACAATATTTTAAAAACATAGTTATGGTTATTTTACATTACAGTTTACTTACACTATTAAATATTACGTATTTGTTTTAAATTTTTTTTTACATGTTATTAGATTGTCTGTTTTAACGCAACTGAGATATTTTAACATGGTTTGTAGGCTCTTAAAGTTTTGTTGATGTTACAGAGATAACTTTGGAAATGTATACATATGATTTACTGTAGGTGTTTTGCTTAATAGTGACTATATAATAAGATAATTTATTTCAAAAATTATTATTTTGTATCGGTAAGATGTAAAAAATTGATTTCATGTTGTAATGTACCCCAATCATTTAATTAAGTTAAAATAGGTTTCGCTTAAATTTTCTATATCAGTGCGATTATTTATGGCGTTGGTATGTCTTTTTATTTGCAGCATTTCATGTATGTTTCTTCGGTTATAGTTAGGTTCTTTTTCTAATATTTGTATGTTGTTAAAATGAAATCGGTGGTTTTGTTCTATGGCGTGTTTGGCTAGTGCTGCCGTGTTTTGGTTTTGAGTTTTTATGCTATATTTGTGCGTGTATACTCTTTATGTAGATATTGTTTAGATTAGTCTATATAGGTTACAGTCGTTGCAGTCTATCTTGTATGTGGTGTTAGTTTCGTCTTCGGTTGGTAGTGTAGGTTTAAGTTTTGTGAAAATTTTTTTTCGTGGTATTGTATGGTTTATGGGCTATTTTTATATTGTGTTGTTTAAATACGTTTGCGATTTTCGGATACTGTTCGTATGTATGGCATGGACACATATTTATTATTACTATTATTTGGTGTGTGGGTTGTTTTACTATAGGTTTTATGTATTCTTTTTTTTATTATCGGTTCATAAAAGTGTTTAGGGTAGGAGTTTGCTTCTAGAACTTTTTTTGATTTTTTTCAGATTATTTGGTCTATATTTTGGATGTGGCAATTGGATGGCACGATCTGTTAGGCTGTTGATGACCCTTTTTTTGTAGCTTTTTGGTGTGTGAGATTTAAAGTTTAAGTATCTTTGCGACCACACTTCTTTTTGTGTACTAGTCGGTTTCAATAATACCGTCCTTATTATATGTAACTGTTAAATCTAAGAAGTTTATGCTATTGTTTTGTTCCATTTCCTTAGTGAATTGTAACCTTGAGTGATAATTATAAAAAATATTAACCGTATATTCTATTTTGTCTTTTGGTAAGCACATAATGCAGTCATCTACATATCTTTTATAGAATTTTGGTTTATAGTTTGGTGATTTTAATACTAATATAAATATATAATATAATAATATAATATATAATATAATATAATATATAATAATAAATATTAACAACGAAAATAAAATCGAAATTAAAAACAAAATCTGTAATATACTTATAAACTATAAAAATAAACTAAAAAATGCAAATAATGGAACCAAAAACCAATTAAATCATTATATTAAAGAAACAAGAACATTTTAAACAGAAAATTCAAATATTTTTATACTAACAGCCGACAAATGTAATAAAACAGTAATAATGTATAAAACAGAGTATGAGAGAAAAATGAATAATATGCTTAATGACGAAACAACATACAGAAAAGAAAATCACAACCCAACAAAAAAAATTCAAAATAAGCTTAATGACCTCATTAAGTCATGGCTCAGAAAAAACCTAATTCGTGAACAACAAAAAAAATAAACTTATTTGTCATAATGGCCATGCTCCCTTCATATACGGCCTAACAAAACTGCATAAAGAAAATATTCCATTAAGATCAATAGTAAGCAATATAAATAGTCCCACATATAATCTTTCACAGTTTTTATCTACGATACTTAAGGAACGTTTTAGGAAAAACTGAATCCTTTGTTAAAGACTCATGGCAATTTTGTGAATTTATAAAAAAACAGACAGTTCCCAGAGATCATATCATTATTTCACTTGATGTTACCTCACTATATACTAATATTCCAACAGATTTAGCAATAGAATGTATAAAAAATAAATGGTCCGAAATTAGTAAATATTCACCCATTTTACCCAAGACGAATTTATCAATAACCTTTTGTCTAAACTCTACATATTTTACGTACAACAATCAATGCTTCTCACAAATTTTCGGAACCGCCATGGGGTCGCCTATATTGGCCACTATAGCAAATTTAGTAATGGAAGAATTAGAAAATAAAATATTAAAATCACCAAACAATAAACCAAAATTCTATAAAAGATATGTAGATGACTGCATTATGTGCTTACCAAAAAAACAAAATAGAATATACTTACGGTTATAATATTTTTTATAATGATCACTCAAGGTTATAATTCACTAAGGAAATAGAACAAAACAATAGCATAAACTTCTTAGATTTAACAGTTACATATAATAAGGACGGTATTATCGAAACTAACTGGTACACAAAAGAAGTGTGGTCGCAAAAAATACTTAAACTTTAAATCCCACACCAAACAGCTACAAAAAAAGCGTCATCAACAGCCTAACAGATCGTGCCATCCAACTGTCACATCCAAAATACAGATCAAATAATCTGAAAAAAATCAAAAAACCAAATAGAATACCTAATAGTATCCGTAGGTATGTATATATTAGTTAATACGTAGTCGGTATAATCGGATAAAAATAAAAGACGGTTATTCTCACTTTGTCAACGTTTCGATTAATTTTTTAATCTTCTTCAGGACTTAAGTGAAACAAACCTACAATATTCACATTTCACAGATGAGTGTCGTAATCATAAAAACAACAGAGTTATAATAACCAATGTAAACAATCGGAATGTAACAATTATTGATAGTAAATTTCAGTGCGAATGTCACCATATCATTTAAGACAATCTTACTATCTTACTATCAACAGTTACATTCCGATTGTGTACATTGGTTATTATAACTCTGTTGTTTTTATGATTACGACACTTTCATCTGTAAAATGTGAATATTGGAGGTTTGTTTCACTTAAGTCCTGAAGAAGACTAAAAAAAATTAATCGAAACGTCGACAAAGTGAGAATAATCGTCTTTTATTTTTATCCGATTATACCGACTACGTATTAACTAAAAATCAAAAAAGTCCTAGAAGCAAACTCCTACTCTAAACACTTTTATGAACCAATAATAAAAAAAAGAATACACAAAACCTATAATAAAACAACCCACACACCTAATAATAGTAATAATAAATATTTGTCCATGCCATACATACCAACAGTATCCGAAAAAATAGCAAACGTATTTAAACAACACAATATAATAAATATAGTTTAAAAAAACTAAAAAACACGCTTTTAAAGCACATCAAACTAAAAAAGTGAAAAATAATTATTAATATAAACTGAAAACAATAATGAACGAAAAATACTAGTATTATTGTGAAAAAACCGTGGGTTGCTCGATATACGAAAAATATGGCACAAAGCGCCCCACGCTTTTTCACAATAATACTAGTATTTTTCGTTCATTATTGTTTTCAGTTTATATTAATAATTATTTTTCACTTTTTAGTTTGATGCGCTTCAAAAGCGTGTTTTTTAGTTTTTTTAAACTGTATTTATTTTTCACTTTTTAGTTTGATGTGCTATGAAAGCGTGTTTTTTAGTTTTTTTAAACTATATTTATATTGCTTATTGATGTTGATATTATAACATATTACGATCCAACAGATACTTCTGAAAAAAAATAATTTTTTTTTCAGCCATAGACGGGATCGGATCTGAACTCACGCCCGAGGAATCCGTCGTTTCGCGTCGACTAAGACTTGCGCTTTAGCCCGCTCGGCCAACGAACGAACTGAGAATCACGGAATGTACTAACAGTAATAAGCCACTTGCTCTCACGCAGAGGATACGTGAGGAAATTATTTAATTCTGGCGATCCTGATCAGGATAATGATATAAACTTATCAAAATATTGTATTGTTACCGGTTCTTCGTAAGTGTACAAAGTTTCAATTAAATCTGTCCGTTTAAAGTGGGTCAAAATCGAGTCCAAAGAGTCGGTTACAAACAAACAAACTCACAAACATACAGGTGAAGCTAATAAAAGCGTGTTAAAAATAGCCCATAAACCACACAATACCACGAAAAAAGTTTTTCACAAAACTTAAACCTACACCACCAACCGAAGACGAAACTAACACTATATACAAGATAGACTGCAACGACTGTAATGGTACCTATATAGGCCAACCTAAACAATATCTACATGAAAGAGTATACACGCACAAATATAGCATAAAAACTCAAAACCAAAACACGACAGCACTAACCAAACACGCCATAGAACAAAACCACCGATTTAATTTTAACAACATACAAATATTAGAAAAAGAACCTAACTATAACCGAAGAAACATACATGAAATGCTGCAAATAAAAAGACATACCAACGTCATAAATAATAGCACTGATATAGAAAATTTAAGCGAAACCTATTTTAACTTAATTAAATGATTGGGGTACATTACAACATGAAATCAATTTTTACATCTTACCGATACAAAATAATAATTTTTTAAATAAAATATCTTATATACTCACTATTAAGCAAAACACCTACAGTAAATTATATGTGTACATTTCCAACGTTATCTCTGTAACATAAACAAAACTTTAAGACCCTACAAACCATGTTAAAATATCTCAGTTGCGTTAAAACAGACAATCTAATAACATGTAAAAAAAATTAAAACAAATACGTAATATTTAATAGTGTAAGTAAATTGTAATGTAAAATAACCATAATTATGTTTTTAAAATATTGTATTAATTGTAGTTCTCTGATGATGGTGTAATAAACCAAAACGTTAGAAAAAAAATAATAAAATTAGTTATACTTACCTGACCGAAATCCCCACAAAAAAAACTATTAGATATTATTTGATTATCAATATCATATATTGATATGTTGACCGTAATAATAATAATAATAATATTCTCGAAGCTGTTAACAATAATCCCCGCAGATCAGTACGACAAACTGCAGGCGAAATAAATCTTCCTAAGACAACTGTACACAAGACATTTAAAACAAAGGAAATATCATCCGACAAACCTACCATTGTCCAAGCTTTAAACAATAACGACTTGAATTTTGTCGTTGCTTTAATCATATATGCGAGGAACAGCCTGATTTTCAATCGAGAGTTATATGGACCAATGAAAGTCGTTTTACAAATTGTGGACTCTTTAACAAGCACAATTATCACCAATGGGCCACAGAAAATACGCATGTAACTACGCAAAGAAGATTCCAAACTAGGTTTGGATACAATGTTTGGTGCGGCATGATAGGTAGTATGTACCTTTTCTCTTCTTATTCTACTTCTATGATCTGCCTATAACCCTTTCCTTATTATTACTTTTCGATCACCATTTAATTGATTCATTCATTTTTCACAATTTAACGGGAGCAGCCTATCGTGAACTTCTAGAAAACTTTTACCCGAGATAAGACAGATGTTTACAGAACAAGAAATAAACGAATTGTGGTCCTGCACATAATACTAATCATGTTAGACGAATATCACAGGAAAATTTTGGTAACCGCATAATTTCGAATAGAGGACCAGTATTGTGGCCTCCCCGCTCGTCTGATATAAACCCTCCTGATTTTTATTTGTGGGGTACGGTGAAATATTAATTGTATGATTTTGCAAGCCCGGAAACTATCGATATTTTGAAAGACAGAGTTAGGGATGTTTTCGGTACAATAAATGTCAATACTCTCAGAAGAGTAATCGGCTCAGTTAGGCGTAGATGTCAAAAATGTATTCACCTAAATGGAGGTCATATTGAACAGTTTTATTAAATCTTCTTACTTATTTACTATCATTTCTTCTATTATGTTAATTTGTTGTTATTAAAACATTTTCTTCATATCGATTAAGTTCAGTATTTTAACAGAAAATTAAAATTATTTAAACATGTCAAACGGGTAACCTTAATATTTCTGTTATTTTTTATAATTGTTGGTATTAGATATATCCATGAAATCAAAATAACTTTTTGATTGTCCATGACCTACTATTTTGTTTTGTTAAGTAATGGATAACTTTTCTTAAATTACTTAGTCCCTTGAAAAACAAGTTTTCCTCCACATGTGATACATCATCTGAAAGCTTTTTAAACGTAATCTGAAAAACAAAAAATCCAATATGGCTGCCATAAGAAAAACAAAAGTTACCTCGGATATCTCGAAAACAAAAGAATATCGAACATTTGTTTCTACACCAAAATAATAGTTTCCAAAAAGTGTCCTAATAATGTAAAAGCCTAAAACCTGTCTGACTTAGGATTACTTGGCTACAGCCAAAAAGACAATCACAAAATTTTTGTCTTTTTTTGGAAAATTCCGAAAACAGTTTCAGTTAGCCGTGATTTCTTAACGGATTTGGAATCAGCATAAAATTTGCTAAAAGTTATCCCATTTAGCCGACCTTGTAGATCTTATGTTTTCCGAGATCGCATTGGTGAGCACCGAATTTGAGACACACGGTATGGTATGATCGAGATAAAAACAGGAAGTTCGTATGGTAGTTCGATAAAATGTTATCGTGTCCATGGTATTTCACCAAGCTAACTACCGGGAAGTACGTACGTAATCATTTGATGTTCGATGAAATGCCGAAACTTTGTGATAATCCAGAGGAATTTAGAGAAACTACCAAAAGTTAGTGGAATTTTGGGAAGCGGTATTTTTAGTGTACAAAAGTTGTCCAGTGATTTTCCCCTCGTTACTTTCTCTTATCTATCTGTAAATAGTGAAAGTACTGGCGTCGTGCAAAAAATCACATTCCAGATTATGACTCGAATATGATTAAGAATGAAGATGGACGTTTTGAGACACGAAAATAGAAAATTTATCCAAATCGGTATGCCGTCTGTGTCGTTGGCCATCATTGTATTATTTTAACCACCACGTCAACGTAATCTGAAACATATATAATATCTGGGAGTCCAAAGAGGAACCCTATTGAATGTTAGTTAAATTAGTGCAACAGGGAGGACACGTCTCAAGGGGACCCAGAAAAATAATGTCAAAACAAAAAATGTTCCAAACAAAAATTGTCCAGAATGAGGAAACGTACCGAAAAATTTCTCGTTAACTTTTACTGTTACAGTGTAAAACTGACTCCATTCAATTAAAAAAAGTAAAGTCCATCTCGACAGTACTTTCTCATCATATTTAATTTGAAATAAGTGAGATAAATTATTTAATTTATTTTATCGTTTGTTTTGTTTGTATAGTTTTTCTCGTTTGTCTCGTTTATATCGTTATCGTTATTTCATTTATCTTATTTTTCCATTTATCCTATTTATCTTATTTATTACTTATATTTATCTCGTTTGTCTCATGCATGTAGCTCGTTTATCTTTTATATTCATTATCTTGTTTGTCTTGTTTATCTTTTATTTTTCTATTTTCGGAGATTTTCTTTCCCTTGTTTATCTTATTTGTTCTATTGTTCCATATTTGTCTTATTTGTCTCATTTGCCTCATTTCATTTGTCACACATCTCATGTATATCTTTTTTTTTGTTTATCGTGTTTACCTTGTTTATCTTATTTGTCGTATTTGTCTTGTTTGTCTTATTTGTCTTATTTGTCTTATTTATCTTATTTGTTTTATCGATTGTCTTATTTATCTCATTTACCTTATCTGTTTTATTTAATTTATTTTATTCATTTTATTTATTTTGTATAAATAACTAAAATAAATGAAAATGATAAGTAGGTAACTTTTAATTAAAATAATTTATTTCTTTCATGCCAAATTGAATATAAGCATGAGAAAGTACTATCAACGTGCACTTAGCCAAGACCGATTTTTAATCTTATTTTCCTTAGATACCTATTTATCTCATTAATTCTATTTAACTCGTTTGACTCATGTATCTCGTTTATATTATTTATTAGGTTTATCTTATTAATCTTATTTATCTTATTTGTCTTATTCACCTCATTTATCTTGTTTATCTCATTTGTCTCTTTATTTTATTTACTTTTTGTGTGTATAACATCCAAAACATCTGACAGAATTATTACACTCCACCAGAAACAACCACCTCCCACTATGTCTCGTTGAGAAGGGAGACGAGTCAAAAATACGCAATTGTACGAAAATTATCCAGCATTTCCCCATTTCAAAAAAGAAAAAACCAGTAATAAATAAGAAACACCACATAAATTAGACAATTCCCAAATCCAAAGCCGAAGTTGTCTAGAAATCAGTTACACTTAGAAAAACATGGAAATACAACCATTCTAGTCAAGCTTGCCATAGGGCACTGTAGCCATCGAGCCGGTAATGGGTAAAGTTATGACGACATTTGGTGTACACCCTTAAGAAGCACAAAGAAATTGAGGACCGTCCATGAAACGCGGGACGTTTTTAGGAGGGGGTCAGAATGACACAAAATGCCACATGGTAGAGAGGTGTCGATCTCATACATGACAAGAAAATCAGTTTTCTCCTTTTTTTCGTAAGTAAATATAAATTTTGGAAGAAAAACTAAATTATTTATCGAGATATTTACCCCTCCTACGATAACATCTTGATAACCCATGGACTCATTGATAACCCATTAAGTTACTGTTATGAACCAATTATTTTTTGTTCTGTTTTTAAGAATTTTAGGTAATCATATTTTGTTTTGTTTCAGAATTTTTCATACTTTTATTTTTAATTTGAAAATTTTGCAATTATTTTTAATCTTTATAAGGTAATGAAAATAACAGTAAATTAATAAAAAAAAAACTGAATAACATTGCCGGTCATACATTTTTTGGGGGTCGCTAGCTAGCCTGTCAGACGTGGGAGGAGGGTACAAAATAGCCTAAGATATCGTCACGTATTTTTTGGATGGCCCTTTGATTGATAAGTAATATTATAATCATTAGGAAATATCAAGGAGAAGATTTTTTTTAAATTTCTCTAAGGAAGTAGTATATAGGTAAAACCGAGGGTAAAACTAAGAATTGTCAGGAATGTTTCAGAGTAAAGTGTGTACAGTGTGGCTTCGTGCTCGAGTGATGATGACACCTTTCTTCCCACCTTGGAGTACCGGGTTCGATCCCCGATCGATTTAAGATTTTTTCTAAGCCACAAATGAATCCTAGCATACTCAGACATTGGGTGTGTGCCCATTGTCCATGTGTAGCCCGCTCCCGCACAAGGTACCTTCAAGGGATACAGGGGGTTGTATTACCTGTGGTGTTTAATTTAGTACATAAAAAATCCTTGGGGTAATCCAAGTAAATACTGGGAAATACACTGGAGTTAACTGAAATACCTACAGAGGTAATAATATAGGAAATAGCTTCGTTAATATGCAGTATCACCCAGAAAATACTATACAAATGGGAAATAGTGTGCACCTCGGTATAAATCTTTTGGTTTGCGATTTGCTTCTCATAAGTACTCTACTCACTAAGTTTTTACCCCATCCACATCACAAACTAAACACAGCAATGGAAATTGTTTTAGATGTAATATTATTCGAATAATAGTACTTAGACTATAAAACTAGGTATTATTTTGTCAATAACACAAATAGGTAAACTGAGGAGGTAACAATCAAAAAACGACATGTCCATTTTTATTCAAAATAAGTTAGGCATCAAAATCAATCAAAAACCGTCAGATTAAGTCAAAACTCTACATGTTCAAAGGTTATCAGCTCGGTTATAAGCATGCAAATATGAGTGGTTCGTTCAAAATCCTACACGTCCAAACTAGTTTTTGTAGGCAAATTGCATCACAAACTGATATGTCCAATACTATTTGAATGCCCATATCGCGAAATCCATTCAAAACACGACATGTCCACTTTTCAGCCAAAGTTTCCATATGTGCACTACGTTTACTATCTTAATATGTAGTTAAGTAAAAACGAAGAGATTAGCCAACCTCTTTTTTCGATAAAACAAGAAGCATATCTAACTACTACACATGCAGAAGCTCTAGCAGAAAAGTGGAATTTTTGTCCGTAGATGGTTACTCTGGTTAGTTTTGTCAAAAGTCACCAGGGCTGCTTTATTTATGTGGGTGTTGCTGTTTCTTTTATTATTAAGTCTGTTATCGTTCAATAATTTTTTTTAAGTTTAATAAAATGTTTCTAGTTCGAATCATTCATTTTTCAGTAGTTCAAAATTCTGTTTCGCTCAAAGAGACACATGTCCACAACTATATGCAAAAAAAACCCACGTTTATTTTTTTCCCTGTAGATTGTACAATTGACAAGCTATTTGTTTTGAATATTACCCCCATTCATCCCGTGCCCATAACCTAACATCCTGTTTTTGCAAAATTAAAAAATCTTTTTTACTTTTTTCTCATATACAGTTTTCCTTAATTTCTGAAAATTATGAATTTTGGACATATCAGTTTTTGAATGTTACCTCCTCAACTGTAAGTGTCAATATTTCTTAATGTTACTACATCGAAATTTTGACAGTGATGTTCGAGGTAAAGTTAGATCACTACTTAACATGGATTCCAGTACATAATGAGTATGCATTGCTTGTTAAGTAAATTACATTGTGATTTCCTTTTATGACATTTTTTTTAATGAACTAGACAAATTTCTAGTCTGGTATCTATCTACTTAGGGTAGTTATGTATTAGACAGGTATCTATTAAAATATTTTTATAATGGTCATATTTTGCTTCATAATTTCAAAGCCATTTCCATTTCATGAAATTTCCATAGTTGATTATTCTGTATCTCACTACCTCCCTGCCGTATCTGATATATACTTAATATTACTTAGTGATTAACATCACGAGACAAAGTACTTTATCTGTTTCAAGGGGTTGAGCTACAGCTTATTAAAGATTTAACAGATTTTTTATAGTACCTACTTAGCTACATTGTTTAATTTCATTTATTTTCATTTAAAATGTAAAAGCTCAGTATTGCTTTCAGAATTCTGTTTTTGTTTGTAATAGATTTTTTTTTGTTCTTAGTTAGAAACATCATGTAAAAATATGTACATTTTGGAAAAGTTAAGTGAAATAATCAGTATTTTTCATAAAACAAGTAGGTATCTATGAAACTCAGGTATCTATATTTTTTATATTATTTATGTCAGGTAATGAATGATTCTTATCATTACATTTATGCCATGTACTCCTTTGACTTGCAGGCAATAATACCTATTACTAATGAAGTTAACAAAAATAATTAATTGCATTACTAATTGCATTTACCTAATATAAAAAATATTTTGGTGACAGTTTCTTTACATTTGTTTTGATTATGTTTCTAAACAGAATTGGAAAAAAAATACGATGAAATAGTTATTTACCAATTCAGCGTGATAGTCCTTGAATTATTTGATAGAAAATAAACAATGCCCATCATATTTTAAATGATAAGGCCCGGTTGACAGAAGACATAGAGCCAGGTGGTCATTCAAACAACACTTTAATAGTACACTACTCACTTCCACATTATATTCACGTCAAATCACTTAAAAACAAAGGAAAACCAATTTTACTTATTAAACACCACTTAATACACAAACACCACCACTTATTTACATATTTTCTTTTACTTTATTTTGTTAGACTGTCAGCTCCAGTTATTGCCGCAGCCATGTTTTTTTCTTAACCACCTCCTGCAAATACAATGCGAAATATTTCTCCCTGTTTTGCCGACTAGGGAATTTTTATTTTACTTCAGAACATATCATACTATGATAGATAACATGATGGCGCCACTACCTGAAGGAGACATCATAGGCAACCAATTTTACAATTTATAACATTTTTGAACTTGTTATGGTTGATTTTATTTATATCTTTTGTCTTAATGAGTTTGTCTAGTATACGTGTGTTTTCTATGAAAATACATCGTTTTTGTTACTTGCATAGGAAAAGTAAGTGGAACTAATGATAATGCAATATGTTTACTTTGTTATAAACAAAAATATACTTACCTAACTAAATAATTTATGTTTAACCTAGTGTTGATTTCGTTCAACTTGAATTTTAGTGAAAACTTATTTTTATCATCCATAGATAAGTACTTCTATATTTTAAAATTTTAATCAACCTCAACAAGATACATTTTTACATGCGAGTATTGATTATATGTACTTAAAATTACCCAATAATAATAATAAGCAGACGGAAGCATCCTAAGATATCTGGATGCCAGGGATACATATCTCGGTGTGCAAACAAAGGCACATCCAGCATGTAACACGCGGCAAGACACCGCCTTCGAAAGATTTGGTCTTCCGAACTTTCGGGGAAGAACAAGGTGTCTGCAACTAATATGCTTGCCGTTCCAGTTCTGCTCTACTCCCTCGGAGTAGTAAAAGGGACCATAGATGAGCTGCGCCAATTAGACAGAGATACCCGCAAGATGATGAATATTCACAGAAGTATTCATCCTAGATCGTTCATTCCTCGTGTGTACCTCCCATGTCACCAGGGTGGCCGAGGACTCTTGAGCCTGGAGTGTAAGCATAGCAGAGTAGTACTGAGTATGGCATGTAACATCCTCAGGAGCTCAGATCCCCTCTTGCGGTTTGTAAAACACCACGAAACTGTATGAGTGGGAGCAGGATTGTTCAAGGCAGCAAAAAGAGCCGCAGCTGAACTTGGTCTCGCACTTGACATCAGGCATGGAGGCTGGCGAGGTGCTGATGTAGTCAGTCACTGAACTTCAGCCAAATCGTCTGAAAGCCCGAATCGGAGCTGCTGAACAGGAAAATCTGTTTCGGCATCACGTCGATAAACCCCAGCATGGTGTCTTCTATAAGAACATGGAAGCACTGGGTTTATCGACCAGGCTGACATTCGCCTTTCTAAGGTCAGCCGGACTTAAGTCGGAAACCGAGGGATTCGTTATCGCCTGCCAAGATGGTGTTATCAACACCTTGGTCTGCCGTAGCCGCGTGTAGCGTGTAGAGGTTCCTGACATCAACTTCAGGACCTGCCGTCAGGCGCCCGAATCGCTCATGCGCATACTACCTGCATGCCCCATATACGCGATTTCGGCCTACATCCACCGACATAACGCGGCGTTACGAGTGCTATACTACCATCTAAGGCACTCGTACGGGTAGACCAGACACCAGTGTTGCCTTACGTCCCCGGATAATATATGTTTCAATTTGATCAAAATAAATCAACTAACACAACATGATGAGTTGCTTCTATCATAATTAAGTAATGAAAACATTCACACCGCAAAATGAAGGCAATATCCAAAATTTCCTATATTAGGGCTTGCTTCACATATTCCATTTCTGTGATTTCGCTGTAATATAGGGACATTGGACATTACCAACAATAATATTACAACTTGGTGCGAATATGTCAATCAAAAACAGAAGAACAACTTTTTTTAATTTAGTCGACGTTTCGCTAACTTTTATTAACATCCTCAGGACTAGTTAAATTGTTTTGTTTTGTTTTGTTTATATACGGAATAAATCCATTACAAATTACAAATTACAATGAAAGATTATTATGTACAGATACAAAAAAAGTATAGTTAAAAACTACGAAAAAGAAATGCATGTATATACACACATATACACATATATACATATACATATATACACATATATACATATACACATATATACATATACACATATATACATATACATATACATACATATAAACAAACACGCACGCGCGCACACCCACACCCCCCCCCACACACACACACGCACGCACGCACGCACGCACGCACGCACGCACACACACACACCTATACCTGTTCGCCAATATTTGCGACACCTCGACATAGGCCACACATGTGGCATCTTTTAAACTGTACATATGGTAAATATAGCGGCAGCGCCACATGTCTGTAGCTCTTTTCCGTTTATTGATACACTCCATACAACTCTAGAAACTGAAATACCGACTGGGGACACCTGGTGTCATGTTAATAGCAATCCATACCGTGGGTATGAAACAGCCATAAATATTTATGAACATGTAAAGTGTATGATTGTGTAATCAAAATACATACTTATGGCAAATGGTGCCACAAGTAGGCACAACAAAATTACACATTTAGATGTATATGATTGTGTTACCAAAATACATGCTTACGACAAATGGCGCCACAAGTAGGTACAACAAAATTACACAGTATCTTAGTGTTTGAAGAATATCCACTAAGACCATGTTGCAATAAACGGTAAAATCCAATTTAAAACTAGAAATAGTTACAAACAATTTTTTTTCATTGGTCAATTCATTTTCCTTTTTTTTAAATTTTTGGTACATAAATATCAGCTTTAAATGTCAAAGGAAAAGTCGGAAGTTGGTTTTCAACAGAATGTTACATAAAATGGAAAAACTATTAAAAAATGCATATTTCTAACGTTTCGAAAATTTAATCTGTTTCTTTTTTTTTAATCTGTTTCCTCCCTCAAAGTTTTTAGATCGTTCTTTGTAATGTGTAGAATTAATTCTACAGATATAAGGTGTTTCATGAACGCACAGCTGAAAATTCGCAATCCAAAAATAACAGAAAAAGTTCCTATAAACGCGTCCGGAAACGCTTCGTTACTGAGGTACAGAGTGTTAAAAGATACAAAAGATTGTTTTCCCTAAAAAACCTAAAAATTGCTTGGAAAGCATTAGTTGAAACTTAGAGTAAGTATGTACAGCACAGGAAGTAATTTTGTCACAAACGAATTTAATTTATTTCCATCAGAGGCGTGCTTATGGGTAATATCAGTAATAAGGTACGCCACTGTGTTTTTGTTATTTTCATTAAGGCTGGGAATTTTCCAGATTTTAGTATTCGAATATTCGTTCGAAAAAATATTCGAATATTCGAACTATTCGGATATTCGAATATTCGAACTATTCGGATATTCGAATATTCGGATTATTCAAATAGGTATTCGAATTATTCGGATATTCGAATATTCGGATATTCGAATTATTGGAGTATTCGGGTATTCGAATAATTCGAATTATTCGAATATTCGAATACTCGAATAATCCAAATTATTCGAACAGGCATCCGAATAATCCGGATCCTCGAATATTCATTATTAATAGGTATAGCACTGAATACTAGTGAATAGTGAATAGTGAATACACACATACACACACATACACACACATACACACACATACACACACATACACACACATACACACACATACACACACACACACACACACACACACACACACACACACACACAGACACACACAGACACACACAGACACACACAGACACACACAGACACACACAGACACACACAGACACACACAGACACACACAGACACACACATACACACACATACACACACATACACACACATACACACACATACACACACACATACACACACATACACACACATACACACACATACACACACATACACACACATACACACACATACACACACATACACACACAGACACACACAGACACACACAGACACACACAGACACACACAGACACACACAGACACACACAGACACACACAGACACACACACAGACACACACAGACACACACAGACACACACAGACACACACAGACACACACAGACACACACAGACACACACAGACACACACAGACACACACAGACACACACAGACACACACAGACACACACAGACACACACAGACACACACAGACACACACAGACACACACAGACACACACAGACACACACAGACACACACAGACACACACAGACACACACAGACACACACAGACACACACAGACACACACAGACACACACAGACACACACAGACACACACAGACACACACAGACACACACAGACACACACAGACACACACAGACACACACAGACACACACAGACACACACAGACACACACAGACACACACAGACACACACAGACACACACAGACACACACAGACACACACAGACACACACACACACACACAGACACACACACACACAGACACACACACACACAGACACACACACACACACAGACACACACACACACAGACACACACACACACAGACACACACACACACAGACACACACACACACACAGACACACACACACACAGACACACACACACACAGACACACACACACAGACACACACACACACAGACACACACACACACACAGACACACACACACACAGACACACACAGACACACACACACACAAGACACACACACACAGACACACACACACACAGACACACACACACACAGACACACACACACACAGACACACACACACACAGACACACACACACACAGACACACACACACACAGACACACACACACACACAGACACACACACACACAGACACACACACACACAGACACACACACACACACAGACACACACACACACAGACACACACACACACAGACACACACACACAGGCACACACACACACAGACACACACACACACAGACACACACACACACAGACACACACACACACAGACACACACACACACACAGACACACACACACACAGACACACACACACACAGACACACACACACACAGACACACACACACACAGACACACACACACACAGACACACACACACACACAGACACACACACACACAGACACACACACACACAGACACACACACACACAGACACACACACACACAGACACACACACAGACACACACACAGACACACACACAGACACACACACAGACACACACACAGACACACACACAGACACACACACAGACACACACACAGACACACACACAGACACACACACAGACACACACACAGACACACACACAGACACACACACAGACACACACACAGACACACACACAGACACACACACAGACACACACACAGACACACACACAGACACACACACAGACACACACACAGACACACACACAGACACACAGACAGACACACAGACAGACACACAGACAGACACACAGACAGACACACAGACAGACACACAGACAGACACACAGACAGACACACAGACAGACACACAGACAGACACACAGACAGACACACAGACAGACACACAGACAGACACACAGACAGACACACAGACAGACACACAGACAGACACACAGACAGACACACAGACAGACACACAGACAGACACACAGACAGACACAGACACACACAGACACACAGACACACAGACACACAGACACACACACACACACGCATACATATATGTACAAGAAATTTTTATGATCAAGACATGAGTTATAATAAGACACTCTGTAATTTTCTTCTTAAAATTTATCAATGAACAGTTAAAGAAATCTATATTTTCATTTATGCAATTTGCATATCTACACATTCAAGGAATGGGTGAGAAATATCCATAGTTTGTTCTATAATATTTATTAGAAAAGAGTTTATGGTTCCGAGTGAATCATAATTTCCATTAACTATGTTAAATAGTAAATGTAAATCAAAATAATTTCTCCTTTGTTCTAAAGAAGGAGTGAGCGTATTTCGTCATAATCAATATCCTCCCGTGGTATACCTAGTTTATGTGCAACATATCTTAGAAATCTATTTTGTACCTTTTCAATTTAATAAGTATGGACATTGTAATGAGGGGACCAAATCACACTAGCATATTCTAGTGATGATCTAACCACTGCACAGTAAACACCAGTGGCGGCTGGTGAAATTTAGGCTATGTCATATCTCAGTATTGGAGCATGGGACCCAAGCGATACTTAAAGGCGTAACTATCAGGACTAAATGAGGAAGTTTTGCAGAAAAAAATTGCGCTTGAAATTTGCGAAAAAAAAGTTGGAAAAAATTTGTGCCCCCCCAGGTTATTTTTTAAACGATTTGTAAAATATTTGTGAAACATTTTTTTTTCAGAATCAGGTGGAAAATATAAGTTCACATTTCAAATTTCATCGAAAAATATTGGTTTTCTATAAAGTTACACCGTTTTGAAGTTTGCAAAGTGAAAAATGAATCTAAAATAAAATTTCAAAACGGTGTAACTTTATAGAAAACCAATATTTTTCGATGAAATTTGAAATGTGAACTTATATTTTCCACCTGATTCTGAAAAAAAATGTTTCACAAATATTTTACAAATCGTTTAAAAAATAAACCTGGGGGCACAAATTTTTTCCAACTTTTTTTCGCAAATTTCAAGCCAATTTTTTTTTCTGCAAAACCCTCATTTAGTCCTGATAGTTACGCCTTAAGTATCGCTTGGGTCCCATGCTCCAATACTGAGATATGACATAGCCTAAATTTCACCAGCCGCCACTGGACTAAACACTCTTTAAACAATTTATATTATTAAATTCGTTTAAAGTTCTTGTTACAAAGCCAAGAAGTTTAAGACCTTTATTAGAGATGTATTCAATGTGATAATTGAATGATAGTTTGCAGTCAAATGTAACATCTAAATCTTTTATAATACTTTCTTTTTTTTAATACTTCATTGTTTATCAAATAATCATAATGAATGGGAGAAGCAGACCTGCTAAATTGGATTGATTTACATTTGCTGATATTTAATTCCATAAGGTTGTAATTACACCATTTATGGAAATTTTCCAGATCACGGATTTGTAGACAATCCACCAATGATGTAACTGTTTTAAATAATTTCAGATCATCAGCAAATAGTAGAATTTCTGAAAATTTTATATAATCTTTATATCATTTATAAAGCAATTAAATAATAAGGGAGCTATATGTGCTCCTTGTGGAACACCTGATGTTACGTTAATACAAGTAGACAAGACATTATTAATTTTAATTATTTGTTTACGATTAGATAGATAGTCTTCAATCCATGAAAGTAGTGTACCATATATTCCTAATGCTCTTAATTTTTCTATAAAAAGTCTGTGATTAACCTTGTCAAAAGACTCCAGTATTTTCGGAATAAGTGATAATTTTGATATGCCTCGATAGTTTTCAACATTAGATCTGTCACCAGTTTTATAAATGGGTGTAATATAGCTTAATTTCCAATAGTCACAGAACTTTCCATTAGAGAGAGACTTATTAAACAAGTTACACAAAACATTTGATAGAACAAATCTACAGTTTATAATAAATGTTGCGGAGATTCCATCAGGGCCAGTACTACTATGAGGATTTAAGTTGTTGATACAATTTAATACATCAATCGAAGATAAGTGACAAGAATTTATATCAACAGTATTTTTAAAATCGAATGTTGTAGGATTATAATCTGACTGTGCGTATACTGAGGAAAAGTATTGCATAAAATAGTTGGCTATGACTGAAGATTCATCAGATGAATCATCTTTATAGTACATACGTTTAGGTAGAACAAAGCTATCTCTTTTGTTATTAAGATATTTCCAGAATAACTTTGTATCACCCACCATTGAGTTTTGAACATTATTTATATAATCTGAATAATCTATTTTGGACATTATTTTATATTGAGATCTTAGCCTAGAAAATATCTCATAATCCACTTTTGAGTTTGTAATCTTATATTTTTATGGGCTATCTTTTTATCAAGAATGCATTTATTTAAGTCATTGCTAAACCATTTGGGAATCTTTGGATTTTTTTTATCTAACTTTTGGAACAAAGATTTCAATTACCCAATAAATAACTTCATAAAAAACGTTTACAGCAATATCATCCGTATTTAGTAATTTGTCCCAATCAACTGAACCAAGGAAGTAATTTATATCAGTATAATTTGCTCGGTTAAAATCATAATAGTAATAATCAAATTGTAAGGATTCAAAATTTCCTATTATATCTAAATCTAGATATCCATCCTAATATTAGGTATATTATTTAACTGATATAAGTTATAATAAGCAAAACAGTCTGATATTATTTCTACTTGTGAAGTTAAAACCCCTTCAACCATAGCTCCATAATTGTCATTACGCTAAGTGATATTAGGCAAATTATAATCCCCACACAATATAATAAAATTACATTTTGTGGAATCTAAAATTGTGTTTTTCTTGTTAATAATTAGTTATAAATTAAACAAACGAGGACTGGTACAAAACATAGGTTTAATTAAATACAACATACGAATATAACACATATAAACGGTCTTTACTTTCTTAACGATGCACAGCAATTTTATTGTAATACCAATGTATAGCTAAACCTTTAAGAAATTACCAACAATGCCAACTATTAATATAAATTTGACAGTTTGTCATACCATTAGATGTTTTTGTACTAAATTGGCACTGAATTTGCACATTTGTACAAGACATAAGGAATTTGTTCTAGATTTCAAGAACAATTTACTTACATATACTAGATAGCCTAAAGTAGTACTAGAAAAGTGTCATCATTTATGTCAAATACGTGTAACATAGAGCAATGTTCTAAAAATACTATACTATGGACTCGTTCAATCATCCCTGCGATATAGCCTGATATTTTAAGGGTCCCCGTCACACTTAGAGAAAAATGAAACTATTTTGAATAAAAAAAAATGATATTAAGATGTGTGGAGAACATGCATTCTTTATATAGCTGTGCAACTTATTTAAAAACTTAGAAATTCTGACACTCCTATACTTACGTACATCTTCCAATTAAATCTAATGAAAGTGATACCATATACAGGGTGTTCAGCGTTAACTTTTCCAACATAGAGATCTTGCTTATCTTGCGAATTACAACAATGGTTAAATTAGAGAAAAGTTGCGTGATATTCTTGCTAAGACTTTGGAGTCAACAGAACTTAACTATCTGATTTGGTTTTTCAGATATCTGGAAAAAAATTAAAAATCATATTTTGTTTTTCTCCAATATGTTGCTTATTTGACATCCAATCTTTATTTTGTAAAAACATTCTTTGACCAACTTTTTGTGTTTTATACGATTTTTATAAAATAGAAGTATTACAATGTTTCGTACACTCAGTATCAACATCAACTTATTTTTTTTCTTATGACAGCCATATTGAATTTTCATATAAAAAAATTGCATTTTTATTTCTGATTACGTTAATATAATCCTATATTAAAATTTCATTTATTTTCCGAATTATTCAAATTAAATCAGATAATTAAGTTCTGTTGACCTTAGGGTCTTAGTAAGAAAATCACACACCTCTCACTAAACATGAAACATAATATACAGTTCTCACACATACTTTTTCTTCATAAAAATGTCAAAAGTCCATTTAAAAATATATGAATTGTAACATCAATAGAACGATTAAAAAAAATATATATATATATATATATATATATATATATATATATATATATATATATATATATATATATATATATATATATATATATATATATATATATATATATATATATATATATATATATATATATATATATATATATATATATATATATATATATATATATATATATATATATATATATATATATATATATATATATATATATACTTTTTTATAAAATATTTTGTTTGTAACACAGTATTAATCTACAGTTTCTAATTTAGGTTTTACAAGCACGTAATTTTGACTATTAATTTGCATGAATCATTATAATTTGGAATACATTTCTTAAGAATGGTAATATATTCGTTACATATGTAGGAGGAGCTTATTTTCAAAACGCAATTTCTGCAAAACACTTTTTGAGGAATAATTACATAATTTTCTATAACTAAAAAAAATATGTCTCCTATATTTATCATGTATTTTAAATTACAGAAACTGTATTTTGCTAAAAATAAATACACGGTTTCTAAAAGAGTTATTAAAATGAGCTAAATGCCATCTATATCTCACTCTGTCAGAAACTGCATTTTAAAAATCTGCGCTATTTCAAGTTCTTTAAAGTATTTTAAGGACTAAAGTATTTGAAACACTCTATAGTATTTTAAGTATAAAGTACTTACTTCTACCAAAAAATTTAAATAAAGCGAAGTGTTCGATGTCTTCATTTTGTTCAGGTTTGATTTTTGTTCTTGTGAACAAAACTAGAAAGAACGGGTTTTTGGTTTGAAAACGTTTTTCGTCCCTGATTATTGTTACATGTTATTAGTAAAATAATTATCAGACTGTTAACTCCTGATGAAAGTTCTGGATGGATTCCAGATTTAAAAACAATTTTGTTATTACTATGATGCGTGGGCTTACCTCCAAATTTCAATTTGGTATGGGAAGAATATTAATTAAAAACAGGTAAATATAATAATTTAATAAAGAACATAAAAAAACTTTTTAACAAATCATGTTTGACTGGAACAAAGTAACAAAATACAATTAATGCTTTCAGCTTCAATAGTTTTAAAAATAAATCAGATAATAATTTTCAAATTTGACACATTTTTATATGTTTATCTGTAATTCTTAAAATATATTCACTATGATACAAATTAATGTATGGAACTAAGAAAAGATGTAAAATCGCTTTTTAGGTTTATCAAAATAAAAAAGTCATCCAAACATTATAATAAATAATTTAATTGATTATAAAATACAAAAATATTTGTACAAGAGCCGTAATAGGAACTATATATTATTTACTACTTGCGGTTGAGCTACTATCATTTATAATTGGTATATTTTTATTAACATAATAAGTAACCCAGTTATCAAAATATGTTCTCCGTTGTCGTATTGTTACATTTGAATCGACAATGGGCATTTTATATACTAATGGTTGTTTTTTTGGAAAAGGATTTGTACTTTTACATTTATGTACCTCTCCTACACTTACACTGCACTCACATTTGATCTCACCCTCAGATACTGTTTCCTCCATTGTAACATTGTCGCTATTTGAGGAATCTAAAGTATACTTTTTGATATAATTATGTTTTGATATATTTTTTAAAGCCCTTCGTCTCAAGGAAAGGTTCGCTAATCTTGAATAATAATTATCACAAAACAAATTTTCCTCATCTTTATACCTGCCATTTTCTCCCAATTCTAAATGTGGACTTTTTAAGCCATAATCATTTGATATATCAGGTATACAATCTCCATGTATCTGAACAGGTAGCACATTGAAGTGATTTTTGTTTTCTTTGTCTTTAGCTACTGTTTTTCGAATCTGAGGTATTACTTTACTAATCTGTTCAGTTGTAGATTTTGTCAGACCACTTATAAACTGAGGAACAGTTGTATCGATAGATAACCGGGATTCAGATGAACCACATAAATCAGTCGGGTTTACGCCCTCATTTATTCCATGCACTTTGGCGAGTTTTTCTTTAAGATACTTGAATGTACTTTCAGACTCAATTCGTTTACCGCTTATTGACATTTTTAGAGGACTTTTGCTGCCAGATTCCAAGGCACTGTCAACTATTTTTACTACTGGTTTCTTTTTTTCTGTTTCAATATCACTTATTTCATTTTGTTTGCTCTTACCGGATGAATCAGAAGTGATTGTTTCCTCAGTCGAATAACTAATTGTAAAGCTCATTTTTTCATATGATGAAGAATCCTTTGATTCCTGTTTTTCCGCTTGGATTTTAATTATTGGAGATATGTTGTCACATTGCGTCTCTTTTGAAGAATATAAACCGATGTCCCAAAGCTTAGAGTTTATTCCATTTTGTATAGATGGTGGCTCTGAACAAGATTTAATTTCTGAAATTGAAAAAATAATTAATAACCTATTTCTCAAGTAAACTAAAACAAAAAGTAAAAATACATTTAACTCCAGGTAATTATTAAATGTCATATAGAATGAACAGTATAATCGTTTTAAAAGAATATAATACAGCCAAGAACATTGTCTATATTTTCGGTTTCGAAGTTACGGTTGAAAACAAAATAAATTTCGGACCATTTTAGTTGTTGTTTATTTTAGTTTGCATAAAATGTTAAAAACTGTATTTTTATACAGGGTGTTTAAGGATTAACTGAATAAACTTAAAATCTGAATTCAGGTCCTCAAAATAAGAAAAGAGTTTCCCATGAAAGTATGTTCGGAAACGCTAACGCCCCTCTAAAGATGGAGGCTAAAGTTAGGTTTTTAATTTTTTTTTTTCAAGTTTGGAAAAAGGTAAAAAAGTGAATTTTGGTGTAGAGATTTTCTACTAATAGGAACGGATTTATTTTCAATCATTCCTTATCAGTTAAATTTGTGAAATCAGCAACCCCCTTTTATTCTTTTATTCAAAGTTTTTAATGTACCCGAGTTTTATCATATAAAAATATACCTCAAAAAAAACTTGGTTCATTTAGAAACACTTTTGTCTCTTTTATTTTTTTTCATAGAACTGATAGTTTTTGAATAAAAAAATAAAATATTCTTATCCACACGGTTATTTGGGAAATCGCATTATTTAATAAAATGGAAAATGTCCAGTAGGCTAAAAAATGATACTTAACTTGAGCTCAGAACGGATAAAGAATATTTGACAGCAGCCTACTATGCATTTTTCATTTTATTAAATAATGCAATTTCCCAAATAACCATGTGAAACGAGATATTATATTTTTTTATTCAAAAACTGTCAGTTCTAAGAAAAAAATAAAAGACAAAAAAAGTTTCTAAACGAATCAAGCTTTTCGAGGCATATTTTTACTTTCTTATACCTAATATAAGGAAGTATAGTAATCATTATTTTTTTCGACCTCGAGATTTTGATTGATTTATACATTTTGAACCCTCCTGAATCCATTCTGACTATTTTCCGAATGATGTTTGTCGGTGCGTGCGTGCGTGCGTGCGTGAGTGTGTGTGTATACGAGATAACTCAAAAAATACCAATGGGAGACTTGCCAAATTTGGCAGTTAAGATTGCCAACAACATTTTAGGTGACACATTAAATTTGGTGAATGTGGTATCGCCAGGAGAGATACAATGAATGAAAGAAGAAAAAAGGTACAATTTCGGGAAAAAAAATAAAAAATTTTTATTGCATTTCTGGACGAATCTCGACGAATTATAATGAAAAAACATAACTTTATGGAAAAAATCTGTCTACATGTCTGTAGTATTGCGATAGCAGCCACAGTTTTTGAGATAAAGCTTTCAAATTTGGTACACATGTTCTAAAGACCAAAGACAATGATAAATTCGATGATGAGCAAAATTGGCCAACTGAAAGTTCCACGAGACCCAAACTTTTCTGTATTTGCCTTTTACAAAAAAAATATATTTTTGAAGAAAAATTATAAATCATGTCTACTATATCAATCCAATAAAATATATTTTCCAATTAGGTACTTAAATAAAGCTGAAAACTTAAATTTTGTATCCATTTGACCCCAATAAAATGAGGATAAATTTAACAGTTTGACATTTGAAATGTCTAATTTAGTTACGCTTTTAAAATTTAATTGAAGTAAGTGAAGAATTAAATAGAATGATTTTTTTTACATCAGAATGATATATACTGGTATAAGAAAGTTATGTGCTGGCCACATCAGATATTTATATGATATAATTCGGGTCTGTTAAAAAGTTCGATTAAAAAAAATAAAATGAGGGTTGCTGATATCACCCATTTTACCGATAAGGGATGATTGAAAAAATACCCTTTAGAAGCGTTCCTATTACTTAACGACGTTTCGGAGAAGTTACAACTGCCTAGTTACAACTGCCTTTTTGAGACTGAGATTGAGTTGATACCTGCCCAGTCAATAAGCTTAGATTAGTGACATCAGAAAATCAAATATTTTAGAGAACCATGTTACATCACACTTGCTTCATCCTCTTTATATAGTTGCATCAATAGTATTTATGAATATATTACAAAATTATAGGATGTCTACATTACATAACAGAGATGTATAATCTATCACTTTTACGTATTTGTAATATCAAAATATTTTGTAAATATCTCGAAATTACATTACATCCTTGTTGCATTAATTATTAATGTACCGAATACATAACACGGTTTTAAGTTTGTTACAAAACATTCTTTACAAGTTGTAAATATGTGTCAGGTATGTATTAATTATGAGACAACCGTGATAAATCCTACGGATAATATTCTGTCTTATATAGATAATATTTTATGTTGCCGTTATTATTACGAAAACAGTCCATATCAGTTTTAGATTTGTGATTGGCCAAGTATGATACATTAAATAGTATTTCTGTTATGTACTGTATAATCCAAAATCGATATAATTTAATGAAATTTAACCAGTTAAATATTATTTAGACTTTTAAGGCAGATTCATCAACTCTACTTCTCTAAAAGTATCTAAGCTAGGTCTACGTCTATTTTCCGATAGCTGCCGCTAAGTTTTTAAATTTCTTGGCATATTACTTTGCGGAAGAAAAGATCTTTAACGTTTTTCTTAAATGCTTCTCTAAAATCACGTTTTAATTTGCTGAATCGATATTTTAATTAGTATTGATGACCCTACCATCGATGTGTCCCTTGAAATTGTGAAGGAAATACAAATTTTATTTTCATTATAAACGGCTTCATATAAATAAAACCACAGTTGTCTGTGATAAAACATTGATGGATCAGGTAGATAACTTTTATTGAACTAATTTAGCCTAAAATAAATTTATGGCAGGTGTGTTTTATAAATAGTTAATAACAGTAAAGTAACAAACTTACGAAGATAGCACAATTCTCGCTGTATATACTAGATTTGGTTGACTGGGTGCTTACCACAGCTTATTTTACTAGAACTGAAATAGCGCTCTCTGGTGCGGACTGCTTCGTAAGTATAGTAGGAGAAACCGCTTTAGTGATGGGACGTGCGGGGAAAGACGCTACACAACGCAGAGCCGGATTTATCTATATAATATACCATTTATTATACAACTCACTGCAACACGATAACCTTCTTAAATTATTTTCAAAAACACACCAGTAAATAAACAGAGATAAAATAATTATGCTAAACAAGTCGGTAACAAAATTAAGTGCGGCCCTGAACTATCGCAGAATGTAAGTGAAAATGCGCCTCGGTTGCGTGCCAACAAAAACAACAATTTTTCTCGCTTTAATGTAAGAGGTGTAAAAGACGAAGATATCATCTGTTAGACATTTCCCGCCCTCATGTAGCTTCTTACCCCGCACGTCCCGTCACTATACCGAGTTCTCGTAAAATCAACTGCGGCGCTGGATAATTGATCCTGTTATCGTAGGTCACGTGTCTTCGTCACTTTCTAGCACTCATTGTGTGCTTCTCAGTCATGCCTTCTCAGTGATATTGACATATGTATGTCTGCTAGTTTCCATGAACTAGGTAGCCCTCGTCATCTCATTAAGTTTTGTGATCTTTTTTCAATTTCTATGGCTACTATAACTACTTAATTTGATGACTTGCATAAAAGACCAGTCTTTTAATTCCATCTCAAGTAGCACATCCAGTTGTAATTTGATCGCGCAAATGTTTTGAGAGGTCCCACAATGTTAGCGCGACCAAATTATAACTCAGTGTCCTACTTGAGATTTTTATCCATATTTGTCGTTGTAAATCAGTTGTTTCGTTAATCAGCTATCCTAAAGCGATTCTCATCTATTATCGATATCTAGGATCGAAGGTAGTGATTAATCAGTGGAGTTTACTACTTTACCAAGGTTTCGACGTTAGTTAAACTGACTTTATGCAGAAATTAGCTATTAAACCAATTATTTGTCAATTTGTTTTATGTTACCAATAAAGCTGTTAACAGTTCGGTAACACTGGCCTCTGAAATTGAAATCTATGGTGTAAAAAATATCAGAAATGGTGGTGTTCCCATCGGATGTCATGATAATGCTGCTCTTTTTAAGTTTAAGCAATTAGCCTATCAAAAATTAGGTGATAAATATGACATTAAGGATGTGGCGAATTTTAATTCAAGAATTAAGGCATGACAGATGAATTTAGTCATGAAGATATTTTGAATTTTGTGAAACATCAAAATAAATCTATAATTGATGATAATTTGAATAAAAAGTGCTCCACATCTCATCCATAAAAAAGAATAAAGATATATACGAGTGATTCTATTGAAATTAAGTGATGTTTTAAATGCAGTGGTTTTCATCATTTTTCCGAGAACTGTAATAACCAAACACACTGCCCTCGGTATTCTGATAATCATTTGCTTAAGGACTGTAAAAATACAATTTTAAAAATGTAAAAACTGTATTAAATACAATGAAGAAAACAGAGCTAATATTAATACCGACCATGCGGCATGGGACTCTGTTTTGTTTATAAACAAAAAGTTAATAAATTCAAGTCAAATTTGAAATTTCTAAGTAGCAACTACTATGTCACTTGCATGCTAGAGGTATAAATAAGAATAGTCAAGACAAAATTTTAAAACCTTTTTCGAAATATCCCTAATTTGAATATCTATTATCAAAACATGCGTGTGATCAATACCAAGACGATCCTTTTTAACGCTATACAGTCACGCTCGTCATTATGATACCATAGCCCTAGTGAAACCTGACTTCAGCCTCATGTTTTAAATTTTGAATTCATAAGTAGTGATTATACTCTTTTAAGGCATGACAGAAATATTTTACATACTCAAGCAAAAAAGATGCGGTGGTTGCAAATAAAATCATTAAATTGAATGAAATTAATTTAGATTTTATACATGATGCTGTTTCTTCCATAGATATAGTAGAAGCCAAAATGAAGTTTAACTTTACACATTTTTTATTTTTCTAATTTATATACCGGTTTCAACGTAACCTAATAATCAATTATTCGAATGTCTTGAAACTCTTGAATTATTTGTGACGGTGATGTTCTTTTTGCAGGAGATTTTAATATTTCTGAGTATCAAGATCGCTGCCTAAATGATGTTATCACAGAGCAAACGATGTTATTAAATACTTTTGTAATTTTTATGATTTAAAGCTATATAATAACATAACCTATATAAATAACGGCTTGTTGGATTTGGTATTATACAAGGTGATTCTAAATTGAGTATCATAAATTATACAGAGTGTAGATAAACTCAAAATAATACGAAAACGTATCACTCTTTTACTCATATCTTTTAACAGAGTAAATCAACGGAATTCATTTTTTGTATACAACAATTACTTAGAAAGAGCAGTAATCAGACAAACTTTCAGTGCATTCTAACAATTCAGTGTCGTACTAATAGGGGTCATGTGCCATTTTATACTCTAGAAATAAATTACGGTTAAGTTTTTTTTTATTTTTCTTTTTAATTTTCGTAATCCTTGACTCAAACATTACAAAAAAGGTATACTTCATATATACTACATATATTTTCAATTACATGTCGCAGCTTCAGTCATTATGTGAAATAATATTTTGCAAATACAACTAAGAAACAAATTTTATTACCTAAAAGCAGATTAATTAAAATTAAGACTGACAATAACTGTTAAGTGTCCTCCATTGACACGTATACACTCGCGCAAACGCTTGTCTAAATAAAACATATTTCTGCCCAAATCTGGTTGAATTGGTAATTGGTAATACAGTTATTGTCATAGTCTTAACTTTAATTAATATGTTTTTAGGTAATAAAATTTGTTTCTTGGTACGGACGCCCCTGGGCAAATTATACATGTATACCTTTTTTTGTAGTGTTTGAGTCAAGGATTACGAAAATTAAAAGAAAAATAAAAAAACCCTAACCGCAATTTATTTCTAGAGAATAAAATGTCACATGACCCCTATTAGTACGACACTGGATTGTTAGAATGCACCGAAAGTTATTTGATTACTGCTCTTTCTAAGTAATTGTTGTATACAAAACATGAATTCTGTTGATTTACTCCGTTAAAAGATATGAGTAAAAGAGTTATCCGCTAGTCGACCATTTAACACCCTGTATCTTAAGGTAGCATTTACGGAAAAAAAAATTATTTAGGTTTTCGTATTATTTCGACTTTATCTACACTCCGTTTAATTTATGGTACTCAATTTAGAATCATCTTGTAAAATAAACACTGTGAAGTTATTATGCTATGCTCGCCAGCCTTGCTCTAAATGTAGGTATATTTTTGAAAGTGTAAGAAAAGTAATTCTTTCCCAGTTAGCAATAATAAAACTTTCAATTTTCGTAAACCAGATTTCTTAAATTTATATGAACAAGTTTAATTGATTGGCCATTCTCATCTGAAGCTGAGGATCCTAATATGGCATGCGAAGAATTTTATGAACATTTGATTACTGTTTTTGAATTGTATGTACCTAAATCAGTGTTTGGTCCTACGTCTTATATATATAATTTTGGATATAAAGAAAAAAGCCATACTTTGGACAGATTAGAAAATCATAATAACTTAAATTCCCGTAATGAGTTTAAGCAAAAATAAAAAATGATATTAGCATTTCATACAACGATTACTTAAAAGGATTACAAAATAATATTAAACTAAATACAAAAGAGTTCTGGTTCTACGTAAATTCTAAGAAAAACAGTTCATCAATACCTGATTAAAGTTTATTTCAAATCTATTTGCAACATAAAAAACGTCGACTTCTTTGACGGCGGTAAAGGGATCAAAGATGCTGACGTTTTTTATGTTGCAAATAAAGTTGAAATAAACTTTACATAAAATAGAATGATACTGAATTCAGTAAGCCGTTAGACATTGTCAATACTTTTGTCTCTAGAAGATGATGGGGCTGGAACTTCAACTTCAGTTAACTAAAAGAAGAAGAACGCATATTCTATCATATACCATAGTATGTCCATTGTCTATTATGTATATGTTTCGCTTAAAACTTGGAAGTTGATTTAAATGTTTTCTTAAAAAAAGAATCGGCGATCTTAAAATAGACTTAAAAATTTATAATAAATGTTCAAAATGTTGACCATGACTGAAACTTTAAAATTAAATATCTCGAAAACTTTCGTCTTCAGTATGCAACTTTTTTATACTAGTATATACAGAAAAGAGTCCTCTATTCGATCCATAAAAAAAATTATACATTGCCATTTAAAAAAAAGTCCCGATAACGTCATTTGTGGGAGAGAGTTGACTGTATACTGCTTCGTTGCCACTAAGGGCGCTCGGTAAACGAATGTCGAATTCAGCCGTGTGGCAACAGCGCAGAGCAACTGTCTTTGTCTTCTACTATGTTTCTGTTATTCCATTACTGTCTGCTACATTAAGCGGTTTTGCATGAATTAGTGGCCAGTAATGTGAATACGTTTATTGTTCCTCCTTGGCTTTACATCACAAATGCATGCAGTGACATACACTTTATTTCAAATTTATTTGCAATATAAAAAACGACGGCTCCTTTGCTTTCTTTACCATCGTCAAAGAAGCCGCCGTTTTTTATGTTGCAAATAAGTTTGAAATATACTATACATTGTTTATTTTAATTTTGTTGAATAGTTTTTATGTTCTTTGCTCTTACTAAACTAAGGGCGGATCTTTCCATCTCCCATTAAATATATTTAATAAATAAGTTCAATGGAAACAATTATTGATACAATTGTATCCAAGGAATATCTACCAAATAAATTTATTAGGAGATTGAAAGACCGGCCGTTAATGTTATTATTTTTTTTTATGTTCGTTGAGTTTATCTCTGACCTTATATACTTTTTGTGTAATTTTTTTGTAAGAACTCTCCATCCATAATAGTTCAGCTATGGTTTTTTACTAATTATTTTACATCTAATTTTTTTTTCCTTGCTTATTTCTGCCTGCCTTTCACGTTCACGTTACTTTTTCATTTAGTCACTTACATATGTCAAAGTTTATAGATAATTAGAATATCTACAGACTTTGCTTATGTCACCAGTTATTATTTAGTTTTATTAATTTTGGTTGAATATAAATTTATTGTTTCAGTTCATTATCAGAAGCAAAAAAATTCAACTGCACGCTTTGTGAGATAAAACTGAATGCAATTCAGTAGGTTTAAGCAAAAAATCCGATGCGTTATTGTTACTACTACGAAAATAATTGAAGAAAGCTATATTTATGCTTTTTTCAATCCTCGTCGTACGTAACATAACCTGTTTTCCTGACGTGCTGCATTTTATGTAAAATTTAAGATTTATAGAAACGTTATACATAATTAAGTACCTTATTTGAAAGGGGTGATAGAATTAGAAAAAATAAGTTGAGCATAAACAGCCATTGGCTGCCTGCCTATTATGTAATAATAAATAATAAATAATACGTTTTGTATATAAACATTTGCCTTAAATCAATTCATAAGGGAGCTACAACCCCTTAAAGGGAGTAAGTGCAACATAATTGGCAATACATTGTTAAGTTGCAAAAATAAAATTTGGACCATTTATTAATTTCATGTTACATATTCTGTCACATTTTTATCTACATATTATGATTTGTTGGGGTAGTTACAGGGGGGAGGGTGAATTTTCTCTGTAACTTTTGTCTTTTTTTTAACATTTAAAACGAAAAAAGGCACCAGTGTTAAAAACTGCATAAAAAAAGGTTCTCTTTTTAAATTTCGATAGCAGCCATCGTTTTGGAGTTATTTGTATTTTAATATTGCAAAACAGGATAGGTACGCAATAATGGAAGGTTACTGCAAGTACCTCTACAAAAATAACTCCATAATATTTTCAACTATTGTTTTGTACAGTAAGTTAATATATCGTTTTACACAATGATGTATGTAATTTAAGAACAAAAAATTGTTTTTTTATTTACAATAATTTTCTAATTAAGACACTCAACCGCAAAATTAACCGCACACTAGGTTTTCTTACGGCAAATTTGCGAAAACGCTCTGTATATTGATTTAACATGGATACACACATGAAAGAAATAATGTTCGAGTTTTTTGGACTTTCCCGTATCACGTGAATAATTTTTTTTTACCTATTTTTTAGATATCTTTCAATCGTCAGCGTTTTACGTGTTTTATACAGCTCTTTAATTTGTTTCGATTGCTGTTTCTTGTGTGTTTCTGAGGTTTTACGAAGAAAAGGGAAAAGTTTTATTGTGAGAAATTTCGTAATGAGTCCTGAAGAAGCCGCTCAAGCTGTTGTTTTACATAGTGAAGGACGCAGCATCCGATATATCGCCAACTTGCTTGGCATCCCTCGAAGCACTAAATTTGATGCAATACAAAGGTTCCGGGAAACAGAAACAGACCTAGACAAGGGAGACCACGAGCACCTCAGGTGCCAGCTACTGGCCCTATTTTGGATGTCGGTCATTGTAGGCAGCGCTTGGAATTTGTGCGAACTCATGCCGATTGAGATATGGGCGAATGGCGATGCTTCTCTTCACAGATGAGTCTCGTGTCACAAGGTATTCACCTCACTGTCGCTAAAGAGTGTTTAGACGACCTGGAGAACAATATGCCCAGTGTTGCTTTTCTCCTAGAGTACAGTTTGGTAGTGGAGGGAGGGCATTTCTTTGGAAGCTCGTACCGCCCTTGCGGTGAGGTAGCCCCAATGCTGACAGGTACAGTGTTTGGAAGAGCAATGTGGTACCTTTTGCGCCATTTGTAGGAGAACATTTTCTCCTCATGCAGGATAATGCATATAGCCCGGATAACTCGCCAGTATCTTCACGATGTTGGTATTCAGATACTAGGGTGGCCACCCCACGAGTCCTGACTTAAACTCGATGGAGCATAATAATAATAATAATAATAATGGAGCAGATACCCCAGGATGAGGTTGCTACTTTGACATAAAACATGCTACAAAGAATGCGAGCTATGATTCAAACTCGAGGAGGAAATACTCGATATTGAGGCATGTTTTTTCGCAGTTCTCATTTTTTTTTAATTTCCAAAAAAAATGCATTTTGTGTTATTAAAGTGATATATTCATTTATTTTCTAATGTAATATTTTTTCTTGAGGATTCAATTAAAATTAATTTGATTCAAATTGAAATTTTCCTGAAAACCTAGTTTCTGGTTAATTTTGCGGTTGAATGTATCTACAAATTAAAAATGTTATCTATCATAATATGTAAAGTTAAACTAATTAATTAATAGAACTTTAGTTCTTACTTATAATGTTTCGAATTTATTAGCAACTAACGCCAAATCCCTTGAGAATTATTTATAAATAACTAATTTATTTTTTTTATTCTTGATCATCTTCTGAACTTACGATACAACCTTAAAATAACATTAATTAGAAATTTATTGTAAAAGAAAAGTTTTTTTGTCCATAAATTACATGCTTCATTGTATAAAGCGATATTTTAAATTGCTCTAGAAAACAATAGTTGAAAATATTGTGGAATTATTTTTGTAGAGGTATCCATAACTGTACACCTGCCCTTTATTGCAATATTTCAATTTCAATTTATTGATCTTAATTTCATTACATGAGTTAATTGTATCAATATATTAAACAGATATTATATTAAACATAATATTCAATCCTTATAACTAAGTATTATAAATTATTTAAGTACGAGTACCTATTTTTTTTCCTTTTTTTTGTTTTTGTATCTCCCTGTCCCTGTAGTCTTCCCGTCCCCTCTCCCTTCCCATGATCTGCCTAAACTGTAAAAGTTTGTGTGCAGTATCTCAGGGAAAAGGAAGGAGACGAAAGAATAAGAAGAAAAATATACTCATATATAGATAATAAATACGCAATAAAATTTAGGAGGTTGAGGAGTCTCACAATACACAGTGAATTTAAATGAATTATTTGCATTTCTAATTGCTGTTTGTATATCTACTTAAAGAAATGAAAGTGGATTAGAGGTAAGTGATAAAACCCGTACTAATTATAGATTATTTTAATACTTTCATAATTATCTACAATAAATAATTTTAGATGATTCTTCAATTTACTTTTGTTATTAATTTCTTTTACGTATTTAGGTAACATGTTATACAATTTTGGACCATAGTAAAATATAAATCTTTGGGTATGATTCTTGTTGCATAATGGCAAGGTAACTGATATATTTTCTTTTGTTCGAGTTGGGTAATCATGCGATGGTTTTATTAGTTTTTCAGACTTATTTAATGACCAGAGCAAAACTTGATAAGTATAGAGTTCTCTTACTGTAAATAAGTCTAACTCTTTGCATAACTTACTGGTGGAGTACCTGTAATCTTTTTTAAACATAATTTTTAATATAGTGTTTTGCATTATTTCAAGACAATATAGGGAGTTTTTGAATAGCCCACCCCATACCAGTATGCAGTATCTAAGTATGGATTCAACTAAGGCGCTATACATCATTAACAATAACTTTTTGCTTAACACATCTCTTATTTGGTAGAATTTGTATAACAGCCTTCTAAGTCGCCCTGTAATATATTCAACATGATCTTTCCATTTTAGGTGTTGATCAACCAGCACTCCTAAATATTTAATGCAATTGGTTTTGTGTATAAGAGCACAATTACAACTTATTTGATTGTTACACGATGTTGCATGAATTTTTATGAAATTTTTGTCAGGTTGATCAGCCACTTTAGATGAAAATGCCACAAATTTAGTTTTTTCGACATTTAGACTCAGAAGACTGCTATCCAACCACCTTTTTAAGTTTTCCCATTCCTTGCTCTGATTTTTCATAGACTTTTTCCCAAGAGGCACTAACAAAAATTACAGCAGTGTCGTCAGCGTATGATATTATTTCCCCACCTAGATTCTCTATTTGCGCCATAGAGTTGATATATATTAAAAATAAAATGGGGCCCAGCACAGTACCCTGTGGGACACCCATTTTAAGGGGGGAGTGGGTCATTATATATGTCATTAATTTTTACACGCTGATTACGCTCTGTAAGGTAGTTCAGAAAAAGCTTTAACGTTTCCCCTCTTATGCCCGAAGACTATAATCTTTTCAGCAGCAATTCATGGTTAACTGTATCAAACGCCTTAGCTAAATCCAAGAATATTGCTAGACATTTTTTGTTCATATTAACCCCATTAACGATTTCCTTTAACAACTCTATAGTTGCATCTTGAGTACACAAAGTTTTTCTAAATCCAAATTGCTTATTATTAAGAATATTTTTATTTTCTAAAAAAGTCGTTTTTTTAAACACTGTTCAATTAATTTTGCAAATTGATTTATGACAGATATAGGCCTGTAGTTAGTCGCTAATTTTTTGTTTCCATTTTTATATACTGGTGTTATAATTGCCTCTTTCATGGATTTGGGTATTTCTCCTTTAGAAATTATTTTATTATATATAAACGTCAGAGGTGTAAGAATGTACATGTGTATTGTGTTTATCGTTTTTACAGATATTCCATCAAGTCCACATGCAGAGTTATTTTTTAATTTTGAAATGTGTATAATCAATTCATTTTCAGTAACCGGATGAAACAAATGCTTTCGATATTATTGAAATGATCTGATTGTAGTGACTTTGAGTTGTTATTAGTTTTTGTTGCCATTGTTTCACCAACGTGTGCAAAGAAGTTATTAAAAAAAATCGGCCTTGTCTTTATCATTACTTATAGGCCCATTATCATTGTTTATAATATTATACTTTTCATTCCTCTTTTGCTTTTGTTCACTGTTTGATACTTCATTCACTAATTCCCAGATTTTTTTTATAATTATTATTAGCTTTCTTTATTTCTTCTTTGTAATAATCATTTTTTGTACTTTTTATTAATTTATTTAAGATATTGCGATATTGTCTATATTCTTCTTGAAGTTCTATGCTATATTTTTTTAATGAGTTTCGTTTTAGATAGTCTCTGTGTCTTATAGAATTTATTAAGCCTATTGTAATCCAAGGTTTAATTTTGTATGTTTTATTATTATTTATGTTGATTTTCTTGGTGTTTCTAGTAATATGATATTTAAGTTTATTAATAAAAGCGTTATAACATACTTCAGGATCATTTTGTTTATATATTTCATCCCATATTTCAGATTTTAAGTCTTTGTTTAATTTAAAATAGTTAATTTTGTTAATATGTTTAATTTTATTTATATCTAATTTTTCCAAATTGTCCTTTAGTTGTATAGAAAGTAAAATAGTGTAATGATCAGTTAATGAGTTTTTAAGTAAAGACGACTTAATATTATAGTGTTTTCCAACTTTTTGTTTTCAAGTAGGCTAGAAGAATTTTCGGTTTCTCTGGTAGGGTGATTTATGTAAGAAAACATACCATGCTCATTTAATAAATTTAAATATGTTGTTGAAGAATTATCATTTTTATTTAGAATATTTATATTTATATCACCTGCAAAAACTTCAAAGTCAAATTTTGATAAATTACGAAGATATATCTCAATATCTTGCACGTATTGAGTAAAGGAGGCCGTAATGCCATATGTAGTATTCTCTATATTCAGGGTTACCCTTAACAATTTATTTTCCGTTAACGTGATTACTTTTACATCAGCATTTGTTATTATTTACATAAATTATAGCACCATAATTCTGATTAAAACAGGAATTGTTATAATGTAATGTGAAATTTGGAATTTTAAAACCACTTACCCCATCCAGCTTCCAAGTCTCTGATAAGATAATAATATCCAATTTTGTTATATCTATAGCCTCTAAACATGTAATTAATTCATCAAAATTTTTCCTAATTGACCTTATATTAAAATGAATGATATTCTATTTTTACTCCTTATGCTTTCTGAAAATTCATTTATGTCCAAAAATATGTTTGTGTTTATCTCCTCAATTTCCTCAATATCTGTTATTACGTTTCTATTCATTTTGCTACTTCTCCCTCCACTTATTTCACCTTAGGAGAAACAAGCTATACACAAAAAAAAAGAAAAAAGAGAAAAAAATATTATTACAGTACAATATTTATATAACAGTATGGAGTTTAATTAATAAATATATTTACAATATAATATATTATTATGATACTCTATGGTATATGATAGAATATGCGTTCTTCTTCTTTTAGTTAACTGAAGTTGAAGTTCCAGCCCCATCATCTTCTAGGTCTGCATTACTTCTTATTGTGCGCTTTTGTCCATTTCTATTTACAACAACAATTGTCCCATTCCAAGTCCACACGTGCTTTATTCCATATTTAGTACAGGCTTTTTTGGAAAATATTTAACCGGTTTAGTGTTAAATCCTCCTTGACGACGATCCCTGTATTCTTCAGTAATTTTTTGTTCTTAAATATTTCTTGACGTTCGTTGATATCTTTGAAATAACCGGACGAGGTTTCTTGTTAGGCTTCTTATCAGAGTTTTTTATATTAACGCGATAGGCAGATATGTTATTTGATATTTGAATTTTCATTTTGCTAATAAATGTATGTTTTAGTTCACTTACTAGGTTTCTATTATTTTCTGGAATACCATAAACACGTAATTTATTCCTCTTATTATATTGCTGACATTGATCTATTTCCACCTCCATTGCCTCCTGTTTATTTTTTAGGGTTAGAATTGTTTTATGGCAATCACGTAATAGTGAACTTGCACATTTTTTTACTTCATAAAAATGTTCTACAATACTAAAAAATAAGATATGCAAAATATGACGCCTTAATTCCCAATAATAAATTTGTTATAAATTATTAAAGTTTCGCGCGCGAGCAAACCGTTTCAAACAGGTTCAAAAGCGCGGGAGTAGTCGTGACATCACACCATACCACGACGGAGATCCCAGCACTCGACTGCTTGATTTCAGCCGTAAAAATACCAGCATCGCCATAAATTTTAAGTGTATAAGTATTTAAAAGGGAAACAAAAACTCCTTATTTTAAATATTGCATTGTACCGTTGTGTAAGAATACTACAGTAAAAGTGCCAGATAAAATATTTATAATGTTGCCAGAAGATAAGATTCGTCGATCAAAGTGGCTAAAAGCATGTAGAAGAAATGAAAAAGACATTTCACAGAGCAGTAGGTCTCTACATGTGTGTGAGGATCATTTTAATGTAAGTACATTATTAAATACTATATGTCTATCTACTAGTTTTTCGCAGGCGGGCACTAAAATATTCCGAATTCCGAATTATTGAATTTTAATTAGGGTAGGATTAAAGAAAGAATGTGTATACAATGTTAGAAAATAAGATTAGTAGATAGAATGTAATTTAGTGATACTAAGTAAAGATAATTTCCTGGTGCGAAAGTAGCTATTTATTATTATACTCTTCGCAAATACGATTACGAAGAGTATATTGCATTTGATCGGGACATTTCTAAAATCGTTAATATCGCTCGCAGAGAAAAAATCATTTCGTTCGTCATCGAATTCTGAACAACTTTCAAAATGTCCGTCTGTTCATCTGTCCGTCCGTCTGTCTGTCCGTCACGTTTCTTGTAAGCACGATAACTAAAGAAAAAAAAGTCCGTTCGAATTGAAACTTGGGCTATAAGTTAGTGTTAGCTAGAGGAAGAAATCCATTGTTTTTGAAAAAAAATCAAATAGTAAATAAAAAAGTTATAGGACATTTTATTTAAAAAATATGAATCTACAGAGGGTTGCAATTTTCAATGTGCTACTAAAATTGAAGTAATTTTCTAAAGACACCAAAATGCTGTAAAATATACTACCACAAATTTCGCCTACGCAGTCGGCATCATCGGGAGATGAAAAAAATTGAAAATTAAATATGTGATCAATATATTAGGTATTGTAAGAATGAATCTTAGTTTATACTATAAAATATACTGCCACGCGTTTCGCCAATACAGTCGGCACCATCGGGAGAGAAAATTAAATATGTAGTCAATACATTAGGCATTGTAAGAATGAAGTTTATAAGACAAACACAAGATTCTTTTCAAAAAACTGCGAAGAGTATCCTACAGAATGTGCAACAATTATATAAAAGTTCAATAACACTACTGTCTGCAAAGAATAAAATGTTTACCTCTAGTATATATAGTATATTGCAAATACCTTTCCCTTGTCCTTTAATTTATTCTATTCAAATCTGACATTTATCTATTATGTGAATGATAACACGACACAATCACTTATTTCCCTTGCCCCAAAACATAGTACGAAAATACCTACGATAGGTAATTATACATTGGCGCAACATTTCTTTTGAAGCAAATGTCTTCTATAGAGACACTTTACGCGTGTGTACAAAAAAAAACACGAAAAATATAGAAGTGGCTGTTGTAAAGAATTACCCTAAATTCTTTCAAACATAAGACTAAGTCTGCTAAAAATGCTTAGTTGCGACTAAGCATTTTGTAGTTATTTCTTTTTATTCCGTGATCAAGTCATAACTATTTTATGTTTATAAATTATTACTAAAAAGCTAAAAAAATACATACTTCTCTACCTTGACCCCGCGGACCTCTCCAAGGGAAAAACTTTCACTATTTTGTATAAAAGATGCCACCATAAACATATCCACTTTAGGCAAATTATCAGATTGGCCCTTTGAAAAACCTTGATCAGTCATTTTAAAATATCTGTACAACTACTACAATAAGCGGTACTATAAAACACAATTATATATTTATATCAGAACAGTCACTAACAAATCAACCACAGTCTTATAACACCGGTAAACATCTGATTGTATTGCTTCCCGGCGCGACGACTACAGAATATGGTATGGTGTGACGTCACAGTCAATAGTAGCTCGTTTCGGGCCACTTCAATTTTATCGCTGTTTAGATCCTTTATACTGATCGCGTGGAATTAGAAAACTTATTTTTTTGTGAAGTACACGTTTTATTACAACGTTACGCTGTTTTTTAGTATTATTTTTATTTTTAAAATTATAGGCAAGTTCCCTATTGTAAATCATAGTTCTCAGTAATAGTCTGCATTTTAGCCTCAAAAGTTTCTGCAATTTTATCTGTTATCGTCTTAATAAATACATCATTTACCAAGAACATTTGAATAGTCTCCTTTATAATTTCTTGAATTTCTTCCTTTTGATTTTTCGTAAACATTTTTGCAGTTTCCAATTTCCACTGTATCGTATTTATTTCTAGGCGCAATACTGCATTTATACAATACACCACCAATAGAACCACAAGCACACAATTAATAATTTTTATTCTTTAGTTTTAACAGAGCTGGACAAACACGTCTACTCTCGAGCGTTGCACATTGATCGAATATTAAAATACAAATAACTCCAAATCGATGGCTCCTATTGAAATTTAGTAAGAGCACCTTTTTTACGGAATGTTTAACATTGGTTTTCCGTTTTAAATGTTAAAAATAAATAGGACAAAAAAATTATAGTGAAAATTAACTCTCACCCCCCCCCCTGTAAGTACCCCAAAAAATTACAATATTTAGATAAAAATTTGACAAAATATGTAACATTGTAAAATCAATAAATGGTCCAAATTTAATTTTGCAACTTAAGACCTTTCGAATTTATTGGCAAATAAGTATGTTATACTTACCCCCTTTAAGGGGTTGTAATTCCCTTATGTACCGACTTAAGGCAAATGTTTATACACAGAACTCAACTTATTTTTTCTAGTTCTATCACCCCCTTGAAGGAAGGTATTTAATTATGGGACACCCTGTATATTTAGACACCAGGTAACAATATTTATGGTTTCCAATAGTTTTCTTTTTAACATGAGACGACGCAATTATTTAAAAATATTCTACTATACTTCATTTTACGAATGTTGGCGATCACGTTATCAATTTATGAATTATAGAAATGTAAATAAAAAGTCTTTTTTCATTAAAAATTTATTAAAGGGGTTCGAAACATTTTACAACTGTCGAACCCCATTTCATTCATAAGTCAATGCGTGCTGTTCTGTGTGACCTGATTTGGAAATTTAAAACTGATGATTTAAACATTAACATTCGTGGTATGAATTATAAAAGGTACATATTTGCTTTGTTTCTAAAAGTATTTCATTTATGACTTAATTATTAATTAAGTAAAGTGAATAAAATGTATTAAACTAATTTACCTGAACTTGATGCTCTCTGTTGTTTTTTTGGATTTACCATTCTGTATTGAGAAATTTTTTGTAATGTCGCGGCATTTACTACACCACATGAGTTGTGGTTTTGACTCGCTATTGATGGTGTGGGCAAACCATTCGGGTTTATAAAAGTCTTGTATAAGGAGTGGTTAATGCAATGCAAGCAAGGTGCATGTAATTCTCCTGGATCATGATGATTTGGATTATCATACAACTGAAATGACTTGAAAATTAATTCCTTGTCTTTGTCTCCAGAATATTGTGTAATTGAGCTTCCGGCTGGAAAATAAATTAATAAAATAGACACTATCCAATAATTCATTTATTATAGGTTAAATGTTTGCACATCAATATATGCCTACAGACCTATCAGATTAGACAATAATATTAGCATAGTATACAATTTTAAAAGTACAGTAAGGGCTAATATTAAAACAAAATTAAAAGAGACAAAGGCACTAGACATATTTAAGGTTTAAATAAAAAACGCACCACCAAGAATTCATTGAGAAATTTTGTTGAAATTTCCAGAGACGTTTTGTTTCATTGTAGCTTAGAGGCGATTAAAATTTGAACATACAACGTTTTCTGGCCTTTCTTTGACTTTCTTGTTGTTTTAAATAGATACTGATTATTTCACTGCCTATTTATTACAGATTAACAAATTTGGATTAGTTTAATGTCATCATTTGAGTTTTATACACCTTTAGAAATGCTTAGAATTCGTAGAAGAATCAATTTTCGTCAGTTACGTTATTCTGAACGAGGCCAAATAATTGGTATGAGGAAATAAGCCGTGCTTTCTAAGGGATAATGGTTGCGTTCAGCTGAGCATATCGCTACCTGATAGGATTTTCACCGATCAACGATCATATTTCTGCAAGGCCGAACGGCTTTAATTAAAAGCTGTTTACTTACAGAAATGACAGCTGTCATTTCTGTCATCCATTAACGCGTCAAGATTGTTTGTTAAATAACAAAATATCTTTTACTCATTTGCTGATAATATGGATAATAACAGAAATAGAAATTTAGTGTTGTTACTAAATTTAGCCGCCTACTACATCTGATCACTGAGCACAATTTTTGTTCGCTACAAAACATGGCGACCGCTTCATGAACACTCAGTTCGAATAGTACGTTCGGCCGACTGATTCATGTTCGCTATAGTAGCGATCTCGAAGATAAAGGGCGGCAGGAGCGAACGAAACGTGGCATTTTTGACGTTTACACTAAAACTCGTAGACAATCAAGACAATATGGCCACCGTTTTTTTCACACAAAATATATATAGATTTTTGTTACACGTAAGACGCCGATGTGAAGGAATTTTCTTACGCATCTTAAATAATTCATATCTTTTTCGTTGCGGCAAAATAAGGAACGAAAATATCGCTACGCACTGAAGAATTACTTATATTTTCCGAATTCGCAAACGCGCACCCTCAGAAAATAACGCGAAAAAAGCCTTAAGATTTCTCCAAATTTGAAACGTCAAAAATGCCACTTTTCGTTCGCTCTTATTCTTCGACATCCGGGTCGATGCGGCGCGCGAAGCTCCTTCTCAACCTTAATACTTCGATCTGCATACAGAAATCGATCCCGAAAGTTCCATTTCGCGAGATTCCTGCGTTCAAAATTTCCCCTCAAATTTTTTGAAATTAATATTTTTACCTGTATTAGTGTTAAGAGCAAAGGGAAACGCAACCTCTCCCGCCAACTAGACAGTCCGCATGCCTACAGAGATAGTGAAAGAGAAGGGATATCAAAAAACTAGCCTACCTGAAATTCTCGTTTTGGTGATGAGGGCATATAGCTCTCGTTCTATATGAACTTGCCTGAATTTTTTGCTGTCCAGTTTGTGTTCCCGTAGAATAAATATTACATTTGCTGTTTTTGTCTAATTTAGGCTATTTTAGTAGAACATAATTAACAAAACTGTTTCCTGAAGTAGAATCCATCTTATTATAATTAAGATTAGAAACTCTGTGTTTCTTTCATGATTACTAAATTGACCCGTACGTAATATCACACTAATACAAAACATAACTTAGAAGAGTACTTCCACTTCCTATAAAACTATAAAAAAAATTATTCTTTCCCGCACGTGATT